>OZ029913.1:14114294-14449294 GCA_964023275.1 Norana najaformis
TCAGATCTAAGCTGAAAGGTTAATTTATGCATACAAGTTTTGTTCAGAGTAGAAGGCAAACTTGATCTGTGGACCCAAAACAAAGTTTTCTAATGATAAAGTGATTCACCCTTCATAAAAAAGGCAAAATCATCAGTAACTCAGAGATCATTCTGGCCCACCTTGGAAGCTCTTGACCCGTTTAGCCCAACATGCGAACTGAAGGAACTGAAATTAAAGGAACTGGAATTATTTTCCACAGCTGAATCATATTGTCTTAATTCCAACGTCATTTTGGCTAATCAGTCAACTCAAAGGCAGCGTGGCTAAGCAACAATCCCCACAAATATATATCACAGAATGATTATGGTAGAGGTTCATACGATTAGTGCTCTTTCAGAAATATTTCAGCTCCATTTGAACCAACAACAAACTCTTCCAGTTCATTGTAATCGGGCTGCTCCAGCATTTCTATGTCTACATAACCTAAAACAAACCATAAAACAGACTGCATGAACATCATTTCGGTGAATGTCTGCGTTGCAAACCATAGTTAGCAAATAACAGTCAATGTTCATTCAATCATAGCGATGTATTTCACACACAAAAAACAAATTAAAAAAATTCCCACTATGAATTCCCAATAAAATGAAGACTAGCACTGCTGATCACTTAAATCCACGAAAGGTGCAACATAATTCTTGGCCTTATAACAATGTCTTGTCACACAAATTCCTAATGCAAAACTTTACTAGACACAGAAATGATGAATTTGAATTAGAAAGATGTATGCATAATGTGGTATTTCAAACCTGTTTTGTTATGAACTAGGAACGTCAAAACAGAATAGTGATAAATTTACTTCAGACACTTAACAAAAGAAATGCATTCTTTTAATAACAAGTGACAAGTAATTTTAAAAAATGGTGCATCCCATTTGTCAAAAAGCAACAACTTTTACTATAATAAGGATGATGTTGCTGCTGAAGACAATGATGATGATGATTACAACAGGCCGTAACTAAACAGACAAGAAAAGTGTAGAATCACAAAATAACAAAGTATTTGTAATTTCATTCATGCCTCTGAAACGTTCAACATCTGAAGGTCCTTGCTGGTCAGATGGTGCAGCTGGTGTCACAATGTTACTGGTGTTTGGTTTTTGTCTTGGAAATGTTGAGGAGCAAACACTGCAGTTGACTGCCTCCCACTTGTATAGACAGTGGTGTTCTCCTCCTCTGCTCTGCAGTGTTTCCTTCAAACCTATTATTCCAAACGCAAACATCAAGCACGCAGGTAACGCAACGTAATTGTTCATGTCTCTAAAAACAACATTTCTCAGGAGACGAGGTCTTAGGCTTGAACTCAATGCAATCACAAAAGCTGAAATCCAATATCAACTACAGACTTCCTTTATTGGCATTACTGCTCAACAATAAACTCACTCTGCACTAAGGGATTTCAAGCATACGTACTGCATCAAAAGTAAGGCATCTTAGCCATCAGCCACTGTGTTCCCTAATTTTTAATTTGACCACATTAATGCAACTCTACTCTGGCTCCACATCAGCCACCAAATCAGGTACAAGCTAACATTTTGGTGTCAGACTATCTCATAAAATTACTAACACCTATTTCTCATTTCAAAACTGGCATCACTTGTTTGACAACTCAGTGACATCCACATTTCAGCACTAAGAAGTAATGATACAGATGACAGTTTGGCACTTGCTGAACCATCAGTCTGGAACAGCCCACCAGCTGGCATCCATAATCACTGGCTGTCAATGGATTTAGGAAAGGACTTAAAACATCAACATTCCTTGAAGAGTATACAAGTGACCTATCCAGTCCAAGACAGCCCACAAGTAAGAAATGAGAAATTAAAATGGCTTGAAAACATTAAAAATAATAACAATAATTAAAGCTTGACAGTGTTCTTGCTAGTAAAACACATTTGAAGATAGAGCCAAAACTTGAGACTTGAGCACAAGTGACAGCAAGAACGAAATGGGACGAATGAACGAAAAAGAGAGGAGGCTGGGATGGATAGGAAGAATGGGAAAAGAGGAAATCAGGGCAGCGAATGAGGAAGGCAGTGATAGTTCTTTAAAGCACGAAGAAGCCCTACGAGCATAGACTGGTGCTGGAGGTAGTGCATAAAAGCCGATGTCAACAGCCTTCGCTTGCCCAGCCGAAATGCAGTCTTCGATGTACATGGCATGAAAGACAGTCAGAGACTCGGACAAGAAGGCCTTTGTTTTGTATAACCTGTCACACACAATACACCAATCTTTTAAATTCATTATTAACTTTATCACTACAGGTATCGAACCATCAGACATCTCCACTTAGTTTTGAATGGCTTAACAATAACCTGCCTATTTCATAAAAACTAGTTGGTTCTTGAAACAGACCATAGTCTCAGAAATTGAAAGGCTTTGCGAAAATCAAATAATTTTTAAACAACTCAAGCTTTGAAAACAAAACTCAGTTTGTATATTTTGCAATTCTTTCAAATATGTCAAAATTTATCACATACTTCAATAGTGCTATATGTTTCAAGTGAAATCAAGTGTGACTCATTGAATTCTGATTGTAATCATAACTGTGAGTGCACATTTAAGGTAATGCAATTTAAACTAGTAAGTGCACCTCTTCAAGAAAGCTATCACAGGGCTCCCCAGACGTGACAACACAAAACCATGATAAAAAAGAAGGGTCTTCAACTAATTTTTTGATTAAGTCAGAGGCTGTAAGAAGACATGTATCAAGTCTGTAAAATCCAATATGCATGATGCACTATAAACTATGACATTCCCTTATCGCAAGAGCTCCACTTGCTCTAAACCTATCTTCCTTTACTGAATGCAGTACAGGTTGTTGTAGTTAGGCGAAAACAAGACCACGAAATCTTTAAATGTTCACCTAATGCTTCACTACTGATACCAGAAACACGTAATTTTGTCTATTTTGCTTACTGTTTTGTATCTTCTGCCTCAAAGTCTTCACTAAACACAAACATGGCTTCGTCAAAGTTTGCACATTGGCCTCCACAGTTTACTACAGTTGCAACATAGCAACAAACACACCAGTATTAAGAACTGTGCCATTCATTTTAAATATGTTACATAATTTCAAGCTGTCAAAAGTTGCAACACAAATGGTAAAACAAACGAAGTATTTGAAAAATAACTGGACTTACCAAGATACATAATGTCTGCTGAGCCTGGTACCTTCCAGTAGGCATGTACGTGGTCTTGTAAGTAGCAAGATACATGTAAAACTCTAACAACTTTTATTTCTTATAAATGTGCTCCAAATGTTCCAATAGGAAAAGTCTGAGTATAGTTCCATTTTTACCTTGCCTCTAATTAATTTAAATATTTCAACAAAAAACAAAGTTAAATATTTTAAACACATACTCCAGGCTTTCTTCCGACTCTCTTGAACACTGGAAGAGAACCAAGCAGACAAACCGTAAAAAATCTTGGGTTCTTCCAAGAGTTCTTGTGCCGCTTGCATGCTGTGACAAAATCAAAGCAGACATCAAAACTATCATACTTTACTAAAAAGGGATACAGTTCATGGAAATGTCCATTGAAAAATTAAATATATGTCAGCAGGGCAGTTAACATTACAGTATTGTATCACTATCAATTGCATCATTAATGTATCTCAGTACTGCACCCAGTTTTGCAATGCTTTTTAATTTTTGGTATCATGTGTGTATCAAAAATACTTTTTTGCTTCTAATATATTCGATAGCAATACACTTTCCTGGAAAGTTTACTTTCACACACTAGGCAAAGATAGTGACTCGATTATCTGTAGGCTATGTCATGGGAGTTCTCGCCTTTTGCATGACCTTTTAAATACTATGCATTTGATAATTCATTGTCGCTGGCTAGTAACCATGTGGCCATCATCAGATAAGTTCCTCCTTGACACTCGTCCCCTGCATTTCATGTTAAACAATTTGTACATGTAAGACATGAGATTTTTTCACGGTTAATTAGAAATTATAAAACAAGACAGCAACCTGTCAATGCTCTCAGTCATTTGATAGCCAGAGTTTTATTTTCTCAGGTCTCACCTAGAACACACACAGATACTGGTAGTTGACATAATTATGGATACTCAAAAAACTTGGAAGGATGCAGGGGCCGGAAGATGTGGCCCCTCCGTTGGTGGCAATGTTTTGAAAAAATACCAGGACAACAAAACATAGACATGTTAAAGTGCTAGCCAGTGTGGATTTGGACTTCGACTTCCTTCATCCATAAAATGTTGTTCCTTAGTACATTGGCTATGGTACAGTACAACCAGCTTCATCATTAACTGCTTTGCTTGGCAGTATGTTCCATCAAATCTCAAGCAGTTAAAGACTCCCAAGCAGTCAGCGTGGGAGTCGTTGACTGGTAATATCTTCAGATGTTGAGATGCTCCAAGCAACTAAGGCAACCAGTTAACACCAAAATTTTAATAAAAATGATTCTAACCTCATTAGATATTTTTTTAATTTGAAGGTGATTTATTCACGATGTTGCCTTTCTTTCTTTTTGGCATGACCTTAATTTAGTGCCAAAATTCATTGCACTGTAATCATAATAAACATAAAGTGACTCTACTACATTATCACAATAGGCATAAAGTTCTGTATGGCAACTTAACTCACGCCCTAATAATTTAGAGGTTACCCCAAATTTTCATCCATAAACAGTTCAGAAAATGTACAAAAAGTCGAGGAGAATGTTGGAAGGAAAGTTGGAAAGGCAGGGCACAGACAGCATGCAAGGAAGGGAGATAGTAAGATTGGAAAAAAGTGAAGTTGG
This sequence comes from Norana najaformis, assembly GCA_964023275.1. Classification (NCBI taxonomy): domain Eukaryota; kingdom Metazoa; phylum Annelida; class Clitellata; order Crassiclitellata; family Hormogastridae; genus Norana; species Norana najaformis. The sequence continues at coordinate 14,119,109 of OZ029913.1, forward strand.
ACTTCCAACAATCGAAGTGTTTAGACAGTAAGTAATAACGCCACGAAGCTCGCTTTTGATACAGGCTACGAAATCCAGTCGCTTCAGAACTGATTTTTCTCGAGGAAAATGCACATATTCACTTGACGACAATGTTGATACTGTTCTTTGCTATTTGGGGCAAATAGCACTTTAATTTCTGTCTGCAACAAGGTGACGTCATGACCTTGTCCTCAAGCGCCGAACGGTGCATTCAAAGACTGACAAATTCAGTCATGTAGACCACATTTTAAAATTTCAACAGTTCTTTAATTTTTAATACACTGTGACAGTAAGACAGCAACAACTATATACTATGTATGGAACAGAAAACGAAAGATTTACGTGGGCAAAACGCCGACATTTTCAGATTTCTAGGTCAATTTCGTTGTTCTCGCGTTAAACTGGGTCAACAGTAATAGGTAAGCGAGTTGTTTCGCTACTCGTCTGAAAGTGGTCTAGGGTAATCCGCTGTGATCCAATGTCGTTATTGTAATATAATTACAACGATTTATATAACTGTAAATGCAGTTAAAATAATTTAATATAACCTACATCTTAAAAACCATGAATCATAATCGAAATCGAGTTTACGATTACCATTTATGCTTTGAGACTCGTCATTTTGTGAAAACATAGTTTCCAGTTGATACATTATAAAATAATCGTTAAGTTACATTCTAAAATGTAAGTTACATTAAATTATTTTAATTGCATTTTTACATTTTTAAAAACTTTTGTAATTTTATATGAATAGTGAATACCAGGTACGTACAATGCCAATGTTACACGTGACAGAGCTTTTGTTCGTGGGTTCTTAACCGTGGGATTCTGACCTGGCTGAAACTGACCAATAATCTGGCTCTTGCTGACTGGAACTAGTATAGAGCTTATCCGCACAGCCACGTTCTTTAATTAGGCCCAGAGCTGGGTCGCACTGTACCACTGATGGCAATTTGTAATCTTTTATTAGCACCATGTGGGCCCAACGAACGTGGCTGTCAAACGACGAGTAATTGTAAGTGTAAATGTACACGCATTTCTATAGCGACCACATGGTCTCGACCCTGCTCGGTTTTCAATGAATTAATCTACGATTAAGCTAGCTGGTCTCTCCGAAGCAGTTATTGTTTGGTTCTGAGAATTTCTGAGATACCTTTCAATTTCTATTCGAATCTCAGGTCTTTAATGAGCAATGGCAATCGATCGATTCCGAACTGCGTAAAACTTTGGATGCCACAAATATTTTTATGCAATGTAAATTTAAATGGCAAAAATTTCTCAGCACCACACAAAACCTCGTCAGGGAGACCAACTAAGTGAAATGAAGTCCGTAGCAGGTTGTTTGGTCAGTTTCGATGTCAGGTCAAAATCCGGGGGTCAAGCCAGGGAGACAATATTTTGATACGGTGGACATCACTGGTGATGGTCGAGGGATGGTGTAGGAGCAGAAATAAAATGATAGCTTGAAAAGTTCAGTTTTCAGTCTTGAGTGGAAAGCTGCAGGAGAGAGGACAAGTGAAAGAGTGTTCGTAAAGACAGGCAAGAAAGGGAATGAGCGAAATGGCGGAGGTCTTTCGTGAGTTCGTTCGTGAGATCTGATTTGCCCAACTTCAGATATCTAAATCTCGGGCTAGTACGGTCCGTGCACGGGGACCTTAAATGGCGTGGCGCCCATTCAAACGGGCAGCGGCGGTGAAGGATCTCACCCGATAAATCCATTGCAAAATGAGCAGGGTCGAGGCCATACGGTCGCTATATAAAACCTATACATTTACATTATATATTTATAGCCAAACCTGGTGGCAATCTGGTACCACTTACTCATTTACTTATTTCACAGATCGACCGGAAATACCTATATACTGTCTTTTCTGGTAAAATCTGTGAAAATGGTGAGTGTTGGGTTAATAAAATAATCTTAACTTATCGTCCTTTACGCCGCATCATCCACGTTGCTTAATGTGTTATTTTATGTTCTATCGTATTTGTATTCGATTTGGTGTCTACAGAATTAAATTGAAATGGTAAAACCTGTGTTAAAAATGAATCAGCGCATCAAAGATCTCGTGCCTTTAGCAACACTGCTCGTATTTGGAATCGTGTGCCACAAAAGGCACGCCTTCCAAACTCGCTATCGTCTTTTAAATCACTTGTTAAGACTCACTACTTCAAACTGATGTTTCCATGATTCCATCTTGGCCCCAGCGAACGTAATCCGCTCCTCAGATTCAGGTGTACTGACATTGCGCGCGTTGTAAGTGCTTTAAATAAAAATATTTTCTTGGTACTGCCTAGTTTTCCTGCAGTCTTGACCTATCAGTGGCATATGATGTTATTTAAAGTTCTTTTTGTTAACGCCAGTGACCCACTTTTGAGTAGGCGCATTATAATTCTTATTCCTTAAAAACCTTTTTCTGCTGCCTTTTCACAGTATGATGCTTAAGTAAACTGATGATCTGTGTAACAGAAACTTTTTAACGTTTAGTTTATTACTGTTCGAGAGGCTTGTATTGTATAAATAGTGATGTTTCAAATTTATTGTTATTGCTGAAAATGGTTTTAGGTCAACGTTCCCAAGCAGAGAAAGACCTTCTGCAAAGGTCAGAAGTGCCGAAAGCACACCTTGCACAAAGTGACACAGTACAAAAAAGGCAAAGACTCTGTCTTCGCACAAGGTAAGTCTTTGTTTTGTTAGAGTGTGTTGGAGAAAAATTAACTTGTTCTAATCTGTTGGCTGCATTACTTGAATGAAAACAAACCATTGTTCAGCATCTGCTTTTGAGCTTAGTTTTGCTGTGTTGCATTTGGCTTTTTTGTAAGCCACTTAAAACTGTAAGCCACTATAGCAGCATCAACTTAGAAAAATTAAGCTGCTATTTAAACATAAGTTGCTGAAGGAATATATTTAAAATATTTTTCACAGGTAGACACTTCACAGGAGCTAAGAGCAGTGCCAGATAGTGTGGGAAATGATTAAAGCAATATTTGGGTAAAAATTAGAATTCGTATAAACTATAAAGTGAAAGTATAGCTTTGGCCATATTTGGGTTATTAATTTTTAAAATAATAATTCGGGTAACAGGCATTTGTTGCTAATATTGAATTTTATAGTAATTAATAGAAAATAGTGTGAACAGTTGGCTTGTGTTAATGCTGACTAGAAATTTATATTGTTAATGTGTTTTAGGTAAACGTAGGTACGACAGAAAACAGTCAGGTTATGGTGGTCAGACTAAGCCAATCTTCCACAAAAAGGTTTGCTGTTTTGCTAGTTTTCTTATTTTGGAATGTTACTATAACAAACTCAAAACTAACAATTTTTGTATCACCAGCATCTACTAAGTAGCCTTTTCTTAATGTAAGAAAAATGCTCACATTTTACAAAATGCATGGCTGGTGTCATTAACTGTTACTATCAGTCAGGAAAAGCCCAAAACGGCCTGTCCATAGCAGTTACTACGAGTGCTTATGGCAGTCACTTCATGATTGTATACAGTATGAAGAATGATAAGTTCATCAGTAGGCGGTTGATTTTCGCAAAGATGATGCTGAATTTGAAGTACGATGTCCAATGTCGGAAGAATCTTGCAGACAGTAGATGCCTCCAGATTACCGGCCACAGATGGTGTGCTGCTGGCATCTTGGCAGTCCAAATCATAGGCTTATGGATGAAGCACAAGGAAATCCCTGGTCTCTTGTTTTTAGTTCATCCAAAATATTGGCAGTGGCCATGTGGTGACAATCGTAAGCATGGATGAAGTTATCGAGAACCAGTAAAATCCAAGGACTTGACTCAGCACAACAGAAGTGGACTTGAATGCAAAATTTCTCCAAATTCGTGAGGTCTTTCCGAACAGATGACTTATCCCAACAAAAATATTCGTTTCTTTGGAACTAAATTTTGGGTAACCAAATGTGTCGCCAACGAGATCCTGACTCAGTGCACATGGTTTTTCAGATCATTCAGTATCTTTACTGCACTTTGAATTAAATTTAAAGATTCTCTACTTTTATTATGTGAAAAAGTTCATTTTAATTAATCAGACCTAAAATTACACTGCTTAACAAAATTTAATAGAATTTATGGTGGCTTTTAAATTAAATGTTTTGCTTAATTCTAGTTTTTCTTTTTTTCTAAAAGGCCAAGACTACAAAGAAGATTGTATTGAAGATGGAATGCACTGAGTGCAAATACAAAAAGCAGCTCGCAATTAAGCGTTGCAAGCACTTTGAGCTGGGAGGAGACAAGAAGAAGAAGGTAATGAGAAATTATGTAGTAGTGAAAAGTAGATGAATACAATAGATCTGTTAGTAATACCAAGGAAACATACTAACCTGAAGCTGCAATAATGAACATAAACTCCAAGGTGAATTGTGTGAGATTTTCAAGACCAAGTTAAACAGATGATTGAGTTTAACAAATATAGGGGAAATAAACAACACTATAAAAAATTTGGCTACAGTGAAATAAGTTAAATATTAAAAAGTAAATGCTAATGTTAGTATGAGAACCGAAGAGCTGTGCTAAAATTGGTTGGTTTTATTTAAGGGTTATAGTAGGACATCTGCAAAAATGACCTACTCTGGACCCCTCCCTCCCACTGTCTACATTGGAATTGCCCTTTTCTCCGTTCCCCTCTGCTGATGTCTGTACTCCAACCGATTTCCAGGACCTATATTAGGATACCCATTGATCTTGTAGACCTAACTGCTACAGGGTACTTTCTGTGCTCTTCAAAGGAACTAATCAGATCCACTACAGTACAGGCAGAAGTTGGTGTTTAAGGCAGGCTGTACTGAAATAAATGTGTGTACTAAATTTAAAAGCAGATGTTGGTATAGGGCACAATCCCTCTTCCCTTGTGCAAACATGCAGACGTCCTTAATGGACAACCCCCAAGCACAAACATTGAAAACTATGGATGTCCTTGGTGAGCGGTTTAAAAAGCTAAATATGACTTTGTATTTTCAGGGACAAATGATCCAGTTCTAAACTGCATTTGGTGGATTGAAACAGAGACCGTTGGTTTTGTTGAAATAAAGGGATTGTACTACTCTGAATTACATCTTCAGTTTGACTGATCGGAACCATAACTCCGTTCTTTCTATGAATGCAGCTCAATAAAATATGAAACCAATAATGTGCTTGTTTTGCCTTCTACTAAGTGTTGAGCTGTAATAGTTGTTTGTGTGAAAAGGTAGATGTAATGTCTCCTATATACCGTAACAAAACAAAGATCTCCTTCATGTGTGTCTTGAGTGGATAAAGAATAATTAAGTGCCAAACATGGTACCACTCCAGTTTTCAAGTTTTGGTAGTATAACGTACTGCTTAATAGCAGAACAACTTGCCAAATGTACCTGTAAATTTAACATACCCTCTGTATACAGGCTTGTAGTTGGAGTTTGTGGCAAAGGCACTGCTGACTAGGCTGTTGGTTCTCACAAATGGGATATTATGATACTGGGACTTGGTTAACAGGAGCTGTGGCAACAGAATAAGAACCATGAATGTGGGGACAACTTTCAACTACAGATGGTACATTAACGGGCAAACAGTGATAGGGGATTAGCAAGATACAAGTATATGATTAATAATTATCAAACACCACTTTAATGACAAAGTATCAATAGATGTCATGTCATGTAATCATCTCTGGACTGGATCCAGTCGTTGATTTCTCTATGACACCCCTCCACATATCTCGTTTCCCGGCCATCTCCTCAAGGGTCATTCTCCGTCTGCCCTCCGTTTTCCCATAGATAGTAACTCCGGCACCTTTCAGATCCTCTTCAAGGCAATCTATCCATCTTCTTTTCGGTCTTCCCACTGCTCTCTTTCCGTCCGGTTTGTATTTAAAGATTTTCTTTGGATTACGATTCTCCCCCATCCTCAGGACATGTCCTGCCCACTTCATTCTTCTTTTCTTGATCATATTGCTTATCAATGGTTGTTGTGTTCGTTGTCTAATACTTTCATTCGTTACATGTTCCTTATAGCTAACTCTTAGTATTTTTCTGAGCCATTTGTTTTCTGCTGCATTCAGTTTATTCTCCATTGCTCTTGTAATACTCCATGACTCACATCCATAGATTAGTATTGGGATCACGCATGTGTTGAGGATTTTTAGCTTTATCGCCAGTTTTATATCATGTCGTTTGAAGACCTTTTGTAACCTGTTAAAGGTTGACCCTGCAAGCGCTATTCTCCTTTTGATTTCTGTCTCTGATCCTCCCCCTGCTTTCATTTCACTTCCCAGATAGACAAACTTATTTATTACCTCAATTTCCTGTCCCCTAAGCTTAACTATTGGCCCGTTGTATTCCTTTTTTGTTATTGGCATTATTTTAGTTTTGTTATAGTTAATTTTCAGTCCAAGTTTTCCACTTTCCTCTGCTAGTGCCTCCAACAACTCCATTATTCTTGTTAGGCATTCTGCAATCATACATGCATCATCTGCATATTCGACATCCTCTGTATTTCTTGGTTGAGATTGTGCTCCCAAATTATGAGTTCTTTCCAGACGTCTCATGATATAGTCCAATACCATATTAAACAAGATTGGTGACAAGATGCATCCCTGTCGGAAACCTGTTTCTATCTTGAACCATTCTGTTTCGTCTCCTTCTAATCGAATGCATGCCATTATTGTGCCATATAGTTTTCTTATGAGTCTGATTAATTTGGCGTGAATGCCATATTTCTCCAAGATCTTCCATGCTCCTGATCTCCAGACTGAGTCGTAGGCCTGGGCAAAGTCAATGAAGCACATAACTGTTTCTTTATTGTATTCAATTCTTTTTTTGATGATTTGTCGGATTACAAAGATCTGATCTGAGCATCCTCTCCCTTTTCGAAATCCACTTTGATTTTCCCGTAGGATGCCATCCACTCTATCTGCCATTCTATTCAGGATGATTCTGGTGAAAACTTTGCCTGGTACACTTAATAGGCTGATTCCCCTGGAGTTGCCACATTCTTGTCTGTCTCCTTTTTTATATACTGGAATAATGACTGCTTTTCTCCAGTCCATAGGGATTTCCTCTGCTCTCCATACAGAAAGTATCAATAGATGGTTGTGAGTAAAGGACTTTCAACTATAGATGGTCAGGCTGTGTGTGAAAGAGACAGCTCAGGGTCCCTGTGCAGAAACTGTCTCAGTGGAGGCTTGAACCCGTACTCTCCACGTTGCAAGCCGAGTGCTCTATCCAGTCGACTACTGTACCCCACAGATAACCAATGTATAATGTTCACTGGCCAGGTATATTGCTATTTGTCAGTCTGTATCACAGAGCCAGCTGTACTATCAATATCAGAACTGCTCACGGAGAGGTCTCCTACATAATAACAGCATTATGTTTGTATGATCCAAATTTCTAGGCAGTGGGTCATAGCTTCCTGTGTGTGTTGTATTTTTATGGTCACAGTTTCTAACTACAAATGATAATCCTGCTCAACAACAGCACACAGAGGATGTGTTCAAAATCCCTATACAGTTAACAGCAGGATGCTTGAACCCTCAGCCATGTTACAGAGCAAGCACTCAACCAGTTGGCTGCCATGATGCACAAATTGTGGAATTGAAACTGAAAAAATTTGTAAAGCTACAGTACATAAAAAGCTTGAGTTTTAAAAATTTCATTCACAAAGATTTCTTACAATATTTCTGTAATTGCATAAAACAGTCAAAGCATTAAACACATCAATAAGATGGAAACATCAGCCCATGCTATTTCTGTTCATTCAAAGTTTTAACAAAAAGAACAGGTAATTTCCTACTCTTAGCTACTCGAGCTGGCAGCAAATGAATTCCAAGGCCTTAAAAAGTGCATCGCAAGACTTGACAGCTTTCCAGTTTATGCAGGTACCAAATTCCGTTTGGTACTGCCATCCTACTGCAATTTACTTCACAGGTTACACAGGTAAAAAATTCTGCTTTGTGACAGAAACAAGCAGGTGTAAATAACATGCCCAGGGTTGTTCCCTGGAATCCACTCGGCATGCTCAAACCCATAACTGTTGGATTACAGACCAAACAAGTGGCTGAACAGACTGCTGTGCCACACAACATATAAAGCCACTTATTAGATACCTAACGATTTTTTATGGCCAAGCCACGAGTATTTATGCAAGTTTTTGTCAGTCCTAGAAAGGATACATCAAAAACCACAATTTATAGAAATGCAACAGTTACATCTGTTCCTACCCATCATCTCTGTCACAGGTCAATAACAATTCTGAAATTGATTATTGCACATCAAAAGAGGAGTACATGTATGCAGATGTGCTCAGTGCCTTTGCTAACTTGTTAATTAAAACAATATTCTCTTGCATGTGAAAAACAAGATACAATTTAGTGGTTGCAAACTTCCAACAATGGGGCAACGCAATGCCAATCTAATTCATATTTCTGCAATTTTAGCCTAATATGAAACTGCTTAATGCCTATAGAATTAAACAATATGCTTGTAAATTTAAACATCAGGACAATTATGATGACAACATTGTAGAGCAGCATAAGTACAATTTGTAACGTTTGACAAACTTCTTTCCTAAATGTCCAGAAATGCAAATATCAAGTAGAAAACCCGAACGCATTTAGAGTGTAACAATGGTGTATCGAATTCAGTATTTGAACTTCCAGTTTTATCAAAAGCAGTTGACAGCTTGGCCACAACCAATGCAAACATATAGAAATATATCGCAGTTCTGTTCATCACCGGTACAGTTTTCAGTCCTTATAAACTAATGGCCAGCAGATACATCAAAATGACTGGGCCATTCTGCAACTTGATACCCTTCCCCAGAGGCTCTGAAAGGTGAGGGTTCTGCGGCCCACCTTAGCAAAGACTGACCTTGTTACATGTAATTGGTCTTCATTACGATCTTAATGCAACTAGGCCTTGCAATTTTAAGAGACTTCAGAAACTGAAATACATTCAGCATTCTGTGTATCTACGATTGAATGGAAATCATATATTCTTAGCACTGGTCTAATGTTAACTCTATGCCACATTTTAGCTACCATTCTATTTTTAGTAATTTTTATAACAACTTCTGATTCAGGTTTATAGTCGTCAGGCACATTGACTTCTATTTACAGTTAAGTTAATATAAATCATTCGTCAAGAATGTTTCAGAGTTTCTTTATAGTTACGTATAACATTTTCAACTATTATCTTTTATTTTTTGACAGTCATTGTTATCACCAAAAACACATTTGCAGTACATCTATTAAAAGTTTTTGATGACTTCAGTTCATTGGAGTCGGACAGAGCTTGATGTTAATATCCTGCTTATTTCAAACCTCAAATATATCAAAACTGACCAATCTAATAACTTAATCTAATCACAAAAACTGTGGCATTTCCAGTTTCATTTTGCAAAAATCAAAGTAAAAACTCGAACAGAAGAAAATTCAGATAAGCTTACACAGTGCAATGAAATGCAAAGCAACTGGCTTTTAATTTCTTTTCTACAATCAGAATGCCCAAATGCTTGCTCTGTTAGAAAGGGGCCAGTCTCCTCTACATGAGAGACATTTATATTAGGCTTCCGACATAAGATAAACAGTGCTATAAAACTGTCCAGGTTGAGACTTATACATAACTGACCTATTTGCCAAACTGTGCAAAGTCTAGACTGCACTAGCCCATATGATTATAAATTATAATTTTGAGAACATCTTTGACAATTTGATGCTTGCTAGATTTCATGCAAAAAAACTACACATTCTGTTGAAACATATTATCAAGTTCTAACTACCAAAACAGTTGCAACTGATTTAGCTCTCTGGTGGTAGACTTCTTCTGTACCTAAAAGAGAATATATTTCATATATACGATATGTAACTACAGTTATGTCAACTCAGATGACCTTGCAGTTGCGCCTGTATCAAACACCAGATGGACACTGACCATTAAAGGCTAGTTGATTTCCCAGCCTTAACACATTTCACTCTACTACTATTTTTATTAACATCTGGAATATCTGACCTACTAGAATTCGACCTGGTTGCTCCAATGGATTATGAATTTTGATTATGACTGCATGTAAAGCAAACAACGACTGATGCCTTGGGCATTATGATAATGGTGCTGTAGAAGTCATACGAATAGATTAGATTATTATCACTACCTTTGGAAGCCACTCGAAGTTCCATGTTATGACAACTCAACAACACAAGGTTGCATTAAAATGAATTAACATTTTAAATCTGAATTAAATTGATCCCTCAGGCTCTCAACAAATTTGAAGGAATAATAATAATAATAATTATTATTATAATAATCATTATTTGTACCTTAGAAAAACTAGCTCTTCTGCTGAGAATTCCTGCCAGCTTCAGTTACCAAATGTATCAGAGAAAAGCAAGCAGAAGAAATCTATAGCTGACCATCGAGTGGTAATACTTCCACGGAACCCTCTTTTATACTCTACAGCTTAATTGTGGATTTTATGACAGACAGCACACCAGACTTTCAGTAAGTTATGACACTGGCCTCAATGACAGAAAGTCAGAAAATTAAAACAAAACTTAGAACATTAAAAAACATTCAATTCTGTGGGCTGAACTATTCCGATTTGGAAACACTTAAAGATGCCTTTTTCATTGAGAAAACTGAATCAAGTAAAATGCAGCAATTAACTGATTTCTAACTTTCTGATTTTTTACTTACTGATAAATGCGTGCCAATTGCCATATGCCAGTCAGACCCAGGAAAAAGTTAACAGCAAACAAGTTCCAGTTCTTCGGAATGATGACCATCGAGTAGCGAGCCCAAATGCAACCTGAACAATTTTCACACACAAGTGTAATAATCTCAAGATTTCTACAGCTCCCAAACAAAGCTAAGTCGCAGGAACCAGCTTATTCATTGGCACTCAGTCAAAATAAACTCGATAGGCAGACACGGTCAGGTGACGGAAGGGCAGAGAAGTGCTAGGGCGGAAGAGGAGTGGGTTGAGCAGAGTGGTTGGATTGTAAATATCTGAAGAAAAGATAAGTTTGGAAGGATAGATGTTTGTTGCACATAAATGATACGACTTTGTACTCTGCTCTTTTGGGTATTTTAAGCTAGTGAAGTGATTTGAGATCAGGCGTGATGTGATGATGTTTGGGGGTTTTGGCGATTTATTTGGGAGGTGTCTGTATGCAGGGAAAGTGAAATACAGTTGTCTAATTCAGCCTGGCCTACAGATGTTGTGATTGTAGATGCAGGTTTAAAGTCAAGCATATGGCAGATATTTGCAAACATCAGTCATGTATATGCATGAACCAGCAACGGGAGGGAAATATTGGTCATATGATCAAGTTTTTGAGGTTTTTGTCAAAAATCATACCTAAGTCGTACACAGAAAAATTAGTAGTAAAGGTGTGGATGGAGGCAGAATTCAAGTTGAGGGAGATAGGGGTCAGATATTTTATTCAGCTGGTCAAACAGAAAAATAATTCAGTTTCAGATGGATAATTGGAATTCAAACATTGCTAAGATCATTGGCTATTCTGTCAGGCCTAACCGAAAGATGCAGCTTATTGCAATATAAATATACAGAAAAGTATGATTTCAATAACCTATGCAGCCACACAAAGTCTGCTAACATAAATTATGGGTTTTTAAACCCACCTGCATTTTCAAGGTTTTTTAAATGAAAAACCTGCAAGGAATTTCATATAAATACACAGAAACTTGCTTTTGAAATTGATTTTAATAAAACAGGTTAAATGCACAAAAATATCTGCAAGCACAAAAAATGAATTAATGAGTCAGACAGAAACAATTTAAAATTACAAAAGAATATGAGAAAAATCAGAACCTGTAGCAGCAAGAGCTGCAGACTGAGTGAGGCTCAATTTTTCAGCAGGTCTGCCATAGTCTGCTAATCCAGCTATTACGAGACCCTGTAATAAGAAGTCATTTAAAAGATTTACTTAAATTCAAGGCATGCAGAAGAAGCTGTACCAAAAACTGCAGAAACCAAAATTTAATAATAAGCCAGCAGGGAACATCATTTCAATTATTGTAACAAAACTCAAGTGTTATTAATTAGAAGTATTTACACACTGAAGAATATAAAGCCCCGTAAGCATCTGGCATTAATGGAAAACATTCATGAAAAAGATTATCTAAAATGCATGGCAATATGTTTAACAGCTTTATTGTCTGAAAATGTATGGTGAAATGTTACACAGTTAAAAAGTACTAGACTCACCCATTTGAAAGTTGGTGCCCAAAAGAAAATTGTTTGTGGCCCTGTAAAACAATGTGTGCATTTTCAAAAACATTTCAAAATTTTTGGTTACGAATATGTACTCAGTTTAAAAGTCGAAAAACTGTTAGCTGAAAAACCATCCTAAAATTGCTATCTCTATAAATGTTAATTCTCCCGCAATATAAATTTTAACAGACTAACACAAGTGCCACTCAGAAAACTCTTGAGTCGACACCAAGGTCATATAAAGGCAAAACAAGGCAACAGTTTCAAACCTAAGCTATGTGTAACTGGCATTCATTTCTATGCTGGTTGTTCTTCAGTTTGACAACTATATTATCATTTTAGATTTGTAGCCACTGTTATATAACATAGTGACATTTATTATACAGACTCGCTGACATATATGAGCATCAGCAAGCAATTATACTACGTTCTTTTTCATAAAGTGGGTCATAGTTAAATCTCAAGAATTTCTCAAGGGCTACTAACAGTCATAAAATCTGTCATTTACTGAGGTACCAGTTTATTACAGTGGCTTCTTCATATTCAAGTTAACACTGATGACAGTTCAGAGGTGATACTAATGCAGCCAGGAACAGCATTCTGAGACAGGTAAAGACATGAAAAAACGTTGTAGCCACGTAGTTACGAGTGGGATCAATTTGCACACGAGAAGGTAATCGTAATTCCGAGATTTCTACAGCGCCCAACGAAAGCCACGTCGCGGGGACCGGTTTATTCACAGGCGCTCAGTCAAAACAAAATCGATAGGTAAAACAGTTCGGTTCCAGGTCAAGATCCCAAAATCAGACGGAGAGACAGCGTGGCAGCTATGGGTGGTGCTGTTTGTTTGGAGAGGAGAGAGAGATAAAAAAGAAGAAGGGGTGTCGGGATAGGATCTGTGAAAGAGGAATGTAGGTCTAAATAACCTTGCGAAAAAGCGCGAGACGTGACTTAATTACGCTGTGAAGAATACTGAGTTGGAATTGTTCCCCAATTGTTTAAGTAAACAAACTATTTCGTAACGGGAAGACGTCAGGTATAAGACCTAAATTTATTTTACCGAAGTGTGTTGCATTAATGTTACTGGCCGGGGCAAAGCTCAACAGAAATCCAGGAGGTTACCTGCAGGATGCTTCCAAAATGGCTGAAGTTTTTGCGGAACCAATCTTCCAACCGTTGTTGTGATTATCTTGTACACAGCCGACATTTTATTTTAAAAAAGAAAACCGTTCTTGTTTTACCAAGACAAAACTATGAAATAGTCAAAGTCGACAGCGCCCTTCTCCTCTGTTGACCGATTGCGATACAAATTTATAGCGCAATAATTTTAGCATGTGACGTGTAGACCGTGCTTACGCACTCCAGTAAGCTCTACAATATACAAAACATAAAGCACATTTTATTAAAATAGTTCAAATTTGATGTGCACTTTGAAGATGTTCACTGAAGAAATCTATACCTTAGAAGTTTTGCATGCGCTATATTAAAAAATGTATTAATACGATTACTGTGATTTGTCGACAGCCATATCACTCACAATACTATTGTGTTCTAATTAGAAACGTAAATGAACCAATTTTTAATCGATTTTCACACTGACCACATGTGGTTCGCCGGTCGCTGGTTCTCTCGAGTCTCGACAGTTATTGGGGCGCAGTGTAAAGGTTATGATTACAACCAGCAATTGGACAACCCTAATTAATTACCTTCGATGATATCTTGCTCCTATGTTTGTTTTTAGTGACATCATTGTGCAATAAATCAAAAACGTGCACAAACCTATACAACACTGCAATAAACTATTATTTTATGTCGGACAAATACTGAGTCGGTCGCTAATTTAACTGTTGCCAGTATTCATGCCTCTGATCTGCTTTTAGCCTATACTTAGATCTATGTTCGGTGCTGGAAAAGATGTCTGAATATTTACGAAAAAACTGTTAACAATTATAACTAAAAAAGCTTATGAAGACTGTAGTTTTGGATGATTTTGTGTGACGCTGTAAGCTGACTTTAATTTAAAAATTATATGTTATATTTGCACTGGGCGTGTGCTGTGAATAAACCAACTTTTTCGTCCAATTTAACACTCTGATTCCTAATTAGCTATCCTAGCTGACCCTTCCTCATCGTGTATTGGGGATATTAATGTCCAGAGTGGAAACGGTAACAAGTCTTGCTGGCAAGATAGAATCGCGAGCTTAGTTAAATGTCAGCACGTTAATTATCACGTGTAGCTAAATCATTGGGCTTCTGGATGGTGTGCCACTAAGGGCGTCGTCCCGAATCCCCAAAAGCAGTGAAAATACACAACAGCCCGATTTCCCGAAAACAGTTTTATAGAAAGCGGTCAAAATCATGATAACTAGTATGGACTGTCTAATCGGCAACAGTAGCCGAACTTGTAGGATCTCCGAGTTTTCCCCATGTAATAACATCCCATCCCGTCGTGTAGACATTGATTTTCAGGAAAAAGTCCTGATTCCGCCATACAAACGTTGCTTTCTTAGTTTTCGGGAATCCAGGTCGCACTTAGAAAATCGATTTCGGGGATCCGTCAAAATTCGTTTAGGGGATTCGGGGATTTGCTGCTCGCCCCCACTGAGCTGGGGGCTATCATGTTGCCGCTGACACGATTTCTCAGTTAGCTTACTTACATAGTTATAAACTTTGTTGTCTTTAATGCTGGAATACTAGCAAGGGCTACAAAAGAAAAAACAGGTTATTTGAGTGAAAGCATTCTTCTGCTTTGCATGACTTTAAAAAGCACAGAGAGGTCAGTGGTTCATATCACTACCAGGGTAGAAAGCTGTTTCAAAATTTCTGCTTTAGTTTTGCCCCTAGCGAACTTGGATATAAAATGAGTACACTGACTGTTGGTGAGAAGATCCAATGGCAAGGGAGAGGACTGGCCATCATTATTATTTCTTGCTCAGGCCTTTGTTTTAATTGAACCATAGATCAGAACCATTCAGCATGGCAGTTCTGTTAAAGGATTTAACTTACATATTGCTTTCAAAAACTAGTTATTATCTTTTAGGTCAGTTGTTCCTTGCATTTTGTATGCCTGGATTTGCTTATTATTACCAAGCGCAAGCTGAGCAAAATTTAACGACTTGAGAATAATTCATTGAATGACTTGTTTGGAATTTAATTAATATAATCAACAGACTCAGGTGTAACTGGGACACAGGTGGGTAATAATATGCAGTGGTATTTCATGGGAGATAAAAGTGTTTCTCTGGGTCAGTTGATGTGGTATTTGCACTCCTTTGAAATCCCCAGTTTGGAATGATGTATTCGCTGGTTTGTTCACAACCAACGAAGCTGCTAAATTCAGGAATTATCATAAGACTGAACCTTATATTTCTGTAAAAAGCAAGTGTGAATGTCTTCTGAATATATCACAAAGTATGTTGCCCTCCTTCCTGTATGGAATGAGGGCAACATACCTTTAAGCCGACAAAGCCGTATGTGATAGTTCCAATGAAATGAAAATGCAATAACTAAAGAACCATTGCCATAATAAGAGTGCTAGTGATAGTGCTGTCAGGCTGGACGGAAACACAGTGGAGTAAATAGTGATGTTGAGGCTTACTGAGTAAAAGACAAAGAACAAATTGTGAATTAACAGTTTTTGACACAGCAAGTAGTTATGTTGCAAATTAGGAAAGGCATAGAGGAGACACTGAGGAAGTCCTTCGTGCACAGTTGTTCAGCACTTTCAGTTGAGGCATTGTCTTTTTAAAGTGGTGCTTTTTAAATGCAGGCAATCATAATAATAATAATAATAATATATGTAATTATCTTTCATTTTTGAATAAAGTATGATTAATTTTTAAATTGTTGTAGTGACTTCTTTATTTTGTTTTGAAAATTCACCAAATGTTCAAATAAGTTTTTGATAACTGATTTTTTTTGTTAGATTAACACACAAACTATCTGCAAGAATGTTTCAATACATGAAAAAGCAGTATGATCAAGAAAGAGAGGCAATGAAGAACAAAGAGAAACTGAGCAAGGACCAGGGTCAGGCAAGGCAGAGCCTAACTCCTGAGGAACTTCAGCGCTTAGAGGAAGCCAAACTCTCTCTGAACCAAAAATTTGTGACCAGTGGAAATCAGCAACAGACAGGCCCAAACACTGATAGTAAGACCGATACTGCATCATTCAAGACAACATACAATGTGACATTCAAGAAAACTAAGCAACCACCAGGCGTTCTCCCGAAACCTTCAAAGAAGAGCATTGTAGTCAAAGAAAAATCGAGCATTTTAGATCGATTCCCTAGTCAGGATGTCTGCAGAAACACAGATTCTGCAGAACTCCGGACAGAAAACATTAATTCAAATGAAGAAAGAGGAAGAAAAAGGGAACCGAAGGAACTAATAATAAAGACATCTCAGATCCCAAGCGTCCGAGATGCTATACTTGCATTTGAACAGCCGGCAAACAGCGGCGGAGAACTCGCACAACAAAAGAAACCCAGAAGGTCTGTTCGACTCTCAAACTTCAAGTCACCATTATCGCCAGCATCTTCGATCGATAGTAGGACCAGTTTCATGGATGAAAGTCCTGTGACCTCGGCAAGAGCCTCTGAACTTTTAAGCCCTGCAGAAAAAGATTATAAAAGTGTCAATCTCCAGCTGCCAGTGATTGCTCCACCGTCAGATTCTTTGAGATTTCGGGAGCTGGTACTGCAGCGCCGACTTAGTGGAGACTTTGGCTTCACACTTCGCAAGGGCACTGTTGTCAACAAATGTGAGCCTAACGGAAGCAAATCTCGGAAAAATGTGATCTTTGCTGAACCTGGTGATAAAAACTCTGGCTGTAGTCTTATGCCAGGCGATAGACTGATTGAAGTGGATGGAGTGAATGTGGAAAACTCTTCAAGGGATGAAATTATTGAACTGATAAAAAAAGCAGGAACTTCACTTAAACTCCGAGTGGAGCCAAGCAACGAACTTAGTGAACTAAGCTTGAGGGCTGACTTTGACACTGAAACTGGCACATCTCAAAGCCATCATCTTGAGAATGGCTTTGCAAACTCTTCCACTGGCCCATCTTACCGGTTCCAGCAGGTTTGTTCAAACTTTCTTTTTCTGAACATTCCTATTGTTAATTTTTTATTGTTACTTTTTCTGTTGATTTTGTTGTTTAGTTGATGTTGTTTTTGACTGTCAGACATCTATTTTGTGTCATGTTGTAAGTCATATATTTCCAAGAGCAGCAGTGTAGAACTGAATTTGGTACACTGGATAAGATGCATTGTCGTTACAACCACATCTTGTCAACAAACTGTAGGCCTCTCTATTGCTTTCTTACAGCTGTGCTATAAATGTAATTGTGAGCAATTTGGAAAACTCGAAAGCACTCCCAACGATGCACTCAGGAGGCAGTTTTAGTATTGTACAATTTATTGAATAAGTAGAATTGCAATGTATGGATAGTTTATGCTTTAAGTCTTGCTTGCGGTTTTATGAAGATTAGAATTTTCTGTATGAACTATGAGTGAAGTTTTGTTTATCTAGTGTCATTTACAGAAAGCAAGTATCATCCATGAAATAAATAGCCATTCTTAGGATTCCTTCAACAGAACTGTTTTATTGTGTTTGGGTTGTTAGATGCTGTTTTACCATCACAAATGTTAAGTAACAACCCAGTCAGAATATTTAAATGTCCAGGCTTTATAACTGCTAGAAATGGTGAAGCAAGAGATGGTGAAATTTGGAAACTAGTCAACAGATGGCTCAAACTGATGGTTTGGATGAAGATTTACTGGGCCAGGAACATATTTCAGACATCGCTTCATCTGTTGACAATGTTCTAGACTTGTGCCAGTTGAGTTAATAAGCATTATTGTGTTGTACTGTGCACTTGTGCAGTGTAACAAACTGAGAATTATGCTTCTTTATGATCTGTATGTTATTAATTAAGAGTGATAAGTGAACATTGTGTGCTTATTTTTGCTTTAGGCAAAATCTGATGACCAGCTGGCAATGGACACTGAATGGCTAACAGCGGAGAGAGTTTGGCTTGTACATAAGGGAGGCTTTGCATCAGCACGGTTACTTAAATCGGATGGAAGTAGCTGTCTGCCTGAGGGCAAATGTCGAATCAAACTGGAGCATGGAGCGGAAGTGCTGGATGTGGATGAGGAAGACGTGGAAAAGGTGAATCATTGAATTCAGTCTGTTGTGAAAAAATTTCTGTCAGTTAATCTTTGAATTTAATCTGTTATCACAGAATTCCATGAATCTGTTGTTAAAGAATTTCTTGGCATTGAATCTTTGAATGTTATCTACTGCCAAAGAGTTGCTTTATAAGGAATCACTGAATTTAATCTGTTATTGAAGAATTTCTTATTAATGATTCTTTCCGTTTAACCCCTTGCCTGGGAAGCCATATATATATATGTATATATATCCAAAAGTAGGCTTAATGGATATAAATTCCCCAGTTAAGGGCTTTAATCTATTTTCAAAGAATTTCTTGACAGTCAATTGAATTCAAGTTTGTTCACTTCTGGTCCTGGTTGCAAATATGTCAGAATCAGCATTGTAGTAGACTGAGAAGTTGTCTTCTGGTGAATTGTTCTGTTGGGGTTCATTTTCGGAAATAGTGATGTATTGATAGCGTGCATCTGTATACGGCTAAGATGGGATCGTTGTGCTGTAGGCTAACCCACCAACCTTTGATCGCGTGGAGGATTTGACGTTGCTACGACATCTGAATGAGTCGAGTATTCTCCACACACTTCGCCAGCGTTACGCCAGCAATCTCATTCACACAAGCGTTGGTCCGTCAACCTTGATCGTCATTAACCCTATGCATCCACTGTCGACATACACAGACAAAGTATTTGTTCAGCTCAAATATTTTTTTGCTATCACCTTTCGTAGGTTTCTGGATTTCTTTTGCCTATCATGAATTTCCATTATTGGCTGGTATGTAAAACTGTTCATTAGACTTGAATTAGGTGTTAGTTAGTTAGTTAGCTAGACACTTAATATAGCATCTTTTAAGTACCTGTCAAAAACATCACCTATGCTGGCATAAAGGATGTTAAATGTCATTAAGAACAGAAAATACATCAATAAGCAAAGCAGTCCACAGATAACTAGAAGAGTCGGAATTCACTTAATTGTATTATGCACATTGTGATTCCATAATACAGCATTTTGAAATTTGCCAAACAGTTTGACTGGTTATACTTGGTTTTTAGGTTATTCATATGTTTAAAGATTGTAAGCCAGAGGACATGCCTCCACATATTTACGCAATGGCACGGTCAACCCGTCATAATCTCTTAACCACTCATCACGACCAGTCCATTGTTCTGATGGGGCGGAGTGGAAGTGGAAAGACGACTAATGCAAGACATGTTGTAACCTACTATGCCATCACTGCTGGTTCAGCTCATGGTGTCGTGACTGGTATTGCTGATTTTTACAAGAAATGCTTGATTTGGCTAAAGCAATCAATTTTCTAGTCTTGTGCCAGTTGAGTTATCTAGATATTAGTCTTTATATTATGTGTCTTTACCAGTCTTACTAGTCCTCAGAGGCTTGGTCCTGTGGTTGTATTTGTTGGGTGTCTCACAGTCATGACAAGGGCAGTTCATCAATTGGGCAGCGCTGCCTTACCGTATAGTTGCAGTCAAGAGAATGTCGGTGTCAGTTGTTCATGCAGCGCACCCCATATCCAAGGGTTTTGTGGTTTTGATCTTTACCTTTTCATGAGTTATTCAAAGTTGATGGAAAATTATGTAAGTGTTGTGAGTTTAGCAACTTAATTGTACCACTCCGGGAACAACTTAATTGTGTTTCATAAACAGTTTATTGAAATGACAATGGATATTAACACTGCTTCAATTGCCTACTGAGGCTTTGGATTCCAAATTATTTCTGTTTGCAGTCATATGTTTAATATGTTTGGCTAGGGCTTTCTTACTCTCAGTAGTCCTAAGGTTTGGTGCTTATTTTAAATTCTGATGCTACACCTTTGAAGATTAATTAGACAGCCATATGGGCAGCACTTTTGTGAGGTTCTTAAAAGATGTCTTGATACTTGCTTATGCTTTGAGTTAAGGAAAATGCTATTAAAAGACTGCTGAACACTAATCCAAAGTTGCAAATATATGATCAAATGAATAGATGATTGGTGTTCATTTTTGTGCTTGCTTACTGTCATTTTTATTTATTTCATGCATATGTACAGGTATGTACATCAGTTGAAGGAATTTATTGTTGGAACTTGAAGGATCGAGAGCAAGGCTTCTGACAGGATTTGTCAAAAGAAAATTTAATGGAGTTGGCCTTTTGCTTTTATTTCAGTTGATAAGTTGAATGCCTGCTTTACTGTGCTGGATGCCTTCGGAAACAGTCGGACTATTATGAATACCAGTACCTCTAATTTCACTCAGATCACTTCTGCAAATTTTGACTCGGGTGGACAGTTAACATCAGTTTCTGTACAGGTAATAATAATGATGGTTATAATCGTACACAGTGCTGTAGCTTGCCCCACACCAAATGAAAGACTGCGTGTAAAAAAATTAGTGGTTGAATGACGTAGTGAAATGAATGATTTGGAGGTTCTTCAGAAATGTACTTATGTTCAAGTACGTGCTAAAGAACATTTTCACTACAGCTTCCTCTCTTGAGGAACAAACAGTTGGACAGCTAACATAAAAATCTACTTAGGCAGGTATGCATGGCTGTGTTTTTTCTTCTAAAGTGCAATCACGTTTGCTACAGCTTGTGTCTCTTGATAAACAAACTGTTGGACAGTTAACATCAAAATGCATATAGGTAGGTGTGTGTGTGACTGCTTTTTCTTCAGAAATGCAGTTATTGCTACAGCTTGTGCCTCTTGATAAACCAATTTGTGGACAGTTAACATCAAAATCCACATAAGTAGGAAGGTGGTCCATGCCTCAGAAATCATGGCCAAAGTAGGAAAAATCAATATGGAAGAAATGCGCTTATAAGGCGATTAGCATGAAATAGATCCAAAATAGTGCTTTGCATAATTTTTGTAGAGATGTGAAATATATTACTAAAAAGGTCTTGTGTTAAACTTCAGGCTGCATCACTGAATTTGCATGTAAACAATCTAATTTACACCATTCAGCTAAATTTAAGCAGACTTCATGATTTTTGATAAACTTTTTGTGTGGAGTTGTAATATGAAATATTAAGTATTTTAAACTTTTTTACTATTTGTGATAAAAACATAAGGCTTTCACAAAAATATTTAGCACTTCCAGTCCAATTCAGTGCAATATTGAACCAGTTTTAGAATTTTTCTGACTTTGGCCAGGTACAGTCACATATGCTAATACATATTCTTCCATCACTTAATTTGTCCTTATAAATTATTTCTGCTAGTTTCCAAACCAGGAAACACTTTATGGTAGATTTTGTCTAGTTTGCAGACATTATTAGGTAACATTTTGAAATAATTTTTAGTTTATGGACATACTGTGCATAAATGGACAGGAAATGGAGCAGGTAAAAGAATTCTGCTACCTGGGGAGCATTGTCACACAAGATGCAAAATGCCACAAGGAAATTAAAAGAAGACTAGCACTGGGCAAAGACACATTCTCAAAACAAAAGGAGTTACTGAGAGGAAAAATGAACAAGAACTTAAACGAATGATTAAAGCTCTCATATGGAGCATGTATGGATCCAAAACATGGACCATGAGAAAGGATGACATCAAGAGATTGGAGGCCTTCGAAATGTGGATTTGGCGGAGGATGGAAAAAGTTACTTGGATGGAGCACATAACAAATGAGGAGGTGCTGACAAGAGTTGACGAAGATAGATCTATGATAGCTACAACGAAGAGGCTACAGAGAAAATGGATTGGTTGCATACTGAGAGGGGACTCGCTCTTGAGAACTGTCCCTGAGGGCAGAGTGGAGGGGAGGAAGACAAGAGGAAGACCCAGACAGATGCTGCTGGATTGGATGATGATGGACGGATACAGCAGGCTGAAAGAAGAAGCTCAACACCGAATGAGGAGTGGCATCACTGTACGTTTGAATCTGCCTGAGGGCAGAGGACCAGAAGAAGAAGAAGTTATTGGTGCTGCCCAGTTATTGGAATACTTGTGGATTGTGTGAATAATATTGTGATTGTTTTTTAGGCTGTAATGCTGGAAAAAGCACGCCTTGTTCGCAGACCAGAGGGTGAACCGACTTTCCACGTTTTCTACCAGATGTTGGCTGGCATTGATTCCAACTTGAGGTCAGCATGGTCTTTTCGAATTGTGATATTGATATGACTTGTGTTTTGTTGCAGAAGTGGAACAGAGGTGGATTACTAATGCATTTGTTTCCTTTAGTCTCTATATACTCGGTTAGAATCCCGGTGCATTTGGTTTCACTTGAAGCAATCATTGATTGATTACTAATACAGTTGTTTCCTTTTATCTGTATGTCCTCAGAAGCCAATTGATTCCTTATCCCAATGTCACTATAAGGGTGATTAGATTATATGAAAATGATAGCTTGTTGTTAAGCCATGGAAACAAAGGTTTTCCAATAATGAAAATGCTTTTCTCGCTTTTGCTTCGGCTGAAAGATTCTTAAACCTGGGAGCATGCGTGTTTTATAAACTTTTATATGATATCTTTGAGCGTTTAAGTCTAACAAAATTTCTTATGTGAAACTATTTTTAGAAAAGAACTTCATCTGGAAAATCTGTCCGAACATTGTCTCTTTATGACCCCGTTGCAGAGAGCAGAAGACTGCCAGAATGCCATCAAGTCATGGTCCACCATAGACGATGCTCTGATTACACTGGCAGTGAAAGAACATGAAAGAAAGGCACTCTACATCATCCTTGCTTCCATATATCACCTTGGGGTTGCAGGTACAATTAAAGGTAAGCACAGAGATGGCAGAAATCCTCTAATTAGACATCAGCCTTTCTCAGGTTACATAATACTAGTATGTAAATTATTTGGTATATGGTTAATTAACTTGCAACTCATGAGTGATGCTGGCCGGCTGTGATGCGATGCTGGCCGGTTATGCGGTGATACTGGCATAAGATATTCATTTGGCACTGGAAATTTACCTGGAATGGGATTTAAACCTAGTACCTTAGCAGATAGTACCCAAAACGCCAACTTGTGCTTGGAATTGGTTTTAAGTTAATTATTTATATTCCACTGCTTGGCTTTCCTTTGTTTTGTTTGCATAATATTATATGAAATGATGTTGGTTTCCTTCATAGGACAGAATGGCAACTTTCTGTTTGCTCGTCCAGCACATGGCCAGTATGCAGCCGAGTTGCTTGGAACGAGCACTGATGACTTGCTGATGGTCATCTTTGGACGCAGCTTGCAGCAGCAGCCACAACAGAAAAGCATGTATTTGCACAGGTAATGCTTTGGTACATTAGATTTGGTCAGGTATTGGTTGTAATTTTTCTTTCGTCTACGAATGTTGGCAACTACTTTTGCGTGAAGATGTTTGGACCTGGAAGGTGAAGGTTCTTTTGAGGGAAGCAAACACAGAGACAGGCTTTTACCTCTGCATTCAAAATTTGTATCTTAGTGTATAACTTACAGTGTGACATGTGTCACAGTTGTCAAGCCATATGAACTCATGTACAGTGCCATTTTCTTCGGCCTCGGAATTGTTATGGCGCTATAGAAATTGTCTTATTATTATTATTTGTTGCTGCTCTAAGAAATTCTGTTTTGTATGAATCTGTAGGCCATTGATGGATGGTGATGGCTCAGATGTGCTCTCTGCTGCAGATGATCTGGAAAGATTTGCAATGGATTTATATTTTGAAACATTCCAGGTTTTGGTGACTCTGATAAACAGGTAAGGGGAGTGGAAACTGCCAGGTTGTTCAAACAGCAAGCTTAACAGTTGTGGTCTAACTCAAAAGAGCAAAATATGCACTGATCTGCTGTTTATATTAAATGATATTTGTATTAAATGGTATCCAATTAAAGCAA
The DNA here is from genome assembly GCA_964023275.1 of Norana najaformis. Taxonomy (NCBI): domain Eukaryota; kingdom Metazoa; phylum Annelida; class Clitellata; order Crassiclitellata; family Hormogastridae; genus Norana; species Norana najaformis. The sequence goes on from OZ029913.1 coordinate 14,143,338, forward strand.
AAACTTGGTGATGAGGTAGGGTAGAATGAGTCAGGTTAGGCTCTACCTGGCAACTGGCTTTAACCTGGCAACTGACTAACCAACCAAGCCCTCAGATTTGCATTTATGTGTGACTGCACGTGTAAAAATTGTTGTAATAATAATAATCATGTGCAACATTTGAGAAGAAAATATACTGAGCCCAAGTGGTTTTCATGGAAATTTCGTATTGGAAACTCTCCCTGCTTGCTGATGGCTGTTGTGTGCATTGGCTTAACAGCAGAATTTGATGTGAGGTATTGTATAATGTATATAGTTAGTGGTTTGTTTAGAAATTCTGTGATGGGGAAGGTCATCTTAATGGTGGTTGCCATTGGAGTCAATGGACAAACTTTTAAAGTCAAACATTCATGTATGGTAATACAGAAGATAGTTTTGCAGTGAATTGCATTGCAAAGATCAGCAAGAAGAAGGCAGAAAATGTAAGAAAAGAAATTGTGAGTAAGAAAACAATGTTGTTCTCTGGTGCGGTAGTGCATATACATAGTACTTCACAGAAGCGCTGGAGGTAATGCCTTGAACCCAATTTCAGTGGTAGTTTGGCTGTTTTCCTATTTGATGGTCTAGTTCCTTGTTTAATATGCTAGGTCTTGGTTTCATTTGCTGTTTCTCTTGTTTCTTGTTTTTTTTAATGGTGTATATCTGACAGATTGTTTTACTGACTGTACTTCTGGTTAATGAAACAGGGCTTTGTCTTCCAATGTTCGGCCAACTGCTTCTATTCTTGTCTTTGACTTTCCGGGATTCCGAAATCCAGCGTCATGCAACCGGCAAACTGGTGCCACGCTAGAAGACCTCTGCCATAACTATGTGCATGAACGACTTCAGCAACTCTACCATGAATCTGTTCTGGTTTCTGAGAAAGAACTCTATTCTCGGGTAAATTGCATTCCACGTATTTTATAAATATTTAAAAATTGTTATGCATTTGTGCGTATGTTTGCATAGAACACTCGGGATGCAATGCGCTCGGCTTGTAACGCAGAGAGTACAGGTTTGAGCTTCCTCTGAAACGGTTACTGTGTAGGAAACTTGAGCAAGTCTTTCATTCAGAATTGCTCAGCGCCATCGACTGATGCTTAGTTGTTAGACAATGGCACTTAATAATTGCAGAAATACCATGTTTGGTACTGAATGGAGTAACTGCAGTTGTTTTAAATAAAACTACCTGGGAATCTAGCCAGAGTACTTGAAATCTCAATGGCCAGTTAAGATCATTTGAAAATTATGATAATATTGTGTGTTCATGTGTGTATATATGAATACTGATGTCACCTTTTGATAAATCTTATAACTAGCATAAATAACATAAAAATTTGTAGTTGAAAGATGCATGCATAGCTGGACGTCTTCACAGGTGGGCTCTGTTGTCTTCACAGGTGGGCAGACATAAAACACAAAAGAATGCCATTCTTAACTTGTGGCTGAGGCTATATTCAGATTCCTCATAAAGAGTGCATGATTCATTCTTACTTCTGTCTTACTGTTTAAGGCTGTGAACTTGTTTCAAACTTTGTAGGAAAATGTAGACTGTGACTATGAAGTGAATGAATCTCCGTCTTCAGTCGTACACTTGATCGATGGTCAACCAGAACACATGGTAAGTTTCTGATTCTTTCAAAACACAACATACAGCAAGTCTAGCTTATCAGAGCATTATATTATGGTTATCTGATTATGTAGAAAAACCACTTAGTGTTGGGGCCAAACAAGAAGTCACCAAGTATGACCTACTGGAACCAGTGATAAGTAACCTGTTCCTTCCAAACACTGCATACAGCAATTCTAACCTATAAGAGCTTGTGGTTAGTTGATTATCTGGAAAACCATATGGGATGCTATGTTATTACAAGGTTGAGTTCATAATATTTGTTTTATTTCATTTGATTAAGAGTCAACGATTTAACGATCAACTTCATCTGGTTCAGTCAAAAGGTCTTCTTCGGATGATGGAAGAGGAAGCTGGATCTGGGTCTACAGACAATTCTTTCCTTGAGGCTCTGTTGTCTGGTTGGTCATTTTGCTATTTGTGTCTTTGAGGTCTCATCTCTTCTTTGTCTCTGTGTTTCCACAGTCTTTAGTTCCTCATTAAACTAATTATTGGCAGTACTAGTGACTAAATAAAAATACCGTAACAGGATGTAATAAGCAAGTCATGTTTAATGTTTATGGTGATATTTTGAAATTAGGCTGAGGATAGTTTAATTATTCTGTGTTGTATTGTATTCTGTGGGGAGTTGGACTGTGACTACTGGTTTGTAGAACTTGTAAGAGATGCGGAAAGGAAGTTGGCATTCGGAAGGGCATCGAGGCATAATAACCACATTTCAGCATTCCAGTGGCTAAGATGCCAGGGAAAAGCCTGGTTGAAGTTAAAAGTGGTTGTTCAAGTTGTTGTGTGGGATATGTATGCATACATGTGTTGGTGTTGGTGATGGGCTAATTTGTGAATTCACCTCAATAGTGCTATCGTGAAGTTTGTCACTGGTAATTTTCTTTTACCGTTTTTCTGTAAAACAGACAATGAGCAGTTGCATAAAGGCCCAACAGTGGACTCATTCATGATCAACCATTTGCAAGGAACCAACCGTGTTCATTATTGTGTCAACGGATGGCTGAGAGCGTTTAGAGACAGCTTGATATCAAGGGAACCAGTGACACAAGTCTTGCACAAGTCTAAGAAGTAAGCAATGGTTCTGATGCTCATTTTCAAACTGATTGCTGCTGAAGAAGTATAATATATGAAATTGATAGAGAGGTTGTGAATTTGAAAAATATGCATATTTCCAACATTATCTCCTGTCACTTGACTTAGCCATTGTATCTAGAACACTTCTGCATGCACTTTATTATTTGTCTGACTGTTAGATAAGTAAATTTACAGACTGATTTGTAATGTGTGCTCAATGCTTTAGATCTGGCATTCGTAGTCTGTTTGGCGATGATGGTGCTGATGGAATCCTGGATGGATCTTCAACTTCTGTGGGTCTGAGGCGAACTGGCAGCTTGCGTAGAGCTTTTGCCTCAAGTTCTAGTAGTCTCAAACGAAGGGGTCTGTCGTTCCAGCTTAAGCTTCAAACAGTAGGTGGATTCTTCCGTGTTTAAATGACACTTTTACTTACCTGCTGTTTTGGATTGAAACAGTAGGTTGCTCTGGTCAAGCTGCATTATGCTGGACAGAATGCATTACCATTTGAGGATTGTTTTATAAAATGGTCTTATGAAGAAGAAGACCTGACTTGGTTGCATTTTATTAGCATGAGGGAATAGCTAGCAACAGACCACTGTATGTTGCAATGTGCAGCAGTTGACATACATATCTTGATGTTACCAGAAGCTTACTTGTTATGTAAGCTTGAACCAGCATTATGATTTTGTATATGGTCTGTAGCTGGCATTCGATACACTGTGAAACCACTTTTATGCCTGAAATTTATATCCATTGTAAAAGTTATTTCTCAATTTTTTGTAGGACATGGTCATTGACCTGTTACGTAAAACCCAGATGCACTTTGTTCACTGCTTTCTGCCTCAGTCGGATGCAGGACTTAGTGAACTTAAAATGTCCTTGACCCCATCCTCTCCCAACAAATCGTTCGTGTTGGAAGAAACAATGCTGGACGTTCCGCTTGTCAGAGCGCAGTTGCGAGGGGCTGAAGTCTTGCCATCAGTCCGATTATATCGACAAGGTAAACTTAACTGCTTTTAGGGAGTTTTATTTTGGTGAACAAGATAAAGGAAGTAAATTTTCTCATAGGAATAGACCCTGCAAGGAATGTATTCCAAAGTCCTGGATATGGGGCAAAAATTGCAGGACGTGCTGTTCACTTTTCAGCTCACACATATTGTTCATTTCATCTAAGTAATCTGGTCTAATTCCACTCTCATAAGACTTTCATTTAATGAATGAATATGCAAATGGTTAAGTGTAGATAGAATTGGTTCAATTTAAGTAAAATTAAAGTATAATAGGGTAATTTTTAAAAGAATTGGTTACATTTCATTGTAATTTCTTATGCCATATATATTTTATGCAGATAAATGATATTTTTGTTCTTTTTGTTGATATATCACTTTTACTGGCATATGAACTTGTTAATTTTAATTGATGTTATCTTTATTACATCGTTGAAGCAAAATTCCTGACAGTCAGCTTTAATAGAACTAATGGTCCTAATAAGGGTGATAAAATATTGTTGAGTTTTATTATTTTTTATTGGTTTTTATTTGAAATCAATAGTAATTTAAGCTCAGCTCCAGAATCTGTAGGTTTGGCAAATAAAGAACAAAGAACTTCTGCTGTAGGTTACCCAGAGCATCTTGCATTCCAAGAATTTTTCAGGCGATTTGAAATTCTAATTCCACAGAACGAAAGACCAATAGCAGAAAGTTTTCTTGACAAAAAGCAGGTCAGTTCTGGAAATAATATTTTTTTGCTTTTGGTGAAATTATTAGACAGCTTTGCAGTTGTAGAGAACGAGATACTGTGAAAAATTTGCTGAGTTTACTGTGTGTAGGCATTCGTTTACAAACATAATTTTGTGTGGAGTTGAGTAAAGAGGTTGGCGATGATTGAGTAAAATGAGGTGGGACTAGGTAAGCAAAGGTTAGACTAGGTAAGTGAATTACTAAGTATAAGAAGATAATATGTGATAATGCAGAACATGATCAGCTTTAAAAATAAATAAATAAAATGCTGTCTCGACTAATGAGGATATCTGGAATATTTTAAGGACGTAAAAGGAACAATGCTGGGTAATTACAATTATTCTAGTTGATTTGGGACATCATTGTTTATGTTGGTAATATATGTATGTCTGTATTGGAACATTTTTATATAGCACCTGTAAGAACCTCTTGAAAAACTGCTGCAATAATTCAAGTGGTTGATGTACAAGCATATGCATCAGAAGGATGGCAGGTTGAGTATGGCTGAATGGCGCTGATGTACTGTAGTGGTGAAGCCAAGCTTTAAATCTGGCAATGATGATCTTAGTGACGCTGGATATAAAGGAATATTCTGAGGAAGCAGGGAAATGAGTCCAGATGTACATAAACTGGGAATAGATAAGATGGCTACATAGGTATAAACACATCAGTTGTGCCACCCAGTATTACGTTTTTACTAAAATGACATCAAATTTGTAATGTAATACAATACAATTATGATTTAATAATGCCCTCCGTACAAAGTTCAGATGTTCACTCTGAAGCCAGGAAACAGGAAACATTAAGAGCATTAAATGAACTTGAGTTTGTGTTTAACAGTTAATTTTAAACAAACTTTGCTGTTTGTTGATTATGTGTTGAAACAGGGTGTAATTCATCTAATGGAAAGGCTTGACTACGATAAGGCGTCATTTAGACTTGGTGAAACTCAGGTTACATTGCAGTTAATTTATTCCTTAATTTTAAGTCTGGCATTAGTTAACAGCAGCTGAATATTTTCACTTGGTGTATGTGGTCTGTTACCACAGAAAATAAAGCATTGGTATGATCTAATTTAATACGATGACTTTTATAATAGCACAGTTATTTTCTGTTATTTTTTTAATAAAATTCTAAACTTTTGCTAGTTCTTTCTGAAATTCAAAATCTGCTTGGAGGCAGTATGTTTACAAGAGAGTCTTGTTCAGTTACTGATAAACATGATTTGCAAATGGTCAGAAGTCCAAAACTACTGGTCTGTGGTGCCTCTGAGTGTTTTCATGGTGATACATGAATTTACACAGCAGTTACTTTATATTGCACGGTGCATATGATGAATTGGTTTATGTAATACCAATATTTCTTTGAAGCCCTAACTTTTTTTCTTCCTTCAATAAACACCTGAAAACTCACTATTTCTCACTGGCTTCAAACATTTGAATATCTAACTGCATTTTAACACCTGGCGACTGACTGTCCGTGTCTCAGATTTGCACTTCTGTTCGACTTTGCATGCATTTAGTATTAAAATAATAATAATAATAATAACGTAATTTCTAGTGATGAATGTTAAAGGTTTTCCTGCGTAGCGGAGGACTGGTGCTTTTGAATGAGATGCGAGAGAACTGCGTTTTGGGTTGGGTTGTCAGCCTTCAGGCCATTTGCCGGGGTCACCTAGTTCGAGAGAAACAGAGAAAATTAAAAGTAAGGAAAAGCCTTGTCTAATCATTTGTTGAAAAATATCTTTTAATTGATGTAATAAATGTGACAGGTATTTCTAAAGCTTACTTATCTTTTGCACAGTACATGTGGCTACTCACATCTGTCACTTGCTTAAAGAGGCTTGCAGTTGTTTATGTTTGTTACCTCTTCTTGTTGCTTTTGCTTTGATGCTTACTGAGGTATGTGGAAGATGGCCAGTACATCAACAACCCTCCTCTTAACATTATTTTAAGCAATTTCTTATATGCCTTAGACGGGGCATGGATCCAAAATTTAATTCATTGTTAGAATGCAGCCTTTAATGTAACACAACTTCATTATTATATGGCTCTGAAAGATAGCAGTATAGGGAGTAGGTAGTGTACTTTTAGGCCAGTGAAGTTTCACGTAAGTGACAGGCTATGAGATTTTTGTGCTGTTAATTGAAAATCCACAGATGTCATACTGCCCTACTAAAGCCTGATATATTTTGGTTTGGTCTTTGGTTTTTTGGCTAAAGTGAGAGATCATGCATCTGCAAGCAGAAACATTTCAGTCACATTTTCCTGCAACTCCTTTTTGTTTGATGATGAATTATGAGCTTTCAAATAGGAAGATTTAATTTTAAGCGGTTTCAAAAGTTTTTGATGTAAGAACAGTCGTCTCCATGGGTTACTTTTGATTGGTGAAAAACAATTAATTAATGCAATTGTTTTCATTTTAGCTGCAACATTTGGCTGCTTCCTGCATCCATCGTAATGTTCGGAAGCTGATGGCCATACGTGAATGGTCGTGGTGGAGACTTTACACCAAAGTCAAGCCACTGCTGGATGTTCATCGGACAGAGACAGAACTACGAGATAGTCAGGTAGCGTTGCTTTGTTCGTTTCTATAGATACAGTGAAACCTCTTTATCCAGGTTTTATGACATGTAAAGCAACCATATTATTTTTTAATTAGAAAACTTATTTAGCACAGATTTTTGCATGTTTTGGTTTTTTTGTGGCCTGATAGGCTGGATACCAGTTTTTACTCATTTTGCCAGGAACCTGATTTCTACATAGTCATAAAATCTTGTGTTGGACTGTAATTTTTTTGAAGATTTTCTTTATTCCATTGTTTTATGTTGTTTGATTATGTTTCTGAAAAGGTCTGTTCTGTTTTCAGGTGGAACTGGGACAAGTGAAAGCCAAGTTGGAAAGAGCGGAAAAGGAAAGACAGGAGTATAAACTGGCAGCTGAAAGGCTTGATGCCAAGGTAACGTGCACAATGAGAAGGAAAAGAATCAGTTACATGCCATTTGAGATTGGTGTTTTTATTGTCATTTGTTCACTTTCTGTTACGGCAAAAGTGGTTATATGTGATTAGTCTCTGTGTGCAGAGGAACATAGTGCTAATCCATTATTAATTGTTTATCTGTTTTACTTACTGCTTTTATATAAAAGAATTCTTTACTTCTTATTATCTGTTTTTTAAAGTTCTGTCATACCTAAATTAATATAATAAAAGTGGATTATTCATTTAGATTTAAAATACTTTATTTCTATGTGTATTTAATTGGATATGGTCTGCTGAAAGAGATTTATTTTATAATAGTTTTACTTTGTTTTTATCCTTGGTTTGTTGTTGTCTGTCAGTTGTCCGAAGTAATGAGTGATTTCCAGGAGGAGAATTCGGCCTCAAATCAGATGTCAGAACTGTTGGAAAACGAAAGGTCAGAGCGACTTCGGCTGGAGAAAGAACTCAAAGAAGTCCATGTTAGTTGTGAACACTTTGTTTTAAAGCCAGACAATTCAGTAAAAGTTAAGAGCAAATTATTAATTAACCAGTAGTTACTATATCAGAGATGAGCAAATGAATAGTAAATAAATAAATACTGTATCAGAGCCAAGCAAATAAATATGTGACTGCTGTGAGCATGATAAATAGAAAAATATGAAATTTTAGAAAAAGTTAATAAAATTATTTTTTTGCAGCATCTTGCCTTGCACTTTGCTCTGTGAAAAGCCTGTTTGGCTCTTTTATTGTAGGCCTGTTTGGCACATTTAATGTATTGTATTGAATTGTATTTGGTAACTTATATAGCGCTTCTTACAGAACAAACTACTTGGGGGCACTTCCAGCATGAGAACCCTGGGAAGTAAGAACACCTTTAAACAACAAGCTGACTCTGTGATAGTACTGTTTGGCACATTTACGATAGTCCTTTTTGGCACATTTACAGTATGTTTAATCTGATGTTGTAATTAGCAAGTGAGTGGAAGTGTCTTAGTCATGTTCTGCATTTCCTGCTCTTAGGTGAAATTTGCAGCCATGCAACACCAGCAGCGCCAGACTGAGCTGGCGCTGACAGATGCCCAGATGCTGCTGAGTTCAATTGGCAATGGTGGAGGTGATGAGAATGAAGAAGATGATGATGATGATACTGAATATCAGAAGAAGCTGGGACGCATTCGTCGAGATGCAGATCTTTCAAAGAGGAAGCTGGAACAGCAGCATGCCGAGGATGTGGAAAGGTTGGAAACAACCAAGAGGCAACTGGAGAGAAAGGTGAGATGAGTTACATTCAGACAGTTTCTTACTTTGTGCACGCCTACCTGGAAGAGAGAAGCTGCAAATTACTAATGGTTTGTAGAAATGTGTACATGTTTTATTTGTTGAAAATTGAATCATATCAGTTACTATTAAACAGATAAACATGTCTTGGTTTTTTAAGCTAATGTCTTGTTTTTAAGCTATTGCTTTTGTTTTTTGCTGTAATGAGTTAACACCCAGAAACTGAAGGTAGATTAAATTGTTGAAGCTGGATTTTCTCAAGTAGTTGTGCCAACTGAATGAAATGGATTGAAAATGGTTGGTTTTATGTGTTTCAGCTGGCTGAAGCCATTGCTATTAATGACGAACAGAACCAAGTGATCATGGCTACAAAGCGAAAGTGTGATCGATTAAATCAAGAAATGGTCGACCTTCGTCTTCATCTGGAAGAACAACTCAGTCGCAATGCTGAGCTGGAAAAGAAACAGAGAAAGTTAGTGAGAAATGGAAGACTTTCTTGCAGAAAATACATCTTCATTAGGCTCTACAGTGTGGTACAGAATTCATTTCATTTGGAAAATAAATGCTGAGATCTGAGATGGACTGCCTCTGTGGTCCTTGCTGACAGAGAGGCCTGTTGACAGCTTTCCTGTTGTCTCAGTGGTGTTTTGATGGTTAATAGTTGCCTGAAGTGAAATTCCCTGCATGTTATGTTGAAAAGGCAGAAACTCTTGTTTTAGCATTTGACATATTTTGCTTTACGTGCAGGATATGTTATGGAATTGTTCTTTCTGATCACCGTCTTGTTTTCATTTGTTAGATTTGACAGTGAGCTGCAGAAAGTTAGTGATGCACTACGGGCCGAGAAGATGCAGCATGAAAGAATACATCGAGAGAAAGACGAGATTGCTGCACAGAAATACTCTTTGGAACAGGAATTGAAGGTAGCCTTCATTTGACCTGATTTCACGAACAATTCTAAGCAACAGCTGTTGGTATGTTACAGGGTATGTTTATGAGCTTTGCCTTTGAGAGATTCTTAAAAAGAGGTATTTAAATATTAAAACACATACATATGATACATGTAGCACTTTTTCAATTAGGCTGGGATCAAGGGAGAGATCACAGCTGTGCACATTGGAACCTCTGGTGCTGAGAAGAGTTGCTAGAAAGCATGCAAAAATTTTGCTATAGATGGTTTGTGCAGCCTGTATTTCATGGGTACAAGAAAAGAAAAACCCGAACATTGTTCATGTGTGTTTTGGCAGGCTGCTGACCAGTTTTTGCTGATAAGATCACAGGTGAATGTCTGCTGTAAACTTTCCACTCACTGTGTAGCATTAACCAGTGTATTTTCTTTTCTTGATATTCATTTCATGTTCAACAGATGTTCTGTTTTTAATTATCAACTGTTGCACTTACTTCTTTTGGAATAAATTTCAATGGATTTTGTATCTGTATCCATGTGGAATAGGAAGTGAAAGTGGAGCTTGAAATACAGACTGGAAAGATTAATTTTCTGGAGAAGGAATTTCAAGATATGAGTCTGAGCGGCAAAGGTGACCAAGAGGTCAGTTAGTATAAGTTTTTACCTTACAGTTTTGCTTTCTTGTACTTCATTTTTACCCATAGTAAGAAATGCCTTACTTACTTACTTACTTTCTTACTTATACAAACGTGGTCCATATGTGGACATTAGCATCTTCTTGACATAGTGCTATTTTCTGATGGCCAGGTCCTCAAACTGAAGCAGCTCAAGAACAAATTGGAAGACAAGATTAGGGAACAAGAAGAAGAGCTGGATGAACAGGCTGGCACCATCCAGCAATTGGAACAGGTAGGACACTGTATTTTTTATTACCTTTTGTAGCTTTATGAATTAAGTCAGGTACTGACAGATGCAACAGTGTTACTTTAGTCTGGGCCTTTTGATGTATTGTGCAACCTCCCTTTCTGCTAGGTACTTCTCTTGACTTGCAATTGCCTATCTTCCAGTAGTTCATTTTACTTCTTTAGAGACTTTTCTAGTCTTTCATTTCGTTGTTCCATTTGAAATCTGTGGGTGTAACCTGAAATGATTTCTTTATGAAATGCAGTTTTTGAAAAGCAGATTCAAACTCCTCTGCATAATCATTTTAGATTTTGGGCGCTTACTGGATTGACAGTTGTTGAGAATTGTTTTCAGGCTAAACTGCGGTTGGAAATGGCACAAGAACGAGTTCGTCAACAGAATTTGAAAGAATTAGAAGACCGGGATCAAGATCTGGACGATTTGCGAAGCTCCATGCAGAAAAAGGTGAATGACTGGGAAATTTTGAAAATTGTAATTATATATATATATATAATTTGCCTCACTCAGCTGTTTATTCTTTTACTTGTTTGCAATTACTCGAAGTTTGAAAACAAAAGAAATCAACTTTAAGCTTTGATCTATGCAAAGAATTTAGCATTGCATTTTTGCAATGCTGTACTAAACTGCATACAAAAATCTTTGCTGTCTTAGTTTTGATGTTCTAACATTTAGACCATCAGTAGATAACACTGCACCTATTTACCGTTTTCTGCAATTCAGTTCTTTTATTGTGTATACCCTAAATAAATGATTGCATTTTATATTCTGAACTGGTTTTGGACTCTTTGTTGGCAGCTGAAAGTGCTGGAAAATGATCTGGAAGAAGAGCACCAGGAAAAACAGAGAATAATTCAGGAGAAGCGCGAACTTGAACGACAGATTCAGGCCCTGGCAGAGCGGATGCCTGCACGAAATACTGGCAAGTCTTTCTTTTGTTTGAGCATGATGAAGAAGGTGTTGCTTGATTTTCTTTCCTGGTTTACTGCTAACTTCTAGATATCATCATCAGTACTGTGGTACTAGATATCATCATCAGTACTGCTTGTCAAAAACATTAACAGATTATCATAATAGATATTATTACAGGGAAATGTGAATTTTTGACGGCCTAATGCAGCTTTTATTAAGTTTGTATTGCAAGATTGAAATCATATAATTTATGTTTTGTAATGTCTTGAAGTTAATGTCAAAAATCTGTCAAGAAAGTTTTTGGTTTTAAGTCCGTTTTTATATTCCTACTTTATGGCAGAATACAGATATTGGTATACAAAACTGGAGTCAGAATAAAACAGTGGTTGCATTATGATGAGGAGTGATCTTAGCTGTACAACTGGGAGCTGATTAAAACTTGAAACTGAGGTATAAATTCTGACTATTTTGTGGTTACAGATGTTGAAAACAATCTTCGCCTGGCATTGAAAAGAACAAAGGCTTTGCTTCGAGATGCACAGCTGATGTTAGACCAGCAGAAGGAAGGAACTGGGAGTAAAGCAGTTATTAAACAATTAAGAAATCAAGTGAGTATGTTCAAGAACAGGAATAGATTTCATTGGTAATTATTGCCAAAACCAGTGGTTGCACCAGTGGTTTGTGTAAGTAAGCTCTAGTATCTAGCATTTTATTGGCACATACATATTTATTATACTTTTCTGGGTGAAGGCTTAAAGGATGACACTTGTCCATCGGTGCAATTTTACGTAACGTGGTTTGCATTTTTGGCGATCAGTGATGTATCTGAAATGAAGTTTCTGATGTGAAGTTTTGGCATTGCCTTTTTTGTTTAATTCAGTTGGAAGATGCAGAATATGCTGCAGCGGTGGCTGTGAAGGCCAAGAAAGCGGCTGAATTGGAAATGCAGGAGCTTAAGCAACAACTGGATGATATCACCAAGGCAAAACAAGAGGTCGGAAGGTCAATTTGAATCCTGTGCAGCTACTCTGAACATTTAAAAGACTGATCTTAAATGTCTTTTAATTAGACTTGTATAGCTTAAAACTGGATGTGCTGGAACTAAACTATAGCATGTACAGGGTTATTGTGTCCTTCACTCATAATTGCTTCACTCCTCAGATTCAGATTTACTGACGTTGTGCTCATAATAAATGCAATAGATTCATGTTACAGCACATTTGCGGTGTATTTGGTTATATTAACTTGCGCTTTATAAATCTTTTTATAATAATAAAATAAATAATAATCATACTAATAAAAATGAAATCACAATCCGTTGCAGAAGGCAGGCCAAAATCCACAATGTAAAATGTGACTCTAAAGCTATTATTTTGGGTTAATTAATTAATTTTTAAAATGATTAGATGTCTTTTCAGGTGGAACAGAGATGTCACCAGGTTCTTCTTGAAAACAACAAACTTCAGAGTCGATTTGAAGAAAATGAAGAAGAGATAGCTGAAATTATGAAGAAATACAGGGCATCTATTCAGCAGGTAGCAAAAGAATTTTCATACAGAGTTAGGTTGCCATTACTTGCTTATTTAGTAAGTGGCAGAAATAAATACTTATATAAATAATAGATGGCGCCAAAAAGTAAATTTTACATTTAGATTTTCTTAACATTACATAAACTTTTTGTACATTTTTTGTCTGGATAAGACATCACAGTTTGAATTTCTTCAGATGTGAGTTTCCTCTTTAATTAACAAATACATATCAGATTTTGTAAGACTTGTTTCTTTATTATTAAGTCTGGAGCTAGTATGCGGTATTTTTAGACCAATTTGAACGGCAAGGGGGGGACAGGCCACCTGTCCTTATAGACCAGGTCTAAGAAAAAGACTTCAAAAACATGACTGCCTCTCGGAGTTAACTGTACAAACCCTTTGGTATTCGTTGTACTGCTTTGCCTATTTAGAATGCTGTGGAGCGAGTGACATTCCAAGACCATTCAAACCAGCTCGAAGCACTTATGCTGGAGAATGAGAAACTGAAGGAGGAGCTGAATGTGATGCAGACCAAGCTTGATCATGTCCAGATTTCCACTGTTGACAAAGAAGTTGTGCTCAGACTTGAAGCCAAGATCAAAGACCTTGAAACAAGACTTGATCTTGAAGAGACAACAAGACATCGAGCTGAGGTAAACATTCAAATCTTGGATGAAGCTAGTCTTTGATTAAATGCGTCGATGCTCTAAAAAATTTTTTTAACTATTCTGATGTTCAGTTGTATGACTTATTTCATTTCTGGTCTAATACTTGAGAGCCCTATATAATTTTGCCCAATTTATATTTATGCTGTGACTGTGGCACTTTACAGCAGTGATTTTCTACTTCATTATGTAAACTATTATAACTAAGTCAAGTGGTTCATTTGCCAAATGACCGTTTACCAGTAACTGAGTGGTAAATGAGTGTTATTTATTTACAACGGCATTTATTTTATCAGTTGATCTAGAATGTATTTATGTGTTTTCTTCTTAAGGCTCAGTTGACACGTTTGAAAGAACAGATTGAGAAGGAGAATGAGGAGAAACAAAACATGATCATTAACAGGTCTAGGTCAGAGGATACGACGAGGCGCCTTGAACGGAAACTCCGAGATGTCGAAGAGGAGCTCACTGAAGCAAAGCGCAGGGAAAACGATGCCAACCAAAGAAAATCTGATCTGGTGAGCTTAAGTTATCTGATAGCCAATGTTTTCTTTGTTTCAGATATTCTTGCCAATGATTATATGGTTTTCATCTTTGCGCTTCGGCGTGTTGTTGCCGACCCGTTTGTATTTGAATTTTCATCGGATTTTCGTCAACTTCGGGCGTTTTTGCGTTTTCTGTTGGATTATACCTACGCTATCTAACTTGTGGATTACTACTGCTTGTTTGTTCTTGGGTTAACGAGCGTAAGTTATCTTAATTTTGTTTGAATTAAGTTGACAAGATGGCCGCTCCTTCCCTCACTCCTCCGACTCGTGTGTACACTTCCGCTGAGCTACGTACCTACAATCAACCCGCTCTCACCATTCGACGTTCCTTACATAAGACTCTATTCAAGCTTCATCTATGGCGACCGGCATCTTCACGGCCTGGATTATCGTCTCCCTCCTGCCAATCTCAGCCTACACCGCTGGACTCTGCTCCGTCGCCTACCTCTCGGCTGCCCTCAGACCTGGGTGGCAGTGATGGACTTAGACTTGGGACACTGAACGCTCGGTCACTGGGAAATAAGTTTATGGAGATCGCTAACTCTATCTCTCAGCATAATCTGGATATTCTCGTCGTCACAGAGTCTTGGCACTCCTCTTCCTCTGATGTTCCGGTTCGACGCGCTGCTCCTCCGGGCTACCTATTCCTCGATGCTCCTCGCCCGGTTGATCCCTCACGTGATTCGCATCCTTTTGCGCAAAATCATGGTGGCATTGTCGTCTACCATCGAGAACATTTTCGGGTCAAAAAGATCCCTCTTCCTCTCCCTGTTTCCACGTTCGAAGCATTATGCCTCTCCTGCGCCACGACTCGTGGTCCAGTCACCGTTCTTGCCCTCTACCGGCCAGGCTCCTCTCCTGTTACGTCGACCTTCTACACCGAGTTCTCCTCGCTTCTGGAAGTCTTCGCCACCTTCAACTGCCAGCTAATCATAACCGGGGACCTGAACATTCACCTCGAGAACCCAGATCTCCCAGAGTCTGTCCGCTTCAATGATCTGCTTTTCCAATTTGGCTTCATTCAGCATGTCGCTGAATCTACTCATGTGCTGGGAGGCTGGCTTGATGTCATTATCACCCGTGATGACTGTAACATCTCAGATGTTATAGTAGAACCTCCAGCTCTCTCAGACCATGGACTTCTTCTATACAAGGTTCCTTTCCTATGTACCCAGCCAACATACGCGCTTCGGCTTGTTCGTGGTTGGAACAACTTGGACCGTGAGGCATTCCGCGCTGGTCTGATCAATAGTCCTCTTTGCGGAGACCTCTCCTCCCTCGCTGGTCGCTCGTCTGAAGAGCTCTTTGCTCTCTTTGACTCTTCAGTTCGCCTCCTCATCGACGACCTCCTTCCGCTTCGTCCGCAGCGGGCCCGTCGGAGACCGTTAGCACCTTGGTTTGACCGATCCTGCCGTACTTTACGTCGTGATGTCAGGCGGCACGAGCGAAGGTATCGACGAACACGTGATCCTGCCGATCGTCTCGACTGGATCCACCACCTTCGCTTAATGCACCGGGAGTTTCGAGCCAAAGAAATGGCATACTGGGAGTCATTGATAGAGCGGGAGAGGAGCAATCCGCGTCGGCTCTGGTCTTCGCTCTCCGGTGTCCTCGGCCGTTCTACCGCTTCTAACTCTCCGGCTCAGCCTCCGTTCACAGCGAACGACTACCTCGACTACATGCGCGGGAAGACCGACTCGATCCGCCAATCCACTGATGGTTCTCCTCCTCCTTCCTTTCCTCCTACGTCATCTAGGCTTTCATGCTGGAAGCCTCTGCCTTTGGACGTCCTTCGTCGGCTCCTGCTGGAGTCACCTGCTAAGTCCTGTGAACTGGACTTATTACCACCATTTTTAATCAAGGATTTTATAGATGACTTAATTCCGTTCTTACACTTGCTATGTAATACCTCCCTGGGTCAGGGTTCACTCCCGGCTTCTCACAAACGTGCTGTAGTCTTTCCCTCTCTCAAGCGCCAGGGACTTGACCCCAATGATATCTCTAACTACCGACCTATCTCTAACCTTTCCTTCCTCTCTAAGCTTCTTGAAAGATGTGTGTCCGTCCAATTGGTCGACTACCTTGACTCTAACTCCCTCATGCCTCCTCTTCAATCCGGATTTAGGAAGTTCCACTCTACTGAATCACTTATTACACGTCTCCTGGCTGACGTCTTTGGAGCTTTTGACCGTGGACAGGTTACTCTTCTTGCCCTCTATGATGTTAGTGCTGCTTTTGACACTGTGGATCACTCTATCCTTTTGGAGCGTCTAGAAAAATCTTTTGGCATTACTGATACGGCCCTTCTTTGGTTTCAGTCTTTCCTCTCAGACCGCTCTCATTCTGTTATCTTTGGGCCTACACGTTCCGCTTGGTCCCCTATACCTTTTGGCCTTCCTCAGGGTTCTGTTCTGGCCCCTCTCCTCTACATTCTGTACACTGCCGACCTGGCACGGGTCCTCCTTCCCATGGGTGTTGCTGTCCATCAGTATGCAGACGACACTCAGGCCTTCGTTCATGGCCCAGCGGAAGCGGCTTCCTCTCTGGTTGAGAGTATTCTTGACGCAACATCTGCCCTTGGTCTCTGGATGTCCTCTAATCGCCTCCGTCTGAACTCTGCTAAGACCCAGTTCATCTGGCTTGGTGGTCGTGCTCAGCTGGCAAAGATTGATTCATTATCCTTACGCCAGAGGTTTCCGGACATAATATTCTGTTCCAAAGTCCGTGATCTTGGGGTTGTTCTGGACCGGGAACTCTCCTTGACCGATCATGTTAACAATGTCTCCCGCTCATGCTTTTACCACCTTCGTCAGCTTCGTACCATCCGCCGCTCCCTCTCCTTTCATGCCGTTACTACTCTAATTCATGCCCTTATCTGCACTAGGGTGGACTTTGGTAACGCTATCTTTGCTGGACTCTCACTTGCCAATATTTCCAAGCTTCAATCTGTTCTCAATGCTTCTGCCCGTCTTATTGGAGGCGTCCCCAGGTATGGCCATATAACTTCTTTTATACGTGACACTCTACACTGGCTTCCCATTCAGCAGCGTATCCAGTTTGCGTAATTGTCTTGTTGGCTCTGCTCCATCATATCTTAGGGACTTCTGCATTTCGGTCTCTTTGGTTCCAGGCCGTAGCATCTAACTTTTGATGTTCTTGCAAAAACTCAATGGTCTCTTTTTCTGCTTTTAACTTAAGTATTCTTGCCATTTGCCAAATGGTTTTCTTCTTTCTGTCTTTGAATGTTTTTGCCAAAAGCCAAGTGTTTTCCTTTAAAACCTTTACTTTATATATAATCTTGTCATTAAAGAGATTTTTCTGCAATAGGAGAAGAAGTTGGAATGCGTTGAAGAAGAGTTGGAACGCAGTCAGGTGGACCTGCAGTTAGCACTGAAGCGAATTGCTGATCTTCACGCTGTCATAGAGGATGGCATGGAAGATGGTGACGCAGACAGTGACCTCAATAGGTATGAAAATTGCTGAACGTGACCGTGGTGAGAAAACCTTTGCAAAGTTGGAAAGTAAATTTGCAAGAAACTCGATGAGACTCATGTAGGCATTAAATGGGTCAAAAATGAGATCATTGCTTATTTGTATTTCTTGTTGTGTTATCTGTCAAACAATGAGTTCTTATTAGAATTTTGCTAAGTATTTTTATTACAGTTTTATTATGATACCATGCTACAAAAATATAATTAAACATGTCTCTTTGTGCTCTAATTTGAAAATCGATTATTATGCAAAAGAACAATTCGTGTAAATATTTTTCTTAACCAGTTTTTTATGGAGATATTTCGTTGATGACAGCCTCAGAGATATATGATTGTGCTCCCATTTAGTACTCTCGTAAAATAAAATGTACAGCATCATTTCTTAGTGATGGCTGAAACTTCATTTTACAAGTTTATTGATGAGCTAGTCAAGTGATGTATGCACTTATGTATGTATTTTTATAGCACCTTTTATGGACCTATCAGGGGCACTGTACTAGAAGACTAGGGACTGGCCCGTCAGCAGTACAGAGACAGTGATTGGTAGTTGAGACACTTTCAGAGCTCCTGGTATTTGTATTTCTGAATAGCTGTCCATTATATTCATATAGGTTATGCATCAGCGTCAATATAGCATTTAGTTGGTATCATTCCCATGTTGTATGGTATATGTTGATTTGCTTGAACAGGAAGCAAGATTTAGTGTAAGACAGCTGGACCTAAAATAACTTGTCCTACAAAATGTTGGATGGTTAGCAGCCATTTCTGCAGCTGATAATATGTTCTTGTTCTTTGCAGTTTCGATGGAGATGCGAATGACTCGGACTTTGATGATTAGCACAGTCGTCACTGTTGTGAGAATTATGCACCATTTATGAGCTACTCGATCATTTACCAAAGAAATATTTATCATATAATTCACTACACTTCACCATTTGTAATCTGCTGTGAATACAAGGTACTTGAATTAGCGAATACTTATTTGACTAGCTCTGTACAGTTGCAGTGGTTGAGTGGTTGAGTATGTGAACAAATGTGCTTTTCTAGAAATTCCAGAATATGTTTTGATTTTTCTTGTTCCATGTGTTGAGGAAAGGATGCTGATGAAGTGTGATTCCACCGTTAGGATCAGTGTTTAAATATGCTAGTCCAGTAGCCTTGTAGTGTTTTGTTATGACTTATTATAACAATAGTACTTTGTGCAAATTTTTTATCATGGCTTTCACAGCCGCTTTTGTCAATTTCTTTCTGTACTACCTTTTTAAATTGGGACTACCTTTAACCACGATATATAATGCCTCACTGTTTGCTTCTCTTGATGTGCAGGAAAGTTGCCACTTCATGCTGTCCACTTTCCTGTAAAAAATGTTTGCAGGGCCAACAGAACACCATGGCCCTGTGCATGTGCTTA
The DNA here is from genome assembly GCA_964023275.1 of Norana najaformis. NCBI lineage: Eukaryota > Metazoa > Annelida > Clitellata > Crassiclitellata > Hormogastridae > Norana > Norana najaformis. The sequence continues at coordinate 14,162,446 of OZ029913.1, forward strand.
ATTTACGTCCATGTTAATTCGGCAGTGGCAGTTTCAGTTACTTAGCCTGGCATTATTCATAATCTGCAGGTGCTGTATACTCTTGTAGTGTAGTCTTCTTAAGTTGTCCATTTAAGTGCATTTGTTTCAACGACATTAGAAAATCCAGTGAGTGAACATCTCTGCCTGTTTTGAATCTGCTTTATTTTGATATCTCCTCGTGTGATCTTCACCAGTGATGGGCAAAAGGAGATGGCAGCATAATTCCGAACGAGAAAATTTATATGTGCGTTGAGCTACTATATATGGTAGTTGATATGATGCCTTTGTGTTGAAAAGGCACCTAAGAGAAAGAGTGCTTTTACGTTTTCATTTAGACCAGATACTCTGTATTTTTCTAATATTTCTTGTAAGCAAACTTGAAGAAAGTTAGAAACAGGGTATGTTAAGGAAGGTGTTTATGTCTGCTTCGTCTTTTAGATCCGTCACTGACTTTATGCCTTAGTAAATGTTTGCTGTGACAGAAGGCTGTGAATAGCAGCAATTAACATATCCTTATACGTTTTTATTGTGTGTTCTGCTTGTTGACGACCAGTCAAATGACACTCAAAAACGGTTAGGCTTCAAGTGTAAAGACAGCACGTCTCTGCAGCATCACCTCAGTTTCTGTATCTGAAACAACATTAACACCAAAGAGCATTTCATCTGCGGAGTTTAGACCTCAAGGATGCTATCTTTCAAGACAAAACATGCTAGGTCGAATAGATAGCCTTGGAGTTTACCTGTGAATGGCAGAACAATTCTGCTTTGGTTGCTTCCTGCAATGTAGCAAGTAGAGAGTTCCAGGTGGCTAGGTCTATGTTTGCCAAACTTCAGATTCAGTCATTGACAGTTTGGTTACTTTTTCATCACAAAAGAACCTATAAATGCAATCCACAAGTGTACTGCTTCACTAGTTCAGAGGATTAAGAAAGTTGACCAGATTTGTTGAGCAAACCTTAAAGTTTAGCAGACTTTGAATTCTGTATGCTGTCAGAAAAGTAACTACGGGTAGTGTAAAACATTTATCGTGCTGCTTTACAGGACAAAGTGGACGACTTTTTAAATGATCCAATTCCAGATGGATGTAAGTGTAAATCTTAGCAAATTGAAAATCTACCATTTATTGCAGTAGGGACCAAGTTTCGTAGATGTGCAGGATCTGATTTCTGGCATTAATGACTTAATTTTGCACCTGTAACCGTTTAATAATTTTTTACTCAAGTGAATGCCTGCAAGTGAATTATATCCTGTTAAAGAAGTTAAGCAGAATAATGGTGCAATGATTCGACTGCAGGAAATCTATGTTCTGCTTCATTGAACTAAGTCACTTGTTTGAGCCTGACCTTTGCAATACACACTGTGTTCATGTGATACTTTTCAGTCTTACACATTTTTGTGGTGAATTGCTGATTAACTACTTTTTAACAGATTTAGGTGGTAGTTTCTCTTAACTGATTCACCGAGTTGTGTTCACCGAGTAGTTTGCTGCTGTAAAACTAACTGTCTGCTCACCGTAAATGCCTGCTCACCGTCAGTTGCATGTTGAATCTTGTCTACTAATTTACTAACTATGTCAAGCTTTGCAGATTTTTATACAGGTTAGAAAGTAAACGTTAACTGTTTTGAAAACTGTTCACAAATGTCATGTATTAAAGTTAATGATTCACCAGTCTGTTTTGACATGCTGCTTTGGATGCGCATTGTATGCTATGTATTTATATGTTGTCTCTTGTCTTTTCTAAGGTATGTGTTGTTAAGTTTCTGTGTACCTGTTAGAAATTGAGAAATTCTTCTTAAGGAAATTTGCACATAATGCTATGGAAAAAATGACTAGAATGTTATAGTGGCTTCCAAAACAAGAATATTATAAACAAGTTTTGCCAAAAGTAATCATTTGCAATGTCACAAGGGGTAAGGGTAATGATTTAAGTTTAAGCTAAAAGGTAAGGGTAATGATTTAAGTTTAAGCTAAAAGGTAAGGGTAATGATTTAAGTTTAAGCTAAAAGGTAATGGTAATGATTTAAGTTTAAGCTAAAAGGGGAGATCTTAGGGCGGTAAATGATTTTTGGTATTTGATTATTTAGGTATGCTTCTTAGATTTAAGGCTTGCATATGTTCTCCTACTTAAGTTTTAATAGAAAATTATTGAATTGTTTTGATTTTGTAAATCTGTTTCTTTGCCACCAAGTACACGTACTTAAACAAGTGTAACTGCTTTTGCCAGCCATCTACCTATTTTGTGAGAAATGCGGATGTGTTTGTTGAAGAAATAAAAACATTGATTGATTTCTAGGTTTCAATAAAACTCATAGGAACAGAGTATTAAGTGGCAAATTCTTTTACAAAGATGTTCTTATGACTGTTGATTGACTGGCAGCTTGATACTTTTGATATCCTGTATCAAGACATATTGAGCACAGGTAGTTCTGTGATGGGTGACCATGGAATACCTGATCATTTAAGGCCAACCCAGCCTTCCATCCTTTTGGGGTCAGTGTTTGAGTACCAACACAAGTTAGAAGGTTAAGAAAGGTCACAAGTTTGTGAGGTGTTTTCGAAATAGATGTGTAAACAACTGTATTACCTTTACCTTTTTATTACCTTTGTATTGCATCAAAACAAAGATATTATTAAATGAACTACAGTGTTTTTGGATGGCACAGAATTGTGCCTTTCCTCAGAAATATGCTACATAGAAAGATACTCACTGTTTACATATAAATAACAAGAAAACTGTTCACAATATGACTTCCAGAAATAAAGTGAGGTGAATCATCCTATGCCCTGAAAAGGGGAAGGAATAACCTGGTCTTCTTGTTCAGAAAACCATACTTGATACAAGGATTCTACTTCTTTGTTATTCAGGATGCTGTGCTTCTTGTATTAAAAGACGCAGTGTAGCTCAGCATTTGAGCCATTTTGTAATTGTAAAGCCAAGATGGATGTTGCTGTTTCATATTTACAATGGTTGCTGTCGCAAAATGTTTTCAGTTTTCAGTTGTTAGCCACCTGTTGGCTGAATTGGTAACTAACCATGTACTGTACTTTGTCAAATTTATGTACTTTATCATATAGTCATTCTCAAGTGTTATATAGTTTTACAATAATTGTAAATTCATGTAACCTTACTTTAAATTTTGTCAGTAAGTGTAAGTCGTGTAGACCTGTTTGTGTTGTTTTTGGGGGTTAAACTTGTCTGCATTTGCAATATACTTTTTTCTTTAAACATAAAATGCATGTTACTATAGAGCTAAAGATTTTTAAACTTTATTTTTTGTATTATTATGAATGTTGATTTTCGAGCTTGCAATAATTAATTGGTCACTTAACACTTTTGATGGTTCAAAGAAACACTGCTTAATCTGACCTTGTTGAATTACTGTTTACAACAGTCCTCCGTTCCAGTAAGTCCTTGTTCATTTGCAGCTTAATAACACCAAAATGGTTAATTTAATAGGGATGATATTACTGAACATTCTGTTTCAAGATTTCCCTGCCACAGTTGTTGCTCTTGAGACAAAAGAATAAAAAGGAAAGTCAAGTAATTGTAATTGTAATCTGACATTTATAAAGCGCCACTTCAAGAATAGACTCATCAGAGGCGCTCCCGACCCGAACCAGTGAGACCACTGTCAAATAATACAGACTTCAGACGCTTGCGAAACTGTGGAAGGGACAAACTGAGGAATTCAAGCCAGAGCTCTCAGGAAAGGTGATTCCAGCTATTAGGTCCAACAAAGGCAAAGCTTCTAGACTGCGCTGTAGCACTGTGCATACGAGGGACAGTCAGGAGTCCAAGGGAGGCCGACCGGAGAGTGCTACGGCCTGGAACCAAGGAGACCGAAATGCAGAAGTCCCTAAGATATGATGGAGCAGAGCCAACGAGACAATTACGCATAAGCGTTAGGATCTTGAACTGGATACACTGCTGAATGGGAAGCCAGAGTAGAGTGTCCCGCATAAAGGAAGTCATATGGCCATACCTGGGGACGCCTCCAATAAGATGGGCAGCAGCATTGAGAACAGACTGAAGCTTGGAAATATTGGCAAGTGAGAGTCCAGCAAAGATAGCGTTACAAAGTCCACCCTGGTGCAGATAAGGGCATGAATTAGAGTAGTAACGGCATGAAAGGAGAGGAAGCGGCGGATGGTACGAAGCTGGTAAAAGTAATATGGAGGTTTTAAAAACTGCTAGTAACAGCGTGAATTACTGTTTGAAAGTGAGTGAGTAAGATGGCTATTATGTTATATGATGAAAATTACGTTTCTGAACAATTTGACCACTGCAAAGCTCAGCATTAGCATTCATGTTACTAATTTACATGTTTTCAGATCCCCATGGATTTTTCAGTTTGATTGTGTTCCATTAACTTCAAAGGCCATCATTCATCTTCGACAGAAGTACCTGCTTAAATCCAACATGAAATGCTTTGTAATGCAGCGTTACCTGCATATAGGCTAAACGTAGGGCATCACTGTTAATGCGCATCTTTGAAATTTCTCAGTGCCATACAAAGGTCACATCAGGGAGACCAGCTTTTCATCGGCACTAAATCTAATCAGTTCTGCAAAAGCCAGGTTGTTTGGTCAGTTTTGATGCTTGACGGGGGGGGGGGGGCGGTCAAGCCGGGGCGGCAGCACGGTGCTGCGTACCCTGAAAGTCTTTACTGATGGTCATAAGATGGTGCAGGAGTTGAAGCAAGGTATTAAAGTATCCCATATCCCACAAGTGAGACGTAGTGGAGGCGCTCAGTTCATTTTCTTGGCCCTTGAGCAGGCAATGGACGAATCCCAATGTCCTGGACACGAGACCAGCGCATCGCAGGACTTGCCGTTTACTTCCCAGCTTACGCCAGTACCAAATTATACTGCTTGTTAACAGATGCACCTGTACAGAGTCGACAGACCACCGTGCCGCGTACACTGACGCCTAAGTGTGATTTCACATGACAGGACCTAAATCTGCCACTGGTTTGAACCAGGATTGCAGAGGCGGAAACTGATGCGTTTACCTCAAGTTAACGAGAGTAAGTCGTAAATCTCAGCTGTTCAGGACGTCACTCCAAAAATTAGCATATACTGCCCTTTAGCGGTTGACCAAAGCATTCCCTGAATCGTAAACTCGAGATTTCTACAGCGCCCAGTGAAGGCTAGGTCGCGGAAAACAGCTTATTCACAGGCGCTCAGTCAAAACAAAATCGATAGACAGGTATGGTCAGATTCGGTTCCAGGTCAAGATCCAAGGGTCAGGCAGGCATACAGTCAGATGGATATTCGATGGATGATGTTTGGCATTGGAACGGTAAGACAGATGAGAAGACGAGGAATTAGGATAGGAATGTACAGTCAGTCACATGGTGGCGCCAGTGTAATTTAGCATTAATGAAATCTAACGGAAAACAGTTTGACAGAAGCCGATGGTAGTTTTACAATATTTTAATTTTTATAAAAATCGTCCTCGATTGCGAAAATGCACTTACGTGTTACTTACAGTCCTGCATCACTGGAGTTTTCTTCATTATTGGAATGACTAGAATCGGTGCTTTTGACGGGATTGTTGACGCGAGTCACTAGCTACTGAATATAGCTTGGTCTGTTTAGTCTTAAACTACTGGCGTCATTGCCTTCTTCTCAGTACATCGCAAACGTGATTCGGTGACACGCTTCGTAAAGGATAATGTATAACTGACAAACATGGTTTAAGTTGTGGAATTGACGATGCCGCGTACATTCGTGGGTTCTAGTCTCGTGCTTTAGCTTATGCTTTGAAAGAGGGTCTGTTCCTGGGGCGTAGCAATTGGTTGTGCAAAGCAGAACGGCCCACGAGGCTAGAGAATGCCTGGCCCCCCAAGGGGTCAAGGCCCGGCTGCTCAATTACTTAAAGCAAAATAGCCAAAGTTCGGTTTGCGCAAGGGCCGTTGGAAGGCTAGCTGCGCCACTGGTCTGTTCTGCTACTGCTCTGAGCATGCTTGGAGTATGGGCCAACTTGCATTTTCGGTTACCAAGCCTGAAAGAGTGGAGGGCAAAGCTGGCTTCAGCTGGCTTATTCCATATATGATCACCCATCCAAATTTAATTTAAGGAAGCTTGATGTTGCTTAAATTTTAAATAAAGTAATCTTTTTCCTGTTTTACTTCAGATTTATACAATGTCAGTTTCATGAAAAGTAATTCATTGACTGACTGAATATCTTTGGAAGAATGTGTTTGGGATCCATTTTGGCACTACACCTCTTGTCGACAAGTGGTAGGTGCCCGTTTATGTTTAACTGGACCGCTGAATTGGGGTTTATCACTGTGTCATATTTCTCAAATATTTAGATCTGTAATTTTTGAAGTAGAACTGATGTTGCAACATCATGGTTTTACATAAATTTATTTTCAATATTTTATCTGATTTTTTGTTTAATCTGTTTGTCCCTGTTGTGTAGAACTCTTTCACATGAAGAGCCACAGTTCTTTGGAAAATTTTTGTGGTATTAATTAAACTTGTCAGAAGTATATACATGTATTCTGGTGTAAACTATTTCTAATACCTGAAAAGTCCTATAAATAAATAAATAGCTAGTTGCATACGTACAATTAAATAGACCAGATTTAGTCGTTTGTTTGTTGCAAATCCTTGATCTCGTTATTTAGTTGACTTTGCTACAACAGACATTAATGTTCTTTGTCAGTATTAGACAGAAGTTACAGCAGTATAAGCGATCTCAGAAGTCAGTGCTGTTGAGCCTATATCTACTTTTAACAGGGTTCCTGAATGTTGGGTTTAACTTAATCATTCTGACTGCTTCTTTGTAACACTGAATGTGCTGCAGCAAAAACATATCCTGTGAAAGTGGAATTAATAAAATCTGGATGTAGTCAGCACCCAAAAAACCTAGTAAAGAGAATGTCTTATAGGTCCAGTTTAGATGTAGAGGTTGGCAGGTATTATCAATCAGCTAACAAGCATTCTAAGGCATTGCATGTACTGTAAATATCTAAATATTGTGTTATATTAGTTTCTTTACATTTGCTGAAGAGGTATTGGCAGATTTTCATATTACATTTCACTTGAAGCTACATAAATTTTCATGTAGATTTGTGTTTTTCAGTTTTCTGTCTTCAGTGGGATTACGATGATAGAGGCCATATTGGTAAGCAACGTCATCTTTGCTTTATTCAGAAAGTTTATTGTGTTCCAACTTAGATGAAGAAAGCAAATGTTGAAACAGAAAGCCCCCAAAGACTTGCTAGTTCTATGTAAAATATTTTAAAATCATTCCTCTGAAATGCTTGTGGTGCTTGACTCAAGTCACTGGCAGATTGAGAAAATGGGCATGTTCCTTGCCATGTGAGGATAGGGAGCTTGGTCAAACTAGCCTTTCGTAATCCATCCATGCACACCTACTCTTTGGCCTTTGCACTAGCTTTCTCAAGGTGAGGGTAAGGAAACATGGCTGGTGTGGCCCCATTAAAATCTCCCCTTGCCTTAGATGTATTGTTTTTGCTTTGAACTGTGCTTTTGTTTGACTTTTTCTGTTGTACATCAGGTTTTGCTTGACTTGCCATAAATGGTAATGGCAACTGTGATTTTGTGTATCACTTTGTTGGTATCTGGATATTTATATAATGACATTTAGGAACCTCTCGAAGGTGCCGAAACAGTGCTACCTAAAAGGGCTAGAAAATAGCGTCTTAAAGCACAAACTTACACAGTGTATTATTTTTTTTGGAAGGTCCGAGCACCTGGGGTCATTCTTATCCATTGTGCTCCGGATCCAACCAGTCTCCAGTCAACATAGACAAGCAGAACGTTCGTTTCAATACACATCTAATCACGTTTGACCTTCCAGGGTATGAAACAATTCCACGAGGAGCACATTGGGAGCTGCAGAACACAGGCAAAATGGGTATGTCGGGTTTCTCTTAGAAATATAAAGCTTTTCCAGTTCTTTATCACTGTAGGTGTCAGGAGCTCAAAGGAAATGCAGTCACATTTACAAGTTTATTTATTTATTTATTAAAGCACTTTTTGAAAAGAATTGGATTATATTTTGTAATTAGGTTCACTATATAAAACAGTATGAACATTACTTTATAAGTAGTTGACATACAGCTACCATTTGATGCATAGTGGCTTAGTGATAATGTATCGGCCTGTTATACCTGTGTTTTCTGGGTTCAAAATCCAGTGAGTCATGTCAAAATTCATTCCCATATAAATTTTATCCACTTTTTAAACGGCTTTATTATGGTTGCACTTTAGTTGAAAGATCGGACAATCCCAAATCCTCGGCTTGAAGGTGCACAATGAATGGATCTGAAGTTCTCTCCATTAACCAGTTGTTTTCTTTGTGATAATTCAGTTCAGATTCTTCTGAATGGAGATTACAAAGTGAAAGACGGAGGACTGGTTGGCGAGTATAAGGCCGTTCGAATGGATTTCCACTGGGGAAGGGACGATCAGAATGGGTCGGAACATCTGATTAATGGAACACGATTTCCTATGGAGGTGCTTCACACAAGAATTAATTTCACATCATAACTTTTGATTAATTATGCTCTTTGTTACTGTCTAAATATATCACAAAATTAATTCACCTATAGAAAACAAATTCATTTTAACATGACCTAGTTACAAGGCAGTTCTTGATAAGGCTCTGAAATACAGCATTGTATTGAGTTGCTGTTCTATATAAATAGCTAATAACTGGTGCATATAGATATGATGTGGCTGCCATGCTTTCTTATGGACTGGCCCTAGGATTTAGAATTCACTGCCAAATTCTCTATGCTTTGTTGCCTGTCCATTCCTGACTAAGTAATGCAACTTTTCCAGCTTGTGTGTCCACAGATGCCATTATTTTGATATCTCTGTCCTCTTGTATTTAGACCGTTGCCTATCCTATGGGTTGTTGACATGGACGGCAATTTAACTTAGAAGCAACTATTGTATTTGCCGATTTTAGTGCTGTAGAAGTTCTCGAAACTAGATTAGGTTATAAGTTTGAGGAGTTCAATAGCTGAAACGTACCACTAAGTGTTTTGTTGTTATGATTCTAAAGAAAGCATGATGCCAGTTTTTATTCATTGTCTTATTATTCGACTCATGCAATGGATGTAAATGTAAAGTAAAAGTGAAGTTTCCTGTATCCTGTAGTGGGACTTAAGGCAGGCTCTCATTTCCTATTCTTTGGCCCGTGAGTCAACAACGATGTGAATCTCAAGGCCCTGGACATCGGACCAGCGCATTACAGGACTTGCCATATACTTCCCAGCTATAAGCAAGCTTGTGAGCAGACAACTTGGCTAGGGTCATTACGCAGAGTCTGCTCAGCAAGCTCAAACCTATGATCATTAGATTACAGACCAAACGTTCGAAAAAAAGACCAGTGCCACATGATGTAAAAAGCAATTTCATAATCTGTAATGGGATGTGTTAGTGATGGTAATTTTCCTTTGTTGGGTACTTGAACCAGCAAGGAACAAACGCAGAAGTCCTAGACTTGAGCTCTTGCTGTACCAAATTATGTGGCTTGATGAAAGAGGCATTTGTATGCAAATAACTTGCCCAAGCTTGTGACACTGGAAGAGAGCTCAGGTCTTAAGTTGTGGGATAACAGAACAATTATCACTATACATTACAGTAATTACCCATATTATATATGCTGTGAACCTGTAGATTTATAAGTAGTATGACATGACTATCGGTCTCAAGACGTTCCTATTTAGAGACCATTAGGTAGCTGTGCTGCAGCGCCTTTGTGAGTTACTTAAAAGGCACTTTACAAATTTAGTCATACATACATACGTGAATTGATGCTTGTGCCATTAAAATTCTACTGGTACATGATTCTTAACTACATGTGCCAAATCAATGTGTTTGTGTTATTCCCAGCTGCAAATTGTCCATTATAACTTGAAGTATGGATCATTCGACGAAGCCATAAGAGAGCCTGATGGATTGGCGATTTTTGCTTTTCTCTTTAAGGTGAGTTTCTGAATTATGGGTATTTAAAGGATTTGGTTCTCTCCTTTTTCATTAGCTTAGTTCCAATATTTAATCAAATTTCAGTATTAATTAATTAGTTATTGCTGTCTTAGCTGATCATTTCATGTATGGAGGCCATACATAATATAGCTGCAGGGAATGATCTGGTTTGTGTTTATGCTGTCTCGTTGTGAAATGTAATCTGGCACTGAAATTCATTTTATTATGACCTGACAATGGTTTGGTTTTTGTTTTAGGTCAAAGAACACGACAACCCCATCTTTATGCAGGTTGTGAACAACCTTCAGAATGTCCGCTATCGTGGTATTTATCAGCTATCTTTTGCACAGTATGCTGTAATTCTGACCTGCCTTTCCTTATCTTCAACAGTCTTGATCCAAGATTGGCTGTACCATGGACAACCTTCCTCTGTCTGTCTTTGTCCCCTTTATTGACTTTTAATTGAACAGTAATTCAGTCCATGACTTGATGTTGTCAATCCATGTGATCCTGGGTCTTCCTGCATTCGAGATCCAGGATTTATTCCTTGGATGATCTCTTTCTCTAGGCTGTCTCCATTCTTTCATAACGTATGCCAGAAGTACGAAGACTTCCTCTCTGTAACACATCAGACCACTATATTAAGCCAACATGTCTATGAAATTTTGACCAGTGTATATTCTTTATTGTGTTGGGCATAAGGTGTTGCCACCAGCGTATTTATTTCCACCCAATTTTTTTTGTAATTATTAAGTGTCAATTTCCAAACAAATGTTTGTCTTCTTGCCATTTAGACCAGCAGCTGACGCTTCGTCCTGTGCCACTGCTGTCAATGCTACCAATTAATCTTAACAACTACTACAGGTATGATGGCAGCCTAACGACCCCACCGTGTGCAGAGACCGTTTCCTGGACGGTTTTTAGTGAATGCATCGAGATTTCTTCTCGCCAGGTAAAACAAGGTTCTTGCAAGGTGCTTTGTCAATCATTGGTTATGTTAGTTGCATTACGATAAAACAGATGTCCAATTGTTGAATTGCTGTGGCATTGTAGTCTTCAGCTGAAAATCCTTGGGACCTCATTTCTCAGGAGTTGCTATAGATAGAGGCTTTTACAGTTTTAAACAAATGCTAGCTTTACATTTTGCTGTGTGGTGATGGACATAGCAGAAATTTAATCTCTTATTTCTTGTCTTCATCAGAGGTAATCTTTGGGATCATGGGTACAACAAATTGTACAACAGGATGGACAACGCTTTCTTGTGGGTTTGCATGGCTCAACGATGATAATTTTGTCACTTTCACATAATGCATCTAGGATTCCCAAACCTGGGTTCAGATGTTGGCAGTCTACCGCCATACCTGCTCTTCTCTTTTTACTGTCTCCTAGACACTGCATCTGAACATTTTTATAGCACCCTTTGGTAACCACTCCTGTTGTCTGTTGGTTTTGACAGATGGAGATATTCCAGCGATCCGTTAATTCTAATCCTGCTGGACCACTGGGAAGCAGCAAGCAAGATATTCCACTAGGAAACAACTTCCGACCAGAGCAGCCACTGAATGACCGCATCATCTACAGTAGCAATATCGATGATGCTACGATTTGGACGGCACCACTGTCACCTATCAGCATCACTCTGGCTGTCCTGCTTGGATTCATCATCTTGTTCCTGGTTCTAGGCAGGCAGCAGCGCCTTGATGCAGAGGCAGATAAGACAGACTATTATCACGAGCTTGAGCATGATACAGATTCACACCAGGACTGAAGTGATTCAGCGGCAGCTGCTGCTGCTGTCAATTTGAATTTTCTGATCAGTAGAACTTTGTCTTATGCTTGTTAGTTTTGCCTGTACTTGTTCCAGGAGTGGTGTGTTAGTGTGCAGATTGGATTGTGGGCTGTTCCTATCAGATGTGATCTTTCATTTTGCTCTTTTCTTTTGCTTATGTGTTTTGGTCATTTGTTTTGAATTTTTTTATTTGCTACCTGTTCCACACTTGGCGTGTTTCGCTTTGTAGTTTCGCTAACTGTTCCAATTTTGTACTGTTTTGGTCTTTTGTAGATTGTAGTGACTAGATGCAAGAATGCGTTCAGAAGAGATGACACCTGTAACAGAGCACTTATGTAGCACGAAACTGCACGTCTTCACTCCCTGCAGATCACAGGGCCGTACCCTGGGCACCACTTTTTGCAAGTCTTTTTATTTGTGCTGAATTTGTAGATGGTAGATTCTTCGAGTTTTTTCAGTGTTCCTCAGCACATATGTAATTCAAGACAAAACCATAAAATTAGCAGAAGATAAGTGTAAGTAAGTAAGTAAGTAAGCTAGCATTTATAGCGTGTTTAAACAAAACTAGTCTTGCGTGAAAGTGTGCAACATGAACTAAGTTAATCATAATACTTTCTAAATAGATGAGTTTTAAGTGCAACTTTGAATGCAGTTAGTGGAAGTGGAAATGGATTAAAGAGTGAAGAAAACTTCAGTTTATTAATGTAAACTTTTATGTTATTTTAATGAAATTATACATATTAATGCAGTGGTTGGTATATTGGTGACTTCATTTATTTTAAATTGGCACTGACTCTAGGCCATGTCATCCGGATGGTAAAATGCCTTGGTCCCTTCGTAGTCCAGGTGTTTCATGCTGGCACTGTTTAGGTTGTTAATCTTTTACATCTTGACAAAGACTTGTTTTGTTCATGAAAACTTTTCACTTCATAGTTTGTTACTAAGTGGCTTCCAGAAACGTATAGAACAGGCATTGCTTAAGTATTAGGGTGCAGTTTTTGAATTATGTAATGAAACCATTGCTCAAGTGTTGCATTTTTACTGTGTGAACATTATCTGAATCAAAAGAACATTTCTAATATTTGCTAAGTCCATTCATTTTCATCTGCTTTAATAAAATGGGTTTACACTTCAGCATCCCACAACTTTACTGAACATTATCTGAATCAAAAGCACATTTCTAATGTTTGTGTCTGCTGAAGGGTTTTTGTCATTATTCTAGTCAAACATTATTTATTGTATATGCTTTGAGTTTTTTTACTGTGTCTTGGATTCTTTTTATTAAAATACTTAACGGATGATGTTGAACATTTAGTGAGAAAATTATTATGGTAGTCTCAGACTTAATGCTTTATGAGTTATTTTCAAATTGAATACGTTCAGTATTTTTGCCAGTAATTACAAACATATTAACGATCAAGGTTATATTCATTATATAAAGCCTGTCTTTTGCAAACATTGTTTTCATTTGTGCAATGAAGGTGGAAGAGTAACCTATTTAAGTGTTGAGGAGACTGCACTGAAGAATTCAGGCCAGGTCAAGCCTTGCTAAGGGAACAGCCAATAACTGTCAGATTCAAGTGTTCATTTAAGAACTTTACAATTGTCTATTTATTAGTAGTATTTATTTATATGTTGTAGTGTTTGTTTATCTATTTTATCTGTATGTTTTTCTTTGACAACTGCAATTGCTAAAATCTAGAATTTTACAGAACAGCCCTTTACTTCAGTGCAGAACAGTTATAAGTTTTGACATTTATTTATGCTGCTCATGACAACATTTTGATTTTCCATAATTTTTGTTTTACCTTAAGATAATGTTTCATTGTGTAATCGTTAATAAGATTCCATGATCCATCAGACTGTCTTTCCATCTCTGCCAGTTAGATTATAGTGTGTGTTTCCTATCATGCAGAAAATAAACAGTTGATGTTTTACTATTGCTGTTTGTTATTTTTACTGTCATCTTTCTCTGTCCCTGTCTGGCCTTGTCTCTCTGCCTCTGTCTGCCTTACTTTGTCTTTCTGTCTGTCTCTGAAACCAACTTGTCATATACAATACAATGTACAATACAAATAAAATTTGTGAATGCCCTCCTTACAAAGTTCAGAAGTGTGTACAGAAGTCTACACTTGTGTCTGTCTGAGTGTGTGTGCCTGTCTTTGTGTCTTTCAGAATGTTTTGTGGCTCTTGGCAAGGGGCTTTAGTTAAGTCTACCTTTGTGCTGTTCTGAGCCTTTCACTACAATCGCTATCAATTTGGGAATAAATCATGATCACAGTGGCCTACGGTTTGCCACTATCGTCCCATTGCCTTGCTAGGGATTGGTACGGATTTGAGTGGGGGTATTGGTGGAAGGGGTGCAAGAAAGGAAGATTGTCATGTGTTGATGTGACTAGGTTAGGATTTGTGGGAGATGGAAAGGTTTTCAAGTTTTGATTGGTAGACCTGCTCGAGAATTGCAAAGGTTCTAGTGTTGGCGAGTCTGTAGGATGGGTCTGAAACTTGGCATAATTCTGGCAGGTGTTCATTTCATCGTGGCGTAGCAACTTGGACCAAGGAGTGCTTTGCAAATTTAAGACAAGTGTCGGAAGGGCGAAAAAGTGCTACGGCGGATTGAGTTGCGGAACCTCATTTCTGAAATCTCGACAGTCAGCGTAAACAGTGTATATTGTATTTTACGTTATGTATTGTATTATATATAATATGCGAAACGCATATTGTTTAATCAAGTATTTCTTGAATAAACTATAATTTTCGTGTACCTAAACTTTCGGTTATTTCGTGTAAATAGATTGGGCTTGAAAATTTCGAGCTTTGGGTTAATTGAAACTTTAGCGGCGTCCCACCGGAAGTATTTCGACGACCAGAGAGCGAATTTTTCTGAAACAAAGGCGATTAGTGTAAGAAGGGTTTTTAGCCTTCTTCATCGCTGATAATTTTACAGCTGCACGCGTCTAGTGTGCGGGTTAAACTGCGAAGATGTCGATTGGTGTACCAATCAAGATTTTACATGAGGCTGAAGGCCACGTCGTAACCTGTGAGACCAATACTGGAGAGGTGTACCGTGGAAAACTGGTCGAGGCTGAAGACAACATGAACTGTCAGTTTTCGGATGTCACTGTTACATACAGGTGAAGGACGGTTTTGCAAAATTTACAGTCTATTATACTTTCTGTACTCGAGAGAAATCCCGCTACTCTAGAGGAGATCACTGAAGTTAATTTTTTGTTCTCGCGATTTAAATATTGTCGTGTTTTCCGGAATCAAGCCTACCACTCACCATTCTGCTGCCTGTCCTGTATTTCGTCCTGCACCCGCTTACAAATTTTGCTGATTTTCAATATCATTTCTTACAGTTAGACAACATTTTTCAAGAATAATTTTAGGCGCCTTTCTTTTTTGTAATTAAAACAAGCAGAAACTGTTTTAATGCTTCTGAAACAGGTTTTCAATTCAGTTATTATATGTGCTGTTGAACAGGGATGGCAAAACAGGTGCACTGGAGAACGTTTACATCCGAGGAAGCAAGATTCGATTCCTGATACTGCCTGACATGTTGAAAAATGCACCAATGTTCAAGAAGGTACAAGGCCGAGGCGGAGGTGCGGGCAGAGGAAAGTCGGCCATCTTGCGTGCTCAAGGTAATATCAGCGGTGATCGTTTTAGATGTATCTGCATGGGGTTTATATAGTCAGGCACCAAACATGGGACATACACCAAACCCTTGCGTGAAAGTAGAAATTCAAAACAAAGAATTCAAGCAAATTTGTTTTAAAATTGCTTCCAGAATGCAATTTTAAAGGGAACAGAATTTCCTGGGAACCTTTACAAGTCCATTGATGCCCATGACAAGTATCTTGTAGACTCATTTTTCGTGACTAAATAGAGTTATAATGCTTCCTAGCCCACTGCAACATGCAAACACACAGCTGCATAGACGTGTGTGGTTGGAAAATACCATTTCAGTTTAATGCAGCCCTTGCCATAATGCGATACTTGATACGGATCCATCACAAATTCCATGTTTTAACGAAGGTACAGTGTACTACTAAAAGACAAACTTCTCTTGCTGAAAATAAACTCTTGCCTTCATGCATTGAACGCATTAATTATTTATGTTCTTGGTTATGCATATCACTTTCTATTAGTGTTTGTTATTTATCATCGCAACATTGGTTTGTCCATAAGAAAAGACTCCTCATGTACCTAGAATTAATGGGCCTTTGAATACTGACAAAATATAAGCCTATTTAGTGTGAATTATAATTTGAATTTAATTTTAATTTGCTAAATGTACAATTGCTTATTGCCATTTATTGATACCCACTTAGGTAAGTATTACATTTACTATAAAGGGGCTTTACATTACTGTTAGGAGCATGGGTTGGACTTGATTAGTATGTTTTGTATTGATGTGGAACAAGAGCAAGCAGAGCGACCAAATTTTGTTGAGGAAGGTTAATTTGTTTATGATGTGAAATTTTGTTTTTACTGGCAATGATTATGCATTTCATATTTTCTGCTTTTTCTTAATGCATTCTGGTCAAATTGTATGCCATGCACTGACATTAATTAAAAGCTCTTGTTGAATCAAACTACTTCTAGCTGCTCTGTCCATGACTTTGTTCTGTATTCTCGTTCCATGTAGATGTGTTGTATACACTGTGTTGAGCCCAAACCATGTTCTGAGCAGTGATGTAACGTGGCCATAAATGTAGGAGAACTAATTAATAAGTTATGTATCTTCCAGCTGCTCGAGGAAGAGGACGTTCGTTTGGTGGTGGACGAGGAGGCCCACCTGGAAGAGGTGGACCTGGCGGCGGAGGTTTCCGACGCTACTAAGACCACCGCGAACAATACATTAAAGACAGTTATCCGACAAATGTTCTTGTTGGTTGGTCAATCGTTTGGCCAAATTTAATAAATTGGTTTTTACAAGAAAATCTGTGGAGAACCTCAGTTTGATTTTTTTAATTTTGCACGGCAGGCATTATGGTTAGATTTGCTTATTTTGCATGCAGAGATTGGTGAGAATCTAGTTGCAAAATTAAGGTGGTAACACAAAACATTCAAACTTGAAAAGGAGATTTGAGTGAATTCATTTGCTGTCTGAATGGCTGAACTTCCAATAAAACTGAAAATTCAGATGAACTGTTGTCTGACGGTAGTCATATAGTAAAAATGCATACCAAATTGGGAGAATGATTGTTAAATTACGTATAACGTGCTAGATGGATGAACCCTAATTATCTTCCTAAATGATTCTTGGAGCTGATAGCACTGAAATGGCAAGGGAAAACAATTTTAGTTCTGAATCTGAACATTTCTTTAGTTGACTGTTTTATGTAGTTGTAATCGTTGGTCAAGCCTGACAATGACACTACTATATATCGACCTGTTGTCGGTGTTGGTTATGATGTGCTGTGCTCACTTGCTTTGACTGAAGCCATGGTTCTGGTAATTATGAATGTCAGAAGTACTTACAACACTACTATACACTAATGGTCTGCATCAGTTCATTGAGACTTTGTTGTGAATGTTTTGCTGGCATGGTTAGTTGTAATCTCCGTATTGGAGATTACCAACTGCAGAATACAAATGAATTGTTTGGCTGACATGGTTGATATTTCTAAATAAAATTTACTGTAGTTTAAAATGTTTCAAATTACAAATGTTTGTTTTAAAGTAAGATATGGAGTATTGGTTTCAGCTTCAAAAGCTATATCTTGAAATGTGTTTGCATTTATTCCAGCCAGGTAGTAACTTTCAATGACCAGTTGCCTCAGCTGTATTGCCATGTGTTGTCTGAAATGAGGCTTGAATGGCTACCATGTAGGCAACACATGGACAAGCGCAAGTTTGTGCAGCAAAATAGATGATTATGCAAACTTTAAAATTTCCATGCTTAGACTGTCGACAGTTTGTCTTGAATTGACTCTGCTAAAATTTGGTTATTCATGCAGTAGACAAAAACAGTTTCAAATTTACTACTGAACTTTATTAGCTTCTTTAAAGATTGAAGAAAAACAACTAAAAATAGTAACATGAGCTACTAAAAAAAGCACATCTACAGCATCACTAGCCAAATTACAGAAGATATTAATGGCTTGGTGATCGATCATTTATGTGCAATACTATTACGTGCCAATTCATTTAACGGATATATTGTACAGAGATATGTTTAAAGTGCTACAGTTACTAAGCACAACAGTCATCCAGATCACCAGGAAGATCTACATAATCGTAACTGGAACAAACTTCAACACAGTCCATTAAATTACCAGTGTTTGGTTTCAGTGTATACCTTCCTTGGCAATTAACCCGGTCTGGTGCATGGAAATTGGTTTTATACCAAAAACAGCAATAACACTGATTTACTGCAAATAGCACAGAACAGCAACATGGTTTAGTCTTGGAATGGATAGAGTTCATATTTTTCACAGGATCCAAATTAACACTTGGCCAACCAGTTAAATATTTGAAACTTGCTAAGCCCGTGCACAAGAACCGGTTAAAAAATTGGTACAGCTGTATTTCTATGTTGTACAGGACATGCACCAGATTTCAAACTGACATGATCTTAATTTCAGTGGGTTTGAAATTAAAGCTGAATATGATTGTTTTGTTTAAACGTGAAGATCTAGGGTCACATACCAATCGAACATGGCTTATTTTAGAGATTTGAATCTTGGGCTAGCACTCCATACACGGGGTGGCACCCATTCAAACAGGTGGTGGTGAAGGACCTTGCCTGATATATTCAGGGTCGAGGCCATACAGCTGTTATATAAAAACATTCACATCAACATTTAGGATGTTCAATGGCACTGCAGGCAGTACTTGTAAATATATATTTGCCATATGAAAGGGAAGACGATAATTGCCTGGAGTGGTCTTTAAGAAGAGGGGAAATGGAAGAGTGGAAGACTTGCGAAAGCTCAGTTTTAACAGGCTTTTACCCTCTGGTTCATTTTCGTTCATCAAAGGCTCTTGCTTACAAAATGACAAGTTAGGCCAAGACAGTATCTGAAGCTATAAGATAATATTTACAACAAGCTCTCGACAATGACACATGGGAAATGTAACGATCATTTCTCCTAATGTTTACTTTATACAGTGCATAAATATCAGGAAAACATGACTACGGCTCTGCATTACCAACTCAGAAATTCCATTCTCTTACTCCTCTTCGGCACACTGGCTGACTAACTAAAACCACAATATCTGCAAAATATTGTATACATAAATTCAAACTTACCAGACAACAGTATGAAATATTTACACCCATGCTTATATATGTATGTGCACAGATACATATACACATAACATGCAGTACAATAATTATTTAGATTGACAAAATTCACATGTTATATTATGTATACATGTATAACTGGCGTGTATCTGATATATAATACATAAAGGGTGAAGACGGCGCCAAAACCAACCTAGTGTTGATAAATTAAAAAACCGCCAAACTACAATTTCAAAAACAAAATCCTGCTGAAAGTCGCTACAAACTAAATGTACTACAGGACACAAATGTAGTAACAAACCAAATTTAACTTGAAACAGTGTACAGTGAACACTTGCACTGGTCTTTGTGCATACACATACAATGTGAACAGATTAACCACTTAACTGAAATTGAAGATGAACTGCCACATTCAAAAATAATTGGTGCTGGGTCTACACAGACACTACCAATTAGCCGTAAAGCTTTGATAGCTTCTAACGCGCAAACAGTAGCACAATGGCTACATGTTAACTGTTGATAGCTTCTAACATGCAAACAGTAGCACAATGACTACATGTTAAAAGTAAACCAGTATTACATGATTGGTCACTTTTATTATGTTAAAAGTCAACTGTTGGTAACTTTAACATGCTAAAAGCAAACTACTAGTTCACATACAAAAACAAGATACATACACAGCACGTGGAAATTTTTTAGGCAAAAAACACGCATTACATTTAAATAAATGGCACAGACACTAACAGGACACAAGATACTTTCAAAATGTTAAAAGAAATAACTCCTGAAGTTAACAAACATCCAACAGTAACAAGTTACTAATCTACTAATACAAGCTTAATCGTAACTGTAACATACACTTATCAACATTTAAAATTATAACACCTGCTTCTAGTATACTTCTGAAAGATTATCCACAATCCACATTATATCCACAGCACAGTAAGTCATAAAATATGATTAACAGTATATCATACATTACAAAGGTATGCCATATTTTATGTGATCACTACTATTTATTATGAGGTACTTTATAACAGCCAGAAAATATAACGAATAGGCATGCGATGTAACTCTACAAATATCAGAAAATAGCAAACTAATGCCACTAATGCTACTAACATAGGTGTAAACTTCTATAAGGCATACAGACTTGACTCTTCCAGTATTTTAGATGCTTGGCATGCGCTACGTTAAGCCAACCCAAAATTTTCATCACTTCGTACTACAAAGCATAAACATGTTTTGTGACTTGTTGGACAGATTTCATCAGTGAAGAAAACCCATAACCTCTAATGGCAAATACAGTGAGTCAGAAGGAGTAATTGTAATTGGGAACTTCTAAAGCGCCGGTGGCTAACGCACAAGGCATCAACCAATGGTGCACCAAAAGCAAGCTGCAGTCAGGTCAATATCGTGAAAGTCAGTTGGCTGAAACAGAGATGCAGCCTACGGGGATGGGGATAAGCCAACTGAAAAAGGGTAACTCTTAAGTGAAAACACCCCAATTTAAAACAAATCCTTTCCTGAACAGGAGGCCAATCCAAAGATTTAAATACAGTGGTGGAGGAAGACTACTTGAGCCCAAAATAACTGAGATAAGCTTACATCAATGGCTAATATTAGATTGACCAAAAATTTCTTTCACCATAATAGTACACACAATCAAAGGTAATTAAGTTAATACTCGTATTCATTCCACTCTGCATTTGCTCAATATGTACATTTAAATAAAAGACGTCTGTTAGGCTACAAACAATCACAAGCTAATAAGCATGCAAAAGAAGTTGTTACATACATAATTGTCTATAAACAGCCACAGAGAAAACACCAAGGAACACTAATACCATTACTTAGCGATAACTAGTAAATCTACAAATGTTATTTATACATATAGGCCTAAGCGATGAGCTACTTTCATTGATAGATGCATATAACACTGATAAGATCTGTTCTGCTAAACTTCAGAAGATGTTGAATTGCAATCACATCCACATTTTTGTAATACATAGGGTATAAGCATAGAACATCCTGTGAAGATAGTCAATTACCATGCACGTTGTACAAAGCATTTACACATTTTACATAATATCGTATAATCAATCTCCACACACAGACCGCTAGATAAATGCAACCTACACAAGTTTAGCGAGGCATTTAAACCAGTTACATGGCCTCTTTTGGTGATTCACAATTCGATACGTAACAGTAAAGTTGACCATAGCCTCAAAGGAGGTCCTGACTTGACAGCACTTTGTCATAACTGAAGATAATGGTTTCCAGTAATTAAGTGCTTATTTGCATCTGTCAGCGATATGCGATATCAGTATTGGTCACAAGGCCAGAGAAAGTAAATGAACAAAGCCACATCAGAGATGATAATCTCGAACCTTGTCTCGTCTAACCTTCAACACGTAAAATTGCTTCCAAATCCACAGACAAAGCTGCATCACTAGAGACCTAGGCAGAACGAAAGGGCAACAATGAAATGGCTTTTGCTTATCACCAACTGAGCCGATAATGTTCATTATCGTATAATCCTAAAAGCAAAAGGTGCCAGATACAGCCAACAAAGGCTGTCATTAACACTATAAAAGTTCGCTAAAATGCTTCACATCAATCGCCCAAACATCAATACAGAATGACACATAATTATTATTTTGCCTGAGAAAAATCATTTAAATAAATACCAACATAAATAACCATAACCTTCTGATTAAAATCTACAGTAGAACATTTACTAATAGCAAAGCCTCTGGCTACAGGCACTAATACAATTTACACGAACCTCACTCGACTGTTGCTCTGTACAACATGAAACTGATTAGAAGTCAAACGAAAGAGGCAGTGATAATCTGTTGGAATTGATCTTGCTTTATGGAAATCCTACTCTGAATGCTAGACACCGTAAAACAATCACACACAAGTAGCTACTACAGCAAAACCAAGAAATTGCATCAATGAACAAATGAACGACTTAAAGAACTTGCAGAACCTCTACTACACATCTCCAACGACACTTGGGCAATAAGAAAAATATAATACTCGCTTTATTCACTATGGCTGGCACAATGAAATTTTTTTCACTTTTTACTTATTGGTAAAGCGGAAAATTGAATTGCAAGCACTCATCCACCAACATATAGGTCTTCAAAATAAAGCTATTTGCTGTAACGCTTGTAGCAAAAGAAAGAGGAAAAACTCATATACATATAAAACCAAATAACTGCGCTGATTAAAACTATCTGTAGAAATTATTGCTGGTGAGTTGCAATATTTTTTGCAACTTATCACACATCACTAGCAGAAATGACAGCCACAAATAGTCTCATGTAGCCTTATTTTAAAATTTGTATAAAAATACAAACAAAATCGATGTAGGAAATAAATCAGGATGAAACTGTGAGGTATCTGGTTTGTTCAAACTTGTCAACATTGCAGCAAGAAAAAGAGGATATACTGAAGCCATGCAGTTAAGTATCTGTTACTATAGACGGAGAAGGAACAAATTCAATGTTTGAAGGATTTTCTTATTCAACCAAGACCATCTAAAAGCACACATTCGAGGCAACAGTGTTAAACCTCACTGTAACAGGAAAAGGAAGAAATCAACGAGGTTAGCTGCATCAGCCAGAAAACAGATGCAGAAAATCTAATCGTAACGCTTGCAAGCGTAACTTGGACTTTACAGGTGAAGAGTTACTAGAAACAGTACTGATGACAACGCCTCAAAAACTAACTGCAGTCTGATCGCAAATAGGCCCCACTGTTGTACAAGGCAACAAATTCACGACGACAAAAACAGTTCCCTTTTTTGACACCGGAGTGCTGTACAGCATCTCTGTGTTAACAACTGCATGGGCTAGATCACGTGTTTTAGATATCCACATCTTAAAATGTGCCATATAAATAAATTACAAATAAAAAAGTGCCCCTGAAGGGATAAAAGGTCTTATGATAAACGTCAAATACACACCAACATATCAGTAAAGCTACAAAACAGAAGCACATCTTACCAGGAATCTCAAAGTTCAGCATATCACTGACCAGTCTCAAAGGAAATCATCACCGTAGTGAAATGCAACCATTTCAAACATAAGTCAAAACACACACTAAACAGACATGACAATCCGCTTTCACCTAATATGAATATATATAAATTTGTAATAGAATCAAACGTTGGTACACCAACTTTCTTAAGTACATGGCTCGGACACACAGCAAACCGAGACTAAAGCCGTGACAATGAGATGTGTAGTAATCTTGTGACTATTGAACATGCATTTAGGATTGCTATCCCTGAGCATTGCACAATAATAAGCAATATTGATAAATAAACTTGACAGAACACACTTCAAATAAAACACACCAGATGCAACATGCTCAGTTCAGTTACCGATAAGATGTAACAAGACCTATACCTAAACGTCAATACTTTAAGCATAATAACCTAGCAGATTAGCAACGGAAACATGCCTGACTGATAAATTAGCACTTCCTCAAAGCCACTAACTGTTCATTCAGTGAATCGTAAATTGCACCTAAATGGGAATAAGAAATAAGTGAAATACTTTCTCACATAAGAAGCAAAAGCCACAAAACATAAAGTTTCCTAGAATTCTTCTGCAAAGTGCAGTCTTGACACAAGAAATAACTAAACGCAATTGAATCCTAATTCCAGTCATGCAAAGATGTTGTTACCAAAGTTCTTGATTTACGTGCTTCTTCCACCATCACTACACATGTTTATCACCATTTATCAAAAGTGATATTGGCAGATCAGTAAAGTAAAATACTTTACACTAACAATTAATATCGAAATCATGGCTACACTAGCAGCTTTGAGTCAACACATTTTATATACATATTGTTCTTGATTATGATAACAAGCATCAATATTAATCACTATTACGTCAACTGACTTTTACACCAATGCCAGTGAAGTATAGACTGTGTCAAGTCAAGCAGCCTTCTGAGGTCTATCAGATGTCTATGTCTGTCTAGAAATGTGTCTACTGTGAAATGAAGATTACAAGCAAGCTCAGTATGGTTACAAGCATGCTCAATATCTTATTTCTTTGAAATTAAAGTTTGAAATATGAATTATT
Organism: Norana najaformis; assembly: GCA_964023275.1. Classification (NCBI taxonomy): domain Eukaryota; kingdom Metazoa; phylum Annelida; class Clitellata; order Crassiclitellata; family Hormogastridae; genus Norana; species Norana najaformis. Next base: position 14,186,595 of record OZ029913.1, read on the forward strand.
TGGAAAGCATCCGTTTATCCTGCTTTTGTCTCACAGAAAGCAACGTGCCATGTAAAAGCAAAAACCCATTTCAGCACAATGTGAATTCTGAAGAATGCGGCCAGCGCTACGGAACCTAAACCTAATTAAGCCTTATGACATTACTTCTTTTTAGCATAACCTTGCTGTAACATGGGAGTTGATATGGCTCCCAAAGGCAGCATAGTAAGGAAGTTGCAGCATAATGACTGGTGCACAAGACACTACAGTGATCAGCATACATATATGCACACATCAACAGCATTGATTTTCTGGTAATCACACAAAACTGTCAGTGCTTTATGATCCGGCCACACTAGCATTTTCTCTTATCAGTCTTTGCTTTTAACAGTGTAGAATGTTATTATTAGCAGCAGTTAAAAAAAGAAACAAGACTGCCCACAACGACAACTGACAGTCATGGATCAGTCGACAGCAGATCATACTTGACTACACGAGGCATCGCACTTCATCCAATGCCTGATCAGAGTAACAGCCACTGTGCCTAGAGACCAGTATTATTCCTGAATAGCACCAATGGAAATTTGGAATATCACTGCTGGCAGTAAGCATTGAAAAAAAAGAAAATGAAACAATACAGTAAACACGGAAAAGACGCCGACTTGTCTTCAATACAACAAAACGAAATGCTACATACTAAAGAACTATTAACGAATATAGACACTCTACATTTCTCTAAAACTACATAAAATAACACGGACAGGAGACCTGGACAAAGAAGGCCATTTATGCTAACTTAATTTTCGTGTTCATTATATGCAAAGTACTACGACAAGTATTTAACAAATAAGCCTCTTTGCTTCATTCAATTCATATAAAAGTACTGTTGGTGATGAGAGGAACTCTTTGTGACAGTGGTTAAATAGTAAATTTGGCACCCATGATTTTCAGCTCAACAGAAAGTCAGTAATAATTTAGAAAAAATTTATAAATAGCTTATTCATGCAGAAATTTGTTAGCCTGCTTAAATTCATTCACACATCTCGTAAACAAAACTTATACAACAGGACTGAGATCTTAGACTTTATGAGCCAAAACGAATAGTAAAATCAATCGTTGAAGCTGTCTGAATAAGTTACATGCTGCAGGACCAGAAGGACCCAAATCAAGTAAGTCACCTGTTGTAGGCACTTGAGATAACCCAAGGTAGTCCAACAGCACAATCTAGAAAAGTAGATTTCAACTGTAACTAGCCAATATCACTCAACTAATGATCAGGTAATATTCTAAAAAATCTGGCTCTTCCACTTTTAATTGTCACAAACTGCAACAACACTATCATTGCATGCACTCAACAAATCAAGAATGAACGAGACTGAACTGTCAAAAATGCTTGCAGCATTAAATGCATGATTGAGAAATTGCAGTCTTAATTGGTTGAATCGTTGCTCAAAGTGAAAATGCTCCCATGATTCAAAATCATCCCAAGTCAGAACGTGATGCACTCCTGACAAAATGCACCACCCATAACTGAAGCTTTCCCTGATGCTGCTGCTCTGTAAATTGTTGCTTCCCAGTCCACCAGCATCAGGTGCGAATAAGTTCAGGCCCAGATGTGAGGTGATGGAGGCAGTTCTGATGGAAGGGCACAGTGAGAACTAAACAGACAACAAAAAATCCACCAACTTCAAAGAAGAGCAACACATTGATGCATGGAAAGTCAACGATTAAATGGCATGAAATAAGTCCAATGCGTCCAATTGTCCCACCTGTACATGAATTCATCTTCAATCAATCACTACTTATTTCTCTTTGAAGAATCATATCAAGCCACTAAGGTTTTTGGTTTCCCCACAAAAGTTTAACCAGCCCCATCTGCCCCTTTTCTTCCCCCTTTTGATGCTTTTCAGTTCAGAATTTGTCTCCCTTGGAGACTGGAGAATCTTGTCCTTTCTATGGATGCTCAGTCTGTCACCATAAGCGATATCATCTGCATCCATCCGATATATGCAACTTAGAATTCATCATAACTGCTTGCATAACATTCGCCAAACTGAGACAATTTTAAAATCTATTTAATACACTCTGAAGCACCAGCAAAAATGAACTGCTGTTCACATTAATTCCAAGATGTGATGTTTCTACACAACTACACAACTATATGCCACCTATTAAGAACCTCCAAAGTATTGCATGCATGGCACAAATGCAACTACTATGGCCTGCTAACATGACTGCATAACTACAATAACTATGGCGCAAAGAACGTTAGTGATAAACTTAACTGTGGATAAAAATCATGAGTCAGTGAATAACTGTAATCAAAATGAGAACTGAACCTGATAGAAATCAAAAGAAATTATTTCAATTTCTACTGACAAACGCAACCTACTTCACAAATTTCTTATAAAGTGGCGAGTTGACATTGAGTTGTAGTGTCTCACAGTGACGTTGTTGCATTTCCTGGTACAGCTTTTGCAGTTTGTCTAAAAAAAACAGTTAAAACTCTGCAAGAAACTAAAGCATTTCAGTAAACAAAGCAAAACTAAATTGCCAACTTCAACAGCAATAAAAGCAGATTTTAAACAGCTGACTTCAACAGCAGCGGCCAACAAGGGTTACTCCTTAGTTGTTGCCTACATGAACTTTAACCTTTGCCTCGTGTAGTGCAGATCTGCATCTAAATGACCATCACATATTTCTACGAAGTTTATTCAGAAAGGTGAAAATTCAGTCTTCAGAGCAAATTACTTCAGAGCAAATAAACCATTGGAAACCAACTACATAAACTATAAGTTCTGATCCAAACTTTAACACTTACAATGAATGATGCAAATATGTTTACATTCCTTGTTGTGTTTGCGATCAAACTGTAGGTCATTACGTAGCATTCCCTATCTAAGTATTTTTATTTTTAAATTTATTATGATGCCCAGCAATAAAACCTTAATTGAACATGTCCCCATGGAGCCCTAATTTGAAGTCAAGTGCATCAGTTAATCTGCAAATGACCTAGACATGCAAATACTCGTTTTTATCCTGCTTTTTATGAAGATTTGATTGATGGCAGTCTCACAGGTCTATGAATATGCTCCAATTTATTATACTCATGAACAATCACAACCCCTAGGCACAGCAACTTAATGGGGTCATAGTTGTGATAAAGTTTAACTCATGATTTCTTAGAAGTATCCATGAAGAGACTGAAATCTTTAAACAACTGTAACTCTTTACTATTTGTGAAAGAAATATGCAGTTTTCACACAATTATTCAGCAATTCCAGCCTAATCCAGAGCAGTATCAAACCCGGTTTTCATTTTTCCCACTTTCTCAGGGTTTACTCAGGCATGATCACACATGTTAGTATATAAAGACAGAACTACAAACTAGAAAGTCTGAAGGTCAGAAGTTTCAAAACTCAACTACCATCCAGACTGCGTAACTAACATCGATAAAACCAAGTAACTGATACAGATAAGCTAAGTAACTAATAAAGCTATCTTATTTTAAAAAAATTAAAGCTCATATATTTATGAAAATTAGAACTGCCCGAAATGTGCATTAAGAGCAAACTTAACACAAACCTCTGACTTTTGAGATGGAAGTTAACTCATCTTCGAAGGTGTAATGAAAAGGAGTAAGACAGACTGGTTCCGCGTCATCCGTATACCTAATGCCCTCTGGTGTTCGGCAACATCGACACATGCAAGAGTGGTATCTTATGCGACCATCCTCAAGGTATGAATGGGATAAGGCATTGGCAGCAGTAACACGTTTATCCTAATTCAAACAAAATCACCAAATATGTTAGAAAATAAAATAATGGCTGTCCGATCTGAACTTTGCTGTTCATACTGATTCTGACACTGTACGCTGGATTCTCCTTACAACATTACCTAATGACAGCAACAAGCACTGAATAACACGAGTTGTGTTTTAATGAGGAAGCGCACTGAATCTGAATTTTTGTTCCAGTGATAAGTCTTAAAACGTGGTCTGGTGTACACCACCTTCGTCTGTCTGCTATTACAATCAAAATCAGCCTGAACAGACTTTCAGCCAAACTGTATTAACATGGACTGAATGCTCGCTTGATTTACATAACATCATAAAAAGATATAATATTAGAAAAAGCAAGAAATAAAAACAAATGCAATAAACTATGACTTAAATTAAATAGCCACTGTCTGATCATGAATAGGGCAATTTAAAGGACAGTTTATAATAAAACTTTAACAAAATAGTATTTCCTAGGGTTTGCTGGTTCGCCTAAATATAAAAATCATAAAACAAAAGGCCGCTGGTGCTGGTCAGTTAACAAAACAACAAGTTGCTAATTAAATGAACGTAGTTTGTGTTTTCACTAACCGGATTAAACACCAACATTGCTGAGAGAAGATTAACAACTTCGAAGTCACAATCATTTGACAGAGTGTATAGAAACGTTAGTTTTGATGGGATGAATGATTTTCGATTGACGTGCTGTTTGGCCTGTTCGCAAACCGTCTTCAAGTCTTCAGGCATTGGGGTCCCCAACAAATCCAGAATTAAATCCAGCTGTAGAAAAATTAATAAATGACCTTAAAGTCTTAAATTCAAGTATTATTTGCCTAAACGACTGTTTTAAAACAAACTTCTCTACATGCAAATTAATTCACTCAGATGCCTTCTCGGTACCGAGACCAAACCATTTATGCCCCATTATGCAATAACGCATGACACGGTGAAAGTCACCACAACCATGTGAACTTAAAGAAGGCTAATGTATCAGTTCATACTCATCGCATAAATTCATCACCTTATTATCCTACTACAATTCTGCAAGGGTTATTATCAGCATATAAAAACCATACAGAAAATTTTAGGTGATAGATAAATATCAAGAACCATATTTTTATTCACTGCAAATGTACAAAGTCAAGGCAAGTAAGTTACGCGAGTTTGACCTGCAGTGCTCACCTGGTGGAGAGGACTCTGAGCCTGGAAAAGAATGCGTCTGCTCAGCAGTTCAGCTAGAATGCACCCGACCGACCAGATGTCCACAGCGGCTGAGTAATGTCGGGCACCCATGAGGATCTCTGGAGCGCGGTAGTACTGAGTTACGACCTCGTGGGTCATTGGTGCATTCTCATCCAGTTCGACGACCCGGGCCAGGCCAAAGTCACAGATCTGTTGCAAACATTCAGAACAACTGCTAAGATCCACTTCCACAAAACCATTCTTTGTTCTTCATGTTTGTGTGTGTGCGTGCGCGCTCGCGCATGTGTGTATGCATGTGCGTGTATGATCAAATGATTGTGTCACTTTGTGCATTTTTTGCTCTGCGTTTTTAGAGTTTAAGTCTGGCTCTTAACCCAGTAGGTGTGCATTTTTCCAACACATGGCAACAACCACAACATCAATTATAGAAACAGAATTCCTGATGCATGTTTTTACTCTAAACTGACTGACTGGAAAACACAGCCAACCAGCCAATAGATCTTATCAAACCTAACCTTGAGCAGGCAGTTTGCATTTATCAGAAGATTGCCAGGTTTGATATCACGGTGTATTATGTTGGCAGAATGTAGATACTTCAGCCCTAAAAACAATAAGCACTGTCGGTAGAGCATATACAGTAAATAACATTACTTACAGCAAAGCAATTTCCAGCCAGCAAACTACTACAAGCATCGTAATGTCTGGCATCAAACTCACTAACTTTGAAAACAACAGCAAATCCAAAGAAAACACTTTTTCACAAAAAACGAGTCATGAAATAAAAGACAAACTTCATGACACAGAAAAACAAAAATTTGAAAAATATTAACAGAATTTTAGCTTTATGGTAGTTTTCATGTTGAACACGGATAATTGGAACACTAGTGCAAGGAAATGTCTGCATAAGATGAGATTATTATTTCTGTTACCTGTGTTATTAAAATGCCATCTTCTAATGACTAAGTATCAACTGATGTAGCTGAGCAATTGTGTGTGAAAGACTTGCTCATGGTCTCTACACTAACTGTCAGAGGAAGCTTCAACCTACACACTCCATGTTACAAACAATAGGCTATCGTGTCACATAAGATCTGCACTATATAGCTTTATGACAGCCCAAACCACTACGACAGGATGTGGTGGTGTAACATGTAACCTAATCTAAACTAAAGGCTTCTATAATGCTGTTATCACAATGCCCAAAGCATCAATTGACGGTCGCTTCAAAAGAAAATTGCAATCAAAATCGTAATCCGTTGGAGAAGCCCGGTGGTAACAGATCGAACCACAGGATGGACTAAAGAACAGACAGACAAATTTTCTACCAAGAAACTTTTCAGATTAGAATGTTTCTGACCTCTTAATATTTGATAAATGAACACTTTGACATGGTCCGGAGTGAGAGGCTGCGGAGAAACGATGATTCTGTGAAGATCACTCTGCATCCATTCTGTAGCAACATACCTTTCAAAGACGATTGTCAAAGGAAATGACAGGGAATTCAAGGAAGGATTCATCAGCAACATTAAACTCTGACCAAATAATCTAAGCTCACTTTTCTGCCATCTAATTTAATCTAATCTAATCTGAAGATTATTTCCATAGCATCGACTTCTTGTGATTTTCCATGTGAAGCACCGAAATGCATGAAAAGGTTGTTCTATTTATAGACTGTTCAAAAACAGCAATCTAAAAATAGTATAACTTTTCCTTAACGGCAATTCGGCTTGCCAGAAGAATCAATTTTAAAAAAAATAAGCCGAGACTTGAACAGTACGTGATAAGGTTATCACTGTGGATCTTAGCTGCAGGAACTCTTAAAACCCGCAGCCAAGGCCACCTGGGCATCTTTCAAAATCACCTTCACAGGCCCTCGGTTACATCCAGCATGACTTATCTTTTTAACTTGACAAGTGCAACATTGATCTGAAGCACTGGAAATGCCTCATGGTCTTTGAACGCATTGGTTCCTTCATTCGAAATGCCATGGTCCACACCTCTAGAACTCACTCGTTTAAAAACAGACGATAAATTGGCCTCATGGCAAAGGATACAGTTCATTGAAGATGTGTGATTCAGGAGGCTTGATAATGTCGATGGCTGATAATACCTAAACACAACAAAACACTAACATCATACAACAGACTCAATCCCAATATCCAGATAATAGCTACACCACTGCATAATACACAATTCTAGCCTTTCTTCGCCATATCCACTGTTTATTTCATTGTGTAAATCTGTTACTCAGAATAGATTACGTGCTTCAGCAGTGATTTAGAAGGCATTTCTCATGAAGCCATAAAACACTTCAGCTGTTCACTTGGTGCTGGAATGATTAAAGCAATGGGTGGCTTGCTGCATCTAAGAAGCCATAAAAAAGCAACAAAGTTTCTGATAATTTCACACGATATTTTACATGCACACCAGCACACAATACTGTATACATAGAATTACACAAATATGCATGCACTGTTACATATGTATGTAGGTATGCATGCTTGTCTGTATGTATGTATCATTATTATTATGGTGATTATTATGATGACAAGTATTATGATTATAATTATTGTTATTATATGATTATGATTATTATGATTATTATTATGATTATTACTATTATTATTATTTTTAAAATTTGTAATGCATGCAAATTAACACAAAAATTAACACAGATGCGGCTGCCAAGTGACAATGCAGTTAGATATCATGAGGATTGAAGCCATTGAAAAAACTGAGTTTTGAAAGATTGAAAGTCCATTTCATTCCTTTGGGGCAGTACCTTGGAATGCACAACAGCCCATTCAGCACCTTGGAATGCACAAGAAAACAGGACAGTTCTGCACTGTGGCTCAGCCAAAAGACCTGTAACCAAAGACCACAGGCTGTGGGGAGGGATATAAGGAGACACAAGTCGCTGAAGGTAGGCAGGAGTTAGGTAGGAGTGCTGGTGCTTAGGATGTACAATGTAGCAGCACTGCCACATGCTATCAAAATATGTTTCTCAGAAGATGTACCCTTTGCTATGTTTTGGATGAAAAGCTTTATGAATCCAAGTCTTGGAAGTGGCACCCTTGCCCATTGTGCAGGACGGCCTTTTTATAGGTTGGACATCTGGTTAATGGCTCATTTCAATCGATTTAAAATGCCATCAACAAATACGTTCTATAAGCTTTGAATTAACGTCATTCCGCAGCCAACACCTATCACAAGAAACCAATCATCAATCTGTAGTTAACACTCTTGTCTGTCCACTTTTCCCTATTCACCAGTCCATCATTCACCAGAGCTGTTGCTTCAACTTTCAGCCCATTCTTTCCATTTCAGTTATTCTCTCTTTGAGCATTCATTTTTTTACTCACTGCAAGATCATAGATTACATAATATGTCTGATGGCAGTCATTGATAGATCACTTTGTCTGTCCTCAGCCTCTTAGTACATTTCAGTTATTCTCTCTTTCAAAGTTGAACAATCACTTTTTACAATCCATTCACAAGCACGAATTACAAAAAGATTTTGTCATTAATGAGTCAGTTTTTATTCCGATAGCAAAGCAGGAATAGATTAAAACACTTTCTTCAAGCAGTTCTAGAACTGTATTCTCTGTGGCTTTTATGTTAATCAGTGGTAGAAAATGGACCTGGTTTGAAAGCTATTATCAATTTCAGCTTCAAATGAATGCTAACAGGAGCACCACACTGCTCACTTCGGAAGCACGTATTCAGAACTGCCAGTTAGGTACCAGTATGTTCCACTTGAAAAATCTCAAAATGAAAGAAATGTTTTCCCTGCAGCTCTCCAAACACCTAATAAAGGTTATCTAAAAAGGAATTTAACTCCCACAGTCTCATCAAACAGAAACCAATGAACTTATTTATCTTCGTTGTTTTGCGAGAGGCAAACAAAAAAGCTAAACTCGATGAACAAGACTATTGACCAAAATCTTTTAAAATGAAATGCTAGCCAACAGACAGACCAGTAGTAAATGGACAACATGAACGCAGGACCAAACATGTTCAACTCGACGGCCAAACAACTCGCAGCACACATCAGACCAATCATATGCAAGGACTGCTACATGGGTTACTGTGAGGTATTTGAAATGTGCTACAGAAATGTTCAGATACATACAAAGACTATGCTAATATTGTTGACTTTATTATTATTACTATTAACTGCAGATTCGTTTTCAAGAAAAGTTGCTGTCAAGAGTTGCTACCAAGGAGCACAGGTAAACACAAACCCTATTAGAAATTAAACAATTTCTAGAAGACAGTACATCAAAACACTTTGATGCTAAGATGCCAGTACCCCGGGCATGCCGTAGACATAACAGATGTTCACAGATGACAAGTCAAAGAAGTGGTACAAGAACACTGTAGAATATTAATTTTCAAATCCAAAGACACAATGCAGAATCTTCATTAAGTCCAATAAAATTTTATTGTAATAAATGATGCAAGACATCCATATGTACAAAAACTACATTCAGGCTTCTACCTGAACATTTGCTAAACAATATTTCCAATCTACATAACCTTATATTATATCTGAGGCAAAAATGCTCTGCTGGGCCAATTACACCAGCCTAATGCACAAGCATTTAGTCAGCCATTAGCGTACAAATTACAATTCCAGCTGTCAACATGTCTGAAATGTTCCATTGTAAAAACGACATACTGAAAATTAAACCAGCAAAGATCAGTAGCCACCATTAGATTAGCTTTCAAATCATGAATTGTTTGTAACTCGTTACTTTGTATAAGTGTTGATAAATCAGGCAGCTGCAAAAAATTATCTGTAATGAATGTTTCCTTTCCTAATTTGGCAGTTTCACAGCACTGCTCTATATCTTCCTGAGATTTCCAGTTTTACGTTCATTCAGATGTTACTGTGAGCCAGTGAGTTCAGTTGGATTTTTGTCATTGGTAGCAAGGGAGAGGATGAACCGTCACCCTCACATGAAAATGAAGTTGTTAACACTTCGTACCCATGGCTAATCTAAAGACTTCTGTAGCACCATTATCATAATGCCCAAGGCATCAGTCAACGGTCGCTTCAAGCCAAAATTCGCAATCCAAAATCTTAATCCGTTGTCGAAGCCAGGTTGAACTACGATAGGTCATAGGCCTCTGCATAGCTAGCATCAGTGACTACTCTGCTTCTTTAGTCATTGTCAGATCTTTCTCATTAAGTTTTTGCTAGTCTCAGAGTGGATTTCCTTGTGTAACAACCAAACAGCTGCAGTCAACATTAGAAACTGCTGTCCACTAGCCCCACAAGACTGTGACTGATTCACATCATCTCCTGATATGCACAAGAGGAGGAATTGTACAAACAGCCCTTTGGCACAAGAATTTAGCATATGGACAATTTAGCTGCTACTAATGAACAATTACTTCAGTTGTGTGTCCCATCTGTTTGCTCTCTGTATTCATGTTACTGGTCTTATGTCTCAGCGACAGTAAGTTCTGCTTTCTGTAGTGTCTGCTTGTTCCAAGTCATGTAGCTTTTTGCAGGGTGCTGTGTGTGGTTGATTGAATCACTCCACATATTAAATATATACCAAAGAGATAAACGACTCAATCATCAAGACAAACTGCAATGTTTTTAACTACTTTTATGCAACAACAATTATTTATAAACCTAATACTGTTTAATGTCTGAAGGAGCACATTCTAACAGAAATATTTATTACAGCACAAATCCAGAAATTCTTTCTTAAAATAAGAATGCTTAAAATATTTGGGGCAATCTTAACTAAACTGTAAAAATGTCTTCACAAATGCACATCAATTTTATCACTGTACATTAAAATGCCTCAAATTAAAATCTTATGTTCAAGAGTACAATTTTCCAAATTCTAAGTAATTAGATAAACCGACAGAAAACGTAAATTCAGATTCTGTTGCAGCCTCTAGTACTTGTTCTATTCTTGAATAATTATTTTTGCTGCAACAGCAAATAGTCCAGGGAAGCTAATATAACCACATTCTAACAGCTGCTTCACAGTCCACTTCTAAGCACTTGGTATTTAGGAAATTTCTCATAAATGCTGAGCTCTGTGCATCCAGTATCCATAACTATGACCCAGCCAACTAAAACTCTCCACCACATCGTTCAGCCAATTAAAAAAGCATAAATCCAACAGCTGCATACAGTTATGTCCACTGCAGCTCCAGCTCAATCGCTGACCTGATGGGCAGAGAGCCGGATAACAAAGCCTGACCCTCTAATCTCATAAGCGATAAGATCTGGGCCTCACAGACTTGAAGCCAAGAGCTGAACCAGGCACCACTAAGAACTGAACTCATCAACAGCAGCAGCTGCAGTCATAATCTCGTGAGGAAGATTCAATTAATCACATTAATCCACAGATTAATCACATTAATCCACACCATTCAAGTATTCAACAGCTTAGCACTCGAAACTAACAGATAAACTGTGAGAAACTGTTGGCTGAACATGGATGTCAGACAGGCTGGACATAAACATGTTTCTACGTATTTCTAAATAATTCTGTACGCAATATACCAAACAATTACACACGATCATGCCTGAGAAAACCCTTACAAAGTTGGAAAAGTTGATTATCGAGAATGCACTCCAAAGGCAAGTAGGCAAAAAATGGGTCAAATGAGTTCTTTGCAAATTTATATTCCTTGATGTGTTAGCTATCAAACAGCAAGTCCTCGTGTAAAGTTTTGCCAAGTATTTCTAATTTCAATTTATTACGAAGACCAAACAAATACGTACCAGTAATTTAACTTGTCTCCATGAAGCTCTACTGTGAAGCCATGTGCAACGATTATTAAGCAATTGAATAATTCATGTAAATGTTCATCTTCACGGGTGTTTCAGTGAGATTTCATTTACAACAACCTCAGAGGCTTATGAATATGCTTCAATTTACTATACCCATAAATATTCACAACCCATAGGCGCAGAGCTTTAGGTCAGGTCATAGTTAAGGTAAACTTACTCCCAAGTTCTCAAAAGTAGTGGCAAAGAGACAAATATCTTTTAAAATTGTAACTTTATACTATTAGTGATAGAAACATGCAGTCCTTACCTAATTTATCAGCAATTATATCAAACCCAGTTTTCATTTTTTCCGACTCTGTGAGGGTTTTCTCAGGCATAGCCACATATACTTCCTAAATTTTATTGTTTTCGATATTGATTTAATATATATATATATATATGTAATGCACTACTGCACATGTAGTAAATAAATAGATAAAAGAAATATATTTAGTAAAGTCTAACAGCAAAAGACCTAAATGTGCATCGTGCATATCTCAGCAAATGCAGCATTCAACATTTCCGAGACCCACCCAGGAAAGGAAATGACTAGACAAAATGGAAGAAGCTTTTTAAGCAGACAACCAAGCAAAGGCAAAACTACACTCAATTCCATCAGTATTACTTCCTTACATTTACACACATTACCAAGTTTTCATTTACCAGTTTGGTATTTAGAGAAGGCCAGAATCAGTGTTACAACTTGAGCATTCTACCTTCGGATGATAATATTTATTTTTGTAAGCATTTACTTGCACTTCCCAACCTTAAGTGCATTTATTTTTGCCAACACCAATAGCAAATTGCTAAACAAGAAAAGCCAAGACGAGGATTCAGAGGAGTGGCAACTGCGCCACGGCCCCCATTCGATATTGGAGGGCATGCCACTGAGTTGCCACATCCAAACTGATGTTAGTGAGGGTTGGCTGTAGAAAATGTACACTAAACAAATACTGTTAAAGCAAAGAAATGCAGAATAAATAGGAAAGCCAAATCCAAACAGGAAACTAAAGCAAAATGTCACGGATCAATGTTTAAAAGTGTGGCAAAGGACAAATCAATGTAATGAAATGTGATTTTAAAAATGCATACATAGCACTTTAGGAAAAGTGCTACTTGCATGGCAGTTTTACTGATCTAAAGAAATTTTACTTAAGTAAGTAAATAAGTATCCTTTATTAATGCATGACAATCGCTCACACTTTACAAAATACACATCTGATGGAGTTAACTGTTACGTTTACTGTCAAACAGGAAAGCCCAATATCGCCCGTTTATAGCAGATACCATGGGCGCTCATGACGCTTGTTTCGCGATGGTATACAGTTCAATGAATGGTCAGTTCATAGATGTGATCAGTTAAACAGCAACATAACAACTAGAAAACTTTTCAACGCAGTGGTCCAATCACTGGACAACCAACCACTGGACAACCAACCACTGGACAACCAACTAACCACTGGACAACCAACCACTGGACAACCAACCAACCACTGGACAATCAACCAGCCACTGGACAACCAACCACTGGACAACCAACCACTGGACAACCAACCAACCACTGAACAACCAACCACTGGACAACCAACCACTGAACAACCAACCACTGGACAACCAACCACTGGACAACCAACCAACCACTGGACAACCAACCAACCACTGGACAAACAACCAACCACTAGACACCTATGCTTGCTTATCCTGATGACTAAACAAGAGACATGAACTGAATGACACCTGTTTAGTTGTCCAGCCCACATCCACCCAGCTGCCCTCTTTATCTGCCGATTTAACACCTGAAACGCATGTTAAACACAATGGCAACCACTGGGCTTTGTAGCAACCTACACAACAGCCTACCACAACACAACAGATTCAACTTACTTGGGGTCACTTAACTGGAGGGCAAATACACAACCAGCAACAGGCCAGAGGACAGACAACGTAATGAGGCTGTTTCACGCAGGCAGCATTCATCATAAGAAAATATGTCCAGGACATCAAGTGCATCGCCAGCTACTGACAACCACTCAAGAGAAACGTTCTAGCCCAGGCAAAAACTAAAAAGTTGTCTGCACCAAGTCAACTGCCAACAGCTTTCTCACAGAGAAGTTTCAGACTACAACACCAAGTTCTCAAACGAACATAAAACCCTTTAGCAAATATCAATAGTGAAACGTACCCAAGGGTCACTGTCAAATTAATTTTTAACAATGCACCAGAGACAGGAGTAATCCAAAACAATTATTCTGTTTTTGCACAAATTGGAACTGGCTGGCTAGACTCCTTAATTATAACATGAACAGCCAGAAATGAGCTGGAAATGAAAAATATCCTTATTTCTACAAGACTCCAAAAGGTAACACACAATGACCAGACAGAGCGGAAATTGTCTGGGAAATTTCAGTAAATACATCATTGGAACAAATGGAAAAGCACCAGTTAAAGGTTTTACGTCAGTACTCAGTCTTTGAAGGAGATATTTTTCACCTTTCCATGCAGAAGGCAAAGCCTCATAGATAAAAATATGAAGCACATTTTTATCATCACTTCCAGAGATAAAGTGTAGAAGCCAGCTTATCACCAGCTGTTTAACCAAAGTCAAAAACCTAACAGGACAGCTGCAAGTTGAAATAAAGCAGGTACAAGGATTGTGGAGTTTCGAAAGTCAAGCCAGTGTGACAAGAGCAACTACGATAGTTAAGGAAGAGAGTTAGGCTGAAATGGAAAGCAGTGGTCGATTAAAACAAGATCCTTTCCACTTTAAAACAAAGCCATGACATAAAGGAGCAAATGCAGCATCTCAGGCAAAGCTAATGGCTACCAATGAACACTACAGCACAGAATTAACAATCTCTCTGTTTGCATAGGAATGTATTATTACCCAGGCAATTATAGTAAGCGTCTAATTGCAAAATCTATAACTACTGTAATTTCCTGGTCCAATCTATCGACAACTTGGCAAAATAACATCTCCAATATTATCTTGCAAATTTAATAGCAGAGTTCGTTTTGATTAAGTGAAAATGTACTGCAACAGATGAAAATCAAAGTTAACTTTTATGACACATGATACCACAACTGTTTATTAAATGCCTATAGTTAATTATCAGAGGCATTAAATAAGCCAAAGTGAACTTAGATCATTTGCGATAAACTTTCTTTTCCTATGGCAAGGGGCAAATTACAGAATGTAAGCTACGATAAAGCAGTCATCCAATTGCTCATTTATAACATGCCTCTATCAACAGTAGTCAATTGTGTGTGGTAAAATGCCCAGTAATTCTAATTCCTTATGATTTACACCCACCAGAAGCTCTTAAATATATTACCTAAGCAAACTCATTACAAAGCTTAAAATATTTATAAGCAAATTTTGTAAGGCTTCCCCTTCAGAGACACCTTTTGGATGGTTTCCAGGCAGAAAAGTCTTTTCATCCCTAACCTAATTTTGTATTTCTGAGAAATGCCTTCGGTGAGACAAAAAACTTTATTCAATTCTTACTTTACCCAACTAAAACCAAGATTAGGTAGTGTAATGGCCTGCAACAAGAGAAGTGCCAAATACACTGAAACAAGAGACTCGTGAACATGAAACGCAAGTGAACAAATTTATAATAAAATTCTGCAAATAAGTAACTACTTACATTTTCATGTCTGAATGTGCAGAGCATTTTCACTTCACGATAGACACGTTTACATGAGATGAGACTTTGAAAGACATTCGGCAGTTTCTTTATCGCAATTCTTTTACCACTCCTTGGATCTGTTACAGCCCTAAGAACAGCACTGATTAACGTGAGTAAACTTTAAACTATGATTTGACTGGTGTCTCGTCACCCTTTTTATCTTTGCCAAATGAGAGTGATATCTAACTATATGGTGTTGTAACTTTCACAATGTATCTTGCATTAGCAAAAACTTGTGTAAATTATAGTACGATTGACCTCAGTTTCTTTTCAAACTGTATACAGAAAGTAAAAGAATTATATGCAGACAGCTTTCCAGATATTAACACTTCATAAATAAGTCAAGACATTCATCAAAACATAGCACAAAAATTGTATTTCTGTACAATTTTCTAGTAACTATTTTTGAATTACTTGAAGCAGATCTAAATCATTTAAATACAATTGAATGATATCTGTAGTCCCATGACTGGCATTTCATTTTTATTAAAAGAAGCAAGGTAATCAAAAGAGAATGTTAAAAACTGCACAAGCACACAATGCAACCAAACAACTTTTATGCCAACACTTAACGAACATTATGATTTTCCTGCTGGTGCAGTGGTTTTATTCGCAGTATCATTTCTTCACTTGATTTGATTCCCCAAGTTCAAATGGTGACAATTTTAATTTTGCCGATTTTATACAAATATCGTAATTTTACTCCTCAGATTGCAAACAAGACGTACATTACGTGTCCACCCTAAGTCCACGTCAACGACGTATGCTCAGCAGGAAAGGCACACAGGTTGCGCACAAACGTAAATGTAATGTAAACCACTAAAACTGCCCACAACACACAAGGGCTGTCAGGGAGACCAACTTCTTCACATATGCTTAATCAAATCAAATCCGCTAGAGCCAGGATACACAAGTCACTCAGAATACACATGTCTGTGTGTGTATGTACGTGCGTATATGTGTGTGTGTGTGTGTGTGTGCGCGTATACTTGGGTTTGTTGGGACTGAAATGGTACACACTTTGAATCAACAATAGGCGCGGAAACTCAGTTGTTACAAACCAATCAAGCACCAGTTAGAGATTTAATCACAAGATCTTCTTATATGGCCCCGCGATACAAAGTCTCCCAATCTTCAGGTTTTACAATAAAAGGTTTGGTTAATTGGGGATTTACTATATGGCCAAACACAAGTTTAAGAATCGCTTACCAAACGACCCCAAAAGCCCCATATCCGATCGGTTTATCGACCTCCGCGGGTGGAACTGGTTGCCCGTAGAATGGCACGGATGCTGCTGCTGCTGCCGACATGAGAATGGCGTGGTGGGTGACGACCTGACCCTCTGGCCCTCCGCTTACTCCTCCTCCTCCTGGGTACTGGCGCTGGTGATGGTAGACCCCCATGTTCCTTTGTCTCACTGCTGCCATCATATCCTCTCTTCTTTATCCCTCCTATCTTAGACGTCTAAGCATCGCCGTCTGTCTACCGGTCGTTGCACTTGCCAACTCCGCTCGGACCGGCGATTTTCATGAAAGAACCGCCGGAATTCGGTGGAAAATTAAAAGAAAACAAAGCCACCGACCGACCGACTGACCGACCGACGACACGCAGTCCCTTTAACTCGCTCGCTCTCTGTCTCTTCTCACAAAGACGTCACGTGACCCGTGCACTTTGTCTGTCATTCGCCAGGTGGCCTTTGCGTCCATTTAATCACAAAGGCATCACGTGATACAAGACACTGAATTTCTATTCGCAAGGTGTAATGCGGCCGCTTACCTTAGAATTGTTTCCACTAAATGTAAAATGTAGATGTACACGCTTTCGTAGCCTCGACCCTGCTCATTTTAAAATTAATTTATCGGGTGAGATCCTTCACCACCGCTGCCCGTCTGAATGGGTGCCACTCCATTCAAGGTTCTCGTGCACGGACAGTGCTTGCCCGCTATTCAAATCTCTGAAATAAGCCACGACCACTATTGTTAAAGGCGTAAAAATTGTTGAAACATGTTCTTGAAACAAACAGTAATGATTTCGATACGGAGACATTCTTAGTTTTGCATTGCTGAAAAGATTGTGTATAAATACGACAAAAGTTTTAGATTTGCGTGTGTATTTGGCTTTTTCCTGTCGTTTTTGTGAGTAAACCATGAGCAAATCTATGGACGTGCAATAAACAAATCTCGAGTTTTGCAGAATTACTGAATTACTTTTTAACAGTAAGAATAAAGGCAGAATAAAAACGAGTGTTACGTTATAATTACCTACCTTACCTTCCTACCTCATAAAATACTATAGTGCAACGTAAGAAATAAGGTAAGATTTGCGGGGGGCTAAAGGCAGCCTTCGTAATCGCAAAATGCAGAATTTCTAAAACGCTACTTTAAAGCTAAGTGCAGGGCACCAGCTTATTCACGAGCGCCGTGTCAAGTAGAGGGGTTGTCCAACACTGCTATGACATCTGGACAATAGTAACCTACACAAAAATGACAAGCTAGACCCAACAGCACTAGATATGCTGCTATTGACGCCGTCGTCACAATCCTCTGCGTCAAAGCACTTACCAAATGTTTCATTCTAGAAACGCACCTCGGCTTTTGAAAACTTACGAAAATCACACAGTCCAAATTAATAGTTACTTATGAAAATATTGTTGCATAAATTACTGTTCGATATTTTATGATATTAAACAAAATATAACGTAATAGCAAATAAAGACAGTTTACTTACTTACTTAACTTACTGCCATCTTGATCCATTTATTTACTTACAACGCTAACTATATCAGCACGTTCATAATCAATGAATCTATATTTAGGGGCTGTCCATAAATGACGTCACGCACCTAGGGGGCGAAGGGGTCACACATCTGTGACGATTTGTGACGAAGGGGTATAAGAAATGTGACGTCACATCATCACATCAAACAGTTTGGATTGTTTCAAGTTATTGTTATTAAACATTTTTAATAATTGTAATGATTCTATCAGAGCTTTACACTTTGTGGAATGCATAATGATTGTAATAATTATACTCCCTCCACTTTTCTTCGTTCTACTATATAGTTTCAAGTATTTTTATAGTTATAATTACTTTATTTGATAATTATAAGAAAATTTGCATGTAACATTCTGGACATCAGGTTTTTTCGGGGGGGGGGGGAGGGGTGCAGAGCTTTGTGATGTCATATTTGAGGGGGTATGACTTTAGTGACGAGGGGAGAGGGGGTCAAAAATCGTCCTAAATTGCGTGACGTCTTTTATGGACGGCCCCTTACACGTCCTTGGTTCATACTAATGGTTAATGCTCGCGAAATCATTTTTTAATCTTTATGTAACGGAAACAGTTGTATCAGTAAATCGAGGCTTAAGTGAAATTTATTGTTCCATATAATTTTGATTTTATCGGGCGTGATTATACGTGCAAATTGAGTTTTCTCCAACTAAAACAAAGTATATCGCAGTGTATTGACCAAGGCACAAAGGCAAGTAACCTACGCGCCCAACGATGAACACTGCATTTGTGTAGCATTGTTTAAACGACCAAACTGAGCAAATGGCACAGCATGGAGATACCGAATGCATGAAACAAACCGCCATTCTGTGATCTATTAAAGATCGGAGCAAGTCGTTAGAAACGGTGTAGGCCATCTGCGATAAAATTAGGCCTACTATAGCCAAAAGCCATAAATAAAAGAAGTCTTGGACTATATTTCATGCAAGATTTACATTTTTATAAATTATCAGTATATGTGCGCGAAGATATGCAAACTACGAGCATTGCCTAGTCTTTTACTTGCCTACCGATTGGCAATTATAGTTAGCATACGAATATTTTGCCACGTTTCGCCAGATGGCAGTATTAGGCGACATTTGGTGGTTTGACAACGCAGACATATTAGTAAAACTTATTTAACGAAGCCGTCTGTTCGAGATGACTGGCGTCACTAATAAGCGAGCTTTGCGCGTTCGACGTTTTATGTAGGCCTAACCAAGTAAGCACAACAGAAAAGGTATACAGGCCTTAAATCATACTTAGATTGTGGAGTTCAGCAACAATAGTTATAAAAGGTACAACAAAGAGAGGTCCTGGCGTAGTTCTAGATAACATGTTTAGGCATTTAGGGCACACAGGCGGTCATATGTCCCTAATACCAATCAAATGTCGTTCTACAATTTGCGGAAATCAAGAAGTTTTTAACCTAGCACTCTTATCGTTCTCCATGCATTAAAACTGAAGAAATAGTTATTATCTGATGTTACTTGTAGAAGTTTTACCCTTTGACCTCGTACTTTTGTCCAGGAGTAGGCCTATCATAAGAGTAGACGGATTTTTTGAATGCGATTTTGTTTAGAAGCGACTATCGGTTGTGCATAACAGTGACGGTGCTATAGAATATCCGGATTAGATTTGATCAAAATAGCTTGAGCATGACCAGAAACCTGGCCTCTATTCCATCCTAGCTCTGCGTTTGTTTAATATTCACCCACCGCTTATTTAATGCATCTGAACATATTAATGTAGAGTCTTGAAAGCAGCCCACAAATATTCTTACTATTGCTACTATTATGATAATTTGTATCATGGATTATTTCGCATTGTTCAGTTGTGCGAAACATAGGTGGCAATCGTCTTTGCTATGAGCGCCTCCTTAAACCCCATTCACATGCTTTGAGTTAGCTAAATCGACTGCAAGACGTTCTGGAAGCATTCATGTAGTCTAGAGAAGCTCAGCCAGCTTGAAAGGGCCTCTGCCGGCGAACATTGCCGTCGCAAACAGCTTACCTCGCGCTATGCTGTTGATGCGCAGAAACTTTTCTTCGTAGAGCTTATAGAGGGTCAGGGTTCCCAGTTTACCGCTGTCGTATCTCATTTCTCCGAGGCTGAAGGAAAACTTCCCATGGTCTGCGAAGGCAACACGAGTTGGCAGTTCACAGTTGGCCATGATCTCAGCCAATCGTTTCGGATGTGACCCTATTTTACATCAAGCATAGTAAATTAATCACTTATTATTCATGAACATCATGATAGGCTAGTTTGTCACATATATAAATGCGATATATAAATGCCATGCGGTAATGAGCTAAATAACCGTGACAGTGATACGCATGCGCACAGGACACTGAGTTTGACTACTAGAGAAAGACTGTGTTGAAAGACTGAGTTGTATTAGTATTCTCGTAGTAGTAGTAGCCAATGTTTGACTTTAGGTTGAGTTGTCTTAGTAAAGCTACTTCAGCGCATTAAATTAGATAACGTCTTGCCTCAATAACATCAACTACACCCAGATGATTCCACATAATGGGTTCAGTTATTGCGAATGAGCGCCGCTAAGATAAGACATGCTCGAGGACAAGGGGTAGCTTTAGGACGATACTGATCGAGGAGAGGGCTATCCTTCAACAGGGTTCAGCCAAGAGACAACCAAGACGAAACCCACAGTGCCACTACTCGTTGACCCTGTCCTTGGCATCAATGAGTAGATAACAATGTGACCATCGAGTATGATCCCCTGTCCTGCCCGAAGAATTTCAGACAGCCCACACAAATCTAATCTGTTCCTCTCTGACTATCTGCCCAACACCCGTACTCTGCCTGGCTGAAGCAGACTTGTCACATTCCACGTTCCAACTTGCAACGTTTTACGCAACTAGATCGCTGCTCCTGCCTGACCAGCAGATGCCACTGTCCTTGTTCTGCTTATATTCCATGTATTCCTTTCAGTAGCTGACTCTCCGACCCTTATTTATAATATTTATGACGCCCTGGAGGCTGGACAGGGAACGCGGACCTAGTTTAGCCGGGCGACGTCGGAGGCAGAATGAATTCTGTTGTGTCGTCTTATTCATGGTGCTAATCGGGAGATGAGGTGGTAGGCTCCCACGTCTTTCCACCTCGCAGTAGAGATAAATCCTACACCAGACAGGCCTTCCCATTTTCAGAAGTCAGCCGTTGCCGCCATGCTTGTTTGCCACAAGGATGCCACCCTTCACCTAACTCATGATGCAAGACCCGCTGCTGCCAGGCCCTCGCCGCCACGTTAGCCAAATGTTTCCAGGGTTCATGCTGAGCCTGTCCACCCCGCCTAGCGCCCTAAAGTTGGTACTTCTGCCGAAGACTTCACCACTGATGACATAGCCTCATCAGGCAATCCTTTACTTGTTTCTTTCCACCCTCTCACCGAGTTGATGTGTGGGTCAGACTTTAAGAAAGTTGTGAAAATTGATGAGTAGTTAATCTAGAATCACGGTGAGTTGTCTAGACAGTGGTGGAAACGTCACAATGTGAGTTCTTTTATTGCAATGCAATTGTTTTTTTTTATTGCCGTTTGATAAAGATTATGTACGATATGTTACAAGCAGTTGTGAGATTAGTTGGGCTGATCGATTATCGCTAACCAATGAAAAAAGAGTAAACAACGGGGGACGAGCACAGGGATGAAAACCGAAACGAGTACGGGGACGAGAAAGGGGCCAGGCATGGGGACGAAAAACGGAGACGAGAAAGGGGATAAGAACGGGGACGAGAAGGGGGCCAGGCACGGGGACGAAAAACGGGGACGAGAAAGGGGATAAGAACGGGGACGAGAAGGGGGCCAGGCACGGGGACGAAAAACGGGGACGAGAAAGGGGATAAGAACGGGGACGAGAAGGGGGCCAGGCACGGGGACGAAAAACGGGGACGAGAAAGGGGATAAGAACGGGGACGAGAAGGGGGCCAGGCACGGGGACGAAAAACGGGGATGAGAAAGGGGATAAGAACGGGGACGAGAAGGGGGTCAGGCACGGGGACGAAAAACGGGGACGAGAAAGGGGATAAGAACGGGGACGAGAAGGGGGTCAGGCACGGGGACGAGAACGGGCATGAAAACGAGGACGAGAACGGGGACGAGGATGGAACGAGCACGAGACGAGAACGGCGACGAGGAGGGGGATGAGAACGGGGACTAGCACAGGGAAGGGAACGAGTACGAGCAAGAGATCGGAACGGGGACGAGAACGGGGACAAGCACGGGGACCGGGACGAGCACGAGGAAGAGAACGGGGACCAGAACGTGGACGAGAACGGGGGACGATGATAGGGACGAGAACGGGGACGAGGACGAGGACGAAAGACAGAAGGACGGGGGACCAGGCATCCCCCGCCCGCCGGCAATTGCCAGCGTAGACGCTTCCGCAACCCACATGTGACTGGCGTCCTCCCCTGAGGGTAGTCCGTCGCCACCTGACGACCATCGGTCGCCTGCGTATGCTGGTCCGCCGGCCGCCGACCTCCGGCATTCGCCCGCGCTGTGGAGTCCGCCAGCCGTCGACGACCGGTGTCCTGCCGCATTGGAGGTCCGCCGTCCGTCGTCGTCCAACGACGGACGGCGGCCGCCCGCCTTTTGGGCGCGTGGTTACGTACACGTCTACCAGTATAATGTTTAAACGACACTGTATCATGAGAAAGATGATTAGCGTCACCCGGCTCCTTTATCCACCATCTGAACAAGACCGTGGCGGAGTTCAGAGCGTCGCTCCTACCTAACGCGTTTTGCTTTATTGATTTCCTTATAGCGTCACGCTTTCTCACTGGACAGCAGGACTGCGCTCTTGAAAATAAACGTCTAGTGTTGTCAACACTATAATGTAGCCACGCAATCTTCACAAAGTAGGTTTTTTTGGCAAAAACTGTGGTAAACAATAAGTCAGCTCTGTATTCCAGGTTTATCTGTACATGGCCGATATCTGTTCAATCTGCAACACAGGGTGGTTGGTTGTTTTCTCGTCACGTGATTCCGCAAAGAAACATGACAGCTTTGCTGCGGCTGGTTCCTTGTTCTGGAGCGAAGCAGATTGCCATGAAATCCGCGATAGGAGCTTCTTGTCCTTTCTCTGCTTTTATTTCGCCAGCTGTTGAAGACCATTCTGTTTGATCGTGGTCTTGTATTATCAGGTCATAACACCCCAGAAGAGTTTTCGCGATGGGGTGTTATATACGAATTATATTATTAGACAGAGTGCGATTTGTATGGAAATGTGGAAACTCTTCATTCAATGCCTCAGACCATACGCCATTGGGTTACACTGTTCTCTGGTCAGGTGTCTTTTACTCCCTTCCTAGACTTCCAGCCAGTGTTTCTTATTTAAAGCTTGGCTTTCTTAGCCTAACCGATAGCAATTATTATATCAGGTGTTCTTATTACATTAGTTTCTGATTTAACCATAGATTATTTGCAAGTTTGAGGCAACGAAATGGAAACAACTGACGTCATATGTTATTGTTAAGATTTTGCATAACTAAGTAGTTAAAGTAAGTAATTAAGTAAGTATGACGTCATCATCAGTCTCTCAATCTGTCTGCTTGTATGTGTGTGTATGTAACTTATATATGCATTTATAAGAAAGGAAGGAAGGAAGGCATTTATTAGCTCTCCATGCTTCATCGACGAAGCGAGGAATCGTAGGCTTGGATGTGTCGCAGCGGCAGATAACAGAAGGAAGCCGGTACATATAATATGTCTATCGAGATATTGTTGTGAGTAATGTGAAGAGGGAAACTATTCCAAATAGTTGGTGCAAAATTAATGAATCCGCTTCTGGAGAATTCAGACAGATAGTCCCTGATGTCAAGGAGAGACAAACGGTTTGTGTAACTGAAATCAGAAATCAGCATGGTTGACATTCGAGATTATGGCACATTGATTGCACGCGGTTTATTGCATAAGAAGACTTGTCAGCTTGAAACATACATCACTTCTTTAGGTCACTGTGCTGCATATGTATATTTTTTAGTAAGAAAACCAGTGGCGATAATTTACAGACGATGGTGATCAGCATTAGAACCATCTTCAGCAGCAAATTGAGGCACTGATAGTATACTGATACTAACTTCTCCCGTGCTCCTCGAGCGCTTCAAATTTCACCGCCAGACTTAGCGGTAAACTGAAGATACGACCACGAACATCGCGAGCAAAGACTCGCCGCTGATTGGCCACTGAATGGATGCGAATTATCTGCAGTAAATAAGAGAATGCGAGATAAACGGCTGCTGCTTCTCGCAATATCCACATCGGAAAGAGAGTACAATAGCAACGGGTCTGACGGAATTGGATAACAATTGGTCATTCAAAAATAAACTAATTTGCTCTGAATAACATCCAGTCGCGTCATAACTACTTACTTACTTGCTTACTGTCATAACATTGCATTACACTTGTCACAGTCACAATACTTAGCACCACATATTATTGCTCAGGTGGCAATTGAAAATGGGTGTCCTCTTAAGGATCTAATATTGCGAAACGTAAATGCTGGCCTGACCGACAGTTACAGTACAGATTCCGTAGTAGGGTCTACTGTACACTCTTGACGACTTACACATGTATTGCGCCTGTACTTCTATGATGAAGGCAAATATCACTTGTATTTACCTCTTCCAATCTGGTTATGGTTCTTAATATTTCCTGTTCCCCGGCTTCAATGTGCAGTTCAGATCTTTATAAGGAGGGCATTTTCAGATTACAGTCGTATAAGTTAGTAAGTAAGTATTTTCTTTATTAACCAATAGCTAATCGCACATTGGTTTACACGTATTTAATTACACAAGAAAAACTTAATATGCATATAACATTCTTATAATAAAACATTTACGCGATAAATTATCAGCTGAAGGAATAATACGATCATGGGTGTGGGGCCGTAGAGAATAACTGAGGGTTTTAACTGGCGGGAGTAGCTAGCTGATATACATATTCGTATCATACACATATACATACAGTACATGCATACGTACATACATACACGCATACAGTACATACCTGCACACATGCATTCGAACATAGATTAGTGCATATATAGGCCCAATTGAACCTAGGCCTATATTTGTACGAGACCTGTATTAGACATACCTGTACAAAGTCCTGCCAATTACCTAACACACCTTAACCCTCCTAACCCTCCTATCTTCGTCATTTAATATTTACAATCCAATAACTCCGTTCAACCCGCTCCTCTTACGCTCTAACACTTCTCCCCTTCCTGTAACCTCATATTTCAACTATGAAAATCGATCCATAGCCATAGCTGCTCAAACCCTCTGGAATAAACGCCCGCCAGAATTACGACAGTTATCAGACCCATGCTATAAACTCGCCAACACTTCATCCCTTGCAAATCTCTAAGCAGGTCTTACACTCAAAACAGAAAACACTCCTCTTCCATAAATCCCATCCTGAACCAGTTTACCCATCATACAAACTCATCGATGCTCCAGCGCTTGCAATTTCTGCATCGGCCTTTCACTTAAAACTCAAAACATTCCTCTTTCACAGATCCTATCGTAACACCCCTTCTTCCTCTTACCTCTCTCTCCTCTCCAACCCCAAACACCACCACCCATAGCTGTCACGCTATCAATCCGTCTGACTTTTGGATCTTGACTGGAACCGAACCCCTTTGTCTATCGATTTTGTTTTGACTGAGCGCCTGTGAATAAGCTGGTCCCCGTGACATGGCTTTCGTTGGGCGCTGTAGAAATCTCGGAATTACGATTACGATTACCTGTAAGATAGACTTATATCAACTGCGCTGACAGACGCGCAATGATAAGAAAAGCTTATTACTCAGGGGAGAAATGTCTGAAATAAGCAATACTGTCTTGCTGTTGTAAGCAGATTAATTGACAGCGGTTTCGTGTGGCTCAGTGCTTTAGTTGCCAGAAAGAGCTGGGGGTTGATTTATTACAGTAGACCCAAGCTATAGGGAGGTCTGTGGGAACACTGCATATTCAGATATATTTTGGGTGTCCAGGAAAAATCAACCCCAACTCTTTGACAAGTTTTATGTAATCAGAGTCGGGGTAGTGTGATCAAAGTCTGTGTTATTCCCACTAATATAATATCGCACAAAATACTTTCGAAAGGGATTAGGGGTGCCTCTTGCATACATAGGCCTACAGACATACCACAACGAATGGTGCAGTTGGGTGCAATGTAGGCGGAGTCATCAGATGTAGATGAGGTCATCAGATGTAGGTCAGGTCCTCTTCCGTGTACCAGAGCGTACGACTGCGTAAAAGGCGTTTTGCGCGGAGTTTCAGAGGGAGTGCCATCGTAGGACATTCGAAGCCCGCTCAGTTCAGCTGAATCTTTCATGAACTAGACACCACAACTTCGTTCTTTTTATCGTAAGTTCGCTTTTAAAAATCACCTACGACGATGAAGACCAGACAACCTGGCGTGAAATTTCTGACCAGCCGCTATTCAACGACTCTGTTCGTCTGCTCCTTTCTCTTGGTCCTCTTCACCGGTAAGTTTCTTACAGGATGGGGGTGCATAGTCAAGGGCCAGGATGGAGTTGGTTGGTTAGGATGAAACTTACCCAGGAGCTTAAAGCGGCTTTAACTCGGCGTGGAGATCCATCTTTTCGTGTGTCGCCGCTTATTGGTGAAGCGGTTATAGCGACCTTTTCTGCTGACAATAGTTTATCATATGGCCTACAGTGAGAGAGATATTTTTTTATTGACAACCAAAATAATTAACAAATACAATTATAGTCTGTCACATATAGTGGCGTCAATGGGCTGACCTAAAAGGAACAAACAGTTCCGCTACGAAGGTCACCTATTTACATCATGGATTACAAATAGGTGACAGCATAATACTGAGTAAAACAATTAATAATCTAAAATATAAAGTAATTTTTATAATCAATGTCATTGCATAAACATAAACAAAAAAAAATTAAATAAGCACCAAAGATACTTAACTAAGTGCATTGTGTATGTGAGATTTTAGACTTGTTTTAAACTGGTATAAAGTGGGCAAGCTAGTAAGAACAGTTGGCAGATAATTCCAGAATGACGGTCCACAAATTATATTACTAAATGACCTACAGTACATGTCATAATAGAATTGTTGCCTCAAAGGCTTGGTTGTGCTCCACATGAAAGACTCTAGCTTCCGCTTGCCTAAGCCAAAATTAACCTCCGCCCCATTGATCTAAACATCGCCGCGGACTGTGGCTTAGGCCTATTCTCGCATACAGTGCCACTGATAGTTTCAAATAGGCTCTTTGTTTTATAAGCAATTGAAATACCCAAAAAACGCTAGGTTAAGTAAGGCAATGTCTCATTTGTTTCATAAGCCTGAGTAATAATATACACATATATGCTGTAGTTCTCGGAGGTATAATAAAATATA
The DNA here is from genome assembly GCA_964023275.1 of Norana najaformis. Classification (NCBI taxonomy): domain Eukaryota; kingdom Metazoa; phylum Annelida; class Clitellata; order Crassiclitellata; family Hormogastridae; genus Norana; species Norana najaformis. The sequence goes on from OZ029913.1 coordinate 14,214,227, forward strand.
TATATACATATGCAGTAGTTCTCGAAAGTATAGGATCTAATGAAATATATACATGTATATATACACATATGCAGTAGTTCTCAGAGGTATGGTCCTGGCGTTTAATGGACTGAAAAGCACAAACAAATTAACCACACACAATTATTCCAACTTATTTAGGGCTGCCCAGCAAACCACGAGAATGGATTTCATCATATGTAGTAGCAATAACGGTTCAACCAGTTCAATAAGCCTAAGTCCCCGACCAATGAGGGGAAAGCCGGACAAAGAGAATTAGTTTTGCAACCAATAAAATTGCATTTAAACTAAATTAACGGTCCCGACAGGAATATGATACGGAGTTATAGACGAGTGAACCGGAGCCAACGTATTCCTTGCTACGCAACTGGACGGCGCCATCAGGAATTCAGAGACCCCGCCCTGTGGGCCCTATCTATTTGCAGAATCTCCTGAACAAATGCTGTGTAATATTTGTTGAAACGCAGGGCATTCCGTGGACACTAGCGCCATCTGGTTAAAGCTAGACTCGGCTGGAACTGCCGGCCTTCAAGGGAGAGGTCTGTCGAACGTGGTCGCAGCCGACAGAAGGTCCGTGACTCTAGAGCCGGGTCACCCAGTGCAGTCCATGAGACCTCGGCCGTGGAACAAACACATGGAAGACGATTATGAACACTACAACGACGGTTCAAAGGCTGGTGACGCGGAAAGCCGGGTCGTGGCAACCCGTGCGTCTGTCTACATCGGACTCGTCTCTTTCTCGGCAGTTATCGTCGTCCTATGTCTAATTGCATCCTCACTGGCCGTTGGAGCCAGATGCTGCCCAAAACTGGCGCTCCTCTGCGGCTGTGACGAAACCGAAAGTGCCACCGCAGGGGATACCGGAAACGACGAAGCGGCACTCCCTTCGACCATCGTCATCGATGTGCCGCCATCTTACGAAGAAGTCATCGCCCGACACGAGAGCAGGATCAGCTCTATGGCAACGACGGTTGTCACTGACGACCTGAACTTTGCAACTGGCGACGATGTTCCACTGGCGTCGATTTCAAGAGGAATTTCAGCTGCAGGACATCGACACGCCGCCAATGCCGCTGCAAGAGCCCGCAGGGACTCGAGACCAACAGACCCTTCCTCTGTTTCTCCACCTGGATACTTTCAAGTGATCAGAGAATGGGCGGCCAAAGGAATTCTCATCAACAAAACGCTGCTCTTAACTCCCCCGCCATCCTACAGTTCTCTGGCTTCGACGAAAACCGCGGCTGGAAAGTCTTCTGGTGACGTCGGCGCCTTTCGCGTGAATGATAGTGACGTCAGCCTTTCCCGTGTTACGGTTAACGGAAGCGCTTCTCTTGTGGTTGAAGACGTCGTTGCTTCGCGGGTGGCGGGTGACGTAGGTTGTTCTTGTGTGGTTGGTGACGTTAACGAGTCGCACGTTGCACACGACGTCACCGTTTCTTGTGTGACTGGTGACCTTAACATTTCTAGTGAGACCGCAGCAGTACGAAACGGTTTAAATTAATTTTATTTATTAAAAGAATTTTGCATTGCATTCTGATTGACTACAAGGCATGAGCGGGGTTTGATACAAGTTTCAAATTTTGTGCCTCTTTTCACCTAGACGTTTTATGATTATTTTATAGCGCAGTGTAAGCACATTTACGAGTTTTATTTTGGTACAGCAGTTCGTTTTCTCTAGCGATCTGTTTTAGGTCTTTTCAACGTTATGCGTGTCATTTTACTGAAAGGACGGTGTTACTCGTTCAAGCATATTATCTTAATAAATAAACGTGGACAGCATTTCCATCACGGACTATTATATATTTATTCTGTCTGTTTACAAGAAGGCTGGTTGATTTTAATTTTAACTTTCGTGCAATTAACCTATTAGTTTAAATGGATCTGCATTCCAGCGGAATTATTTCACAGTTTACAGTAATCTAAATACTAATGCTAAAATTTAAATTATTTATTACTAGGCTGATGTTGAGTTTTCCAGTTTTTCTTGTAGCATTGTAAATGAAATTTTGAAGTTGAATAACAATGATGCGAAAGCTTTTGTCAATTTTCTGAGTTCGATCATTAGATATTTGATTGAGAAATACTGTAATATGCCTACACAATTCGTACCATTAATGAGAAATTTCTGTAAGCACCATTTGCACAGGTCTATCTTTGTCTGAGGATAATCATGAGATGGGAGATAAAGTGAAAGTCCCTGTGGTTCAGCGTGTGTTCGAGCTCCTTGTATAGCCTACAGCCAATGCCTTGTGTATCGAGATTTTCAACAGTTTATTATGATTTATTTCAGTAACGCCGTCCGAATTATCTCATCACTTTACTTTGTCATGCAGACAGGCTTAAGCCCTCATACTTGCACTTCAGGCTTCTCTCAGTGGAAACCTGTCACACACACACACGCCACGTACACACACAGACCACACACACCACACACACACCACACACACATTATATTCGATGGTTTCTATAGGCCTACATAGGCCGATCATTAGATAAAAATAAATAGTCTTCGAATAAATGACGGACTTAAATTCATAAACGGTTTCCATAATATTTGGACAATGATTTCTACGAAAACAAACCTACTTTAGCATCAACTATAGGCCTAGCCTACGCTTACGTCATACATGTTCAATAGGCCTATATGGAATAGGATCACAACATATATAGGCTATTCAGTGCACATGAAATTAAGATAACACCACCTCTGCATGGGCATTTCTTTGTATTACACACACCCACCTACACACACATAAATATGTATACACACACACACACACATATATATATATAATGATTTTATATTATAATTAGATGTAATTATTGCGTTTGATTTGTCGACAGTGTTCACTTGCTTTAAACCGCGTGCCTTCATCACAGGCTACATAACTCCACCTCAGTGCTAAACTATAGAGATCTAGGACTAAATGCATTCCGAAGTAATAATGCCCGACATCCCAGGCGCTACACTAAAGAGGTGATATCACAAATAAGGCCAGCAATAGGCCTTTTGCTGATACGCTCACACATAAGCCAATGCACGTACACAGACGGCCTATATGTAGGCTTTTTCAAGTGCTTGTTGAGCATTTGCGTCAAACAACAGGTGTCCGTGGCAGCCATTTATTTAGCGCAGTAACGTTTTGATGACGGTCTTCACAGTCGGTGAAGCGAGTTCACGGCGCATGTCACCAGCTCAGCTCTCAGTCAAAGAAGATAAACGCTCGTCAAATGCAGAATGGATTATGTAGCTCAACAGCTTTTGGTCTATACGTCTATCTGAAGTTGCGTCTGATTTATAAACTCTGATTCATAAGTTCAGTACAGTACTCTGTTTCTCGTGTGGGCCTACGCATATATAGGTCTAACGACGTAGACCTATTAAAAGCATGTTACACTGAGGTAGGTCTAGACTGTTCCGGAGCTGATCCGGTTCAGTAAATGTTGACTTTGTTTCAAGTGCTCCTTTAATTTAATCCGCGCCTGTACTCATTACTTCTACTAAATGTGTTTATGCACGTGTAGGCTACGGTTGTTATAGGTCAATCTGTGCGTCGGCCCACATGTAATTTCGGGGAATGTGTTTCGCGTGCCGGTCTCTTGCTCTCGGTGAACTTGACTGAGATTTCTGAAGCGCTGAACATTATACCTCATTCCTTTATCGAAGTTTTAAATTGCATCGAAGGTCACGGCGCTTGGACGGCACTGCAACAGGTAGAGGTATTTCGCATTCAATTCCAGCCGACGGGTTCTGATTTGCATGTATAAGATGACGTTCGTTAGGGCTGTGTTTTGCCAACTCCGTCACTGCCGTACTCGGGCAGTGTCAGTCCCAAGCTTGGATAAAGGAGGAGAGGGAAGCTAATTATCTTCGTTTTGACGCGGAGTCGTTAAACAGAAAGCACACACGCTGTGTTTTGCCTGTGTATGCGTGAGATGTTCGTTGCGTGCACGAGATAGTAGGAGGCTGACTAACAAATCTAAGGCCTCTCTCACATCAGTTGGAGCTGCAGAATACATATATGCCTGCATGTAATTGTAATTAGTAACTTCTAACGCGCCGATGTCCAATGCACAGAGTTCCAACTTCATAAGATTCATAAGTTTAGTACAGTACTCTGTTTCTCGTGTGGGCCTACGCATATATAGAAAGCCAAGCCGCAATCAGTTCTCGCAGGGAGGACGAATGTAGGATAGGGCTCAACTTTTGCACGCGTGAGCTTGGTGTTTAACGATAGGCCTAGGGATATTTTTAAAGTTTCAAACACGTAATTACACTAGGAATCTGAGGCGTATTATAAGAAGTGAACGATGCCATTAAACATATTGGTGCTAATATTTAAACAAACTAAAATGACAGCAATTTATTATTTGTTGCCTTGGCGTTATTGATTAGACCTTCAGACTTTAAGGGCGACCGCGCATTGATTCTTTGTGAGTTACAATAAATGCGCTATAGAAGTTTCAAGATTATATTGAAGTTTGTTAGCTGGCTCTTGAGGATCATGCATTCAGACGAGACAAGATGTTTTCACAAGCTGTAGTATTCGGTTTCAGGGAAGCAAATAACGAACAGTATGGACGCGGCAAAGATTGGTTCACTCAGTGCAGAGACTCCATGGGTGGTCGAAGAATACTTCGCTAAAAGTCGCCGCAACCAGCAGTACTTCCTCCCCAGCACTTCCACTTCCTGGTGCTCAAGGATGAGAAGTTCCAACCCCAGAAGACGCGGGACAGTCTTCAAGGACATAGAAGATTATCGTCCAACGGCAAGCGAAGTCCTAGCGAGATTCGGTGTCACAGAGGTTGGATACGACTCCAAGACGCCCTTCTTCTTAGTCGAAACATCTGCACTGGAAAGAGTTCCTCCGAAGCGATCCTCTTATTTTCGACTGGACCGGACTCAGAAGTTTCTAGATTTTTGCGACGGTTGTAAACAATCAGGTGGTTCGTCGAAGTCGAATGAAAGGGATTCGAGAGAAGCCTCGGAGGGAGAGGTCGTGACCTCGACTGAAGCACAGACCACGGATAACTTGTATCGTCTCCGGCAGAGTGACTCCAAAAACAATTTCGACCGACTCGAACCCTGCTACGACTGGTACCTGACCAGGGAACAGGAGCTCAACTCAATCCTCCTCGAAACAAGATCAGCGCAGACAACAATTGGCCTAGACAGCAGTCGAAGAACGAGCTTCAGTTCCAGACATCCACCTGGAAGTAATGGAGCTTTCCTACGCAGACCAAGAACAGCTTCGGAAATACAGGTTTGAAGCTTAAGTACCTAACTAAAATTTCATCGTAGTAAGATGAAGAGCTGTTTTTAAACTAATTCCCGAGAGGCGTGAAATGTTAGCGACTTCATTTTTCTTAGCCTCGGCATGCGAAGTATGGTGGCCAGTTCTTTTCCTCTCCGCTTCATCTTTCCAACGACAATGTGCGGTAAGTGTATTCATCTTAGAGCTGAGTTTTGCTAACGACGCATGTGGAGCAGAAATCTCGAATTGTCTCTCTGCACTGGTGTGGATTTGAACCCCAGACCTCTGAGTTGACAAACCAACACGCTAACCACTAGACTACCGCACACCCCAAAGTACCATACAATAAAATTTGTTAAAGAAACAATATCGGTTCTCCTTACTTAAGAAGCGACTGCTGCGTAACTATCTAAAGAGTCTGATGTCAGATCATGCATCACACTGAATAGTGATTGTCGATCAATTAGTTGCAAGAAGCAATCATTATCAGCGTCATAGTCTCCTTCATCATTATCACCTCCACCACAACCACCACCACCATCATCATCATCTCAGGCCATGAGCTGAAAGCCCAAAGGCATCCGTTGCACATTTTATCTATTTTTTTATTTTATTTTATTTAAAACACTTGTGACGCGCGCAATGTCAGTAAACCTGAATCTGAGGCGCGGGTGTATATTCGCTAGGGGCCAAGATGGAGTCATGCAAAAGCCAGGGTGAAGTAGTGAGTCTTCACAAGTGATTTAAAAGATGATAGGGAGTTTGCAAGACGGGCCTTTTGTGGTAGACGATTCCAAAAACGATTTAATCGTTTCGTGGACGTTGTTGAGCCATGGATTTCTGTTGTCATTTGACGAGCAATTTATCTGCACCTCCGACCCTCCTGTGTTTATTCAGGCTTGGGGCTGGCTTGAAGTTGCCGCTCGCGTTGGCCAACTGTTTTCAAGGTTTCTGTTGAGCCTGTCAGCCTTGCATAACATCCTAGGTGGAGTTCAGATGATACTTTCACCACTGATGGTACATGTATATAACCTCAACAAACAATCCCTTACTCAGAGAAGTATCACATTCTTGCAATCGACTGACCAGGACATAATCCATTGACCAGTGGTAGAATTGGATAGGATGCCTGCACACAGAAGAATCCTTTAAACAATAAGCAAATGAATAAACGGATATATTACACCAAGAATAAGTTAATTCATTAGTCCATCAGGCAATTTTCAGTCAGCTATTGAAAATTGTTCATTTATTATTTATGACATTAGCAAAATAGTAATTGAAACCGTTACAATAATAACTCTAGCGATACGATTGATTTTAAGGCAAGACACCCAATTTACATGTAGGTTCGTTACCGCCCAAGTAGTACAAGCTTCTACGATTATTTTGTCTTCAGAGATAAAGTCCTACAAGGGTCCTTCGTGACAATGCGCTACAGGTAAGCAATAGAAATGGCGTGGCGCCCATTCAAACGGGCAGCGGTGGTGAAGGATCTCTCCCGATAAATTCATTGCAAAATGAGCAGGGTTGAGGCCATACGGTCGCTATGTAAAACCTATACATTTACATTTTAGGAAATTGTCTCTTTCACCTGAACTGCCAGTATTAGATACACAGATGAACGGCACTAGCGTTCTGCTATGCATCGTGGCATGCACCCTATTGGGCATTCGTGTAGCTAGCTTATTAAAATTTACACGAAGAGGGTCGTTTTCATCCATACGATACTGAAGAAGGGGTTGCTGCTGTTTTCGTGATCATGGCACTGCCACATATTGCTGTTGAGTTAATAGCTGAGCGAGATTTGTCAATTTGAAAGCACTTGTTCAGCTGTTGTGTTGCCTGTCGAGCTACCCGATAGTCTGTCTCATTCGTCTGAGCATTTGCTATGGCCAAAGCAAATAAAGAAAATCATAAAGGCATCGACACCTGTTCTCATATCAGTTCTCCGATTGCCTCAATCCATGCAATGGTCAAGTGACAGGCAATAATACAACGCTCTTCAAATCATTTCAATCTCAACACATGACGCACGGACTCCATACATGCACACACACACACACACACACACAACCAACTGAGAAATGTAAAACTGTAAAAGTAATACACATGTTCACATGCCTCTATAGAAAGTTAGATAATCTTCAGAATGCCCTCTTTGAGGTTCCAGATGAAAGGAGCATTCGGTTGATGCAGAGCAACTCAAAGAGAAAACTTTGTTTACATAAACTTAAAAGCCCTAATATACGTGGTATATACGGCAAGGCTCCGCCCCTCTGGATTAAACTCCCACAAGAATTACAACAATTGCCTGTCCCATTCTACGAACTCACCAATCCTGCATCTCGCACAATATTATATAGAACAATGTTTATCTACACCACAGGAACATAATATTCATTAAGGCGGAGTTCAGATGATGAATACTCTGGCTGACGCCAGTTATGCAAAGTAGGCCTATAATGTAATCTTGAGTCGTGATTTCGTGGAGCCCAGGCATACTTCATATAGCTAATTATGTTAATTATGTTCATGGTTTATTGTAAATAATGAGCTGATATTTTTACCGTGTGTTGTCAATGGATTGACAGTGGATTGATTCATGATGACATTAGTGATAAGCAATCTGATTCCAACTTTGTAACTGCGTTTGTTCTTGCTCGAAAATTATCGAGTGTGATAAAAATCTTTGATCCTGATTTGCATTAGTAATTAACATTGGTCTACGGCCCATGTCAATATTGAAAAAGAGCGCGAGTTAAATAAAATATTGAAACAAAGTCATTAATAACAATTATTCTACCTTTAAATATCAGAAGCTTCTTCCAAAACGACATCATCTCTAAAGGCTCACCTTTGTGGATTGTCGCATAAATCGAAATTTGACCTGATTACCTTAACTAATGGCTGCTTTGTGCCAGACACTAAAGTGTTCATTGAATATTCAGGTTACAAAACTATAGTCAGGTCACGAACTCTTATTAAACTTAAACACTGATAAGTCACCAGAACCCAAAACTTTTCCTGTCTCAAAAGTAATACCAGTATAGTAGCACAACTCCTTGAATACATAATAAGTCTTTCCATTTCCACCGGAAAGGTGCTGGGTGCGATTAAGGTTGCAGAGGTAACTCCTACGTGCAAAACAGGAGATTGCACAAACTCAAGTAATCCGATATTTATTATATATCGATTTCTATATTACCATATTTCTTTACAGTTCTTGAAAAAGTTGCATATTAACGTATTTACTCGCACTTAGCTACTAATAATATGTCAAACTGAAACGAGAACCCCACCCCAGGGATCGCCATCCGATTCTGAAACCTTTGAGGAGGAGAGAGCCTGACAACCCTTGCCACCAAGTGGATCTGAACTATGACCTATCGACCCTGAGGTTCTTGGTCTTATTCTAGTTTCCGTGTAAGGAACACGAGGCTACTGGATTATCCTAGAGCTGCACGGCAAGGAGGGATGCATTGGGGAAGGAGGGTCCCGAGATACATTACTAGATGACCAACCAACTTCTAAAGCGCCGGTGGTGCCAGATTCACGAGCTAAGAGGTGTCGCTTCCGTTGGCGGCTCTGCAACATTTTCTCTTGCTTCTTCTTCTTGAGCTTCTCCCCCAATCTCCCTTCCAAAGCTATTTATGTTTCGCTCATTCATTGGTTCGGGCTTCTATGGCGGCGGACAGGCGCTGAAAGAAATCTTCTGACAAATTCTGACTTCTTGATGAAGACTTTCTAGGGCGGCCTGGGTGTCCATGAGGTCATCCTTTAGGTTACATCGGCTCTCCACAATTTCTTCCTTGAAAGTCTTCACCTGCCACTGTTACTGAATTGTTTGTGATTTCTATATACAGGCCCTATTTAAATTACTTCTATATGACAAATTATCGGTTCTTATGCCTAACGTAATGCGGAAAAATTAATTCTCACTGGAGTCAATTCAAGGCTGTTAAATGCTGCTTTTGCTGTTGACATGTTAAAGATGACGACAAGTGATCTGTCGACATTTGACGAGTATCTTGTCATTCGCAAACTCAAACTGCTTCAGAGAAAGACGGATTCAGCGACTCCCGCCAGATGCCAGCACAAAGTGAGTTTAAGGTCATTAAGGCTTTCCATGAATAAGCGCGAACATAACAGCTGTAGGCTACTCCTATATTTACGAGAACGATCGGTTCAATTCCACTGACTTTAACCATATAATCGAAAAAGTAAACGATGACACAGAAAACATATTTTTAAACTTTCAAAATGAATACTCAAAATGTGAATAGTGAATAATGGCTAATGAAAAGTAAAGCAATTATTCAAAATGAGAATTTTGAAGTTAAGTATCTTAATTAGCGAAATAAAATTACATAATTTGTTTCTCGTCTTGAGTTGACGCAGTCTATCAGACAGCTTGCCTTTCACTGTTTTACAAAACTACAGCACTGAATATCCTCGGCTCCTTCGTGAATATTTATTTACAAGTGAACACTTATTTTCAAGGTCGTCGATGACAAAGGCTTGCTGGACAGCATAGCAAAAACAGACGACGAAGGTGTAAGAGAGCGATCTGGAAAGGTGTCTAACGATGGTACTCTAAGCTGGACAACGAGAAACGCTGATAAGGGAACAAGCAGTGAAGACGCAGAGCTGGCTTCAGCAGAAAGTCAGCGGTTAAGTAGCAGATCCAGCCAACGTATGACGTCATCACCTCGAGAAATGATGGGATCAGACTATGATGTGGTTAACGTAGGTCATCAAGATCCTCATATGCAGGAAGACTCGGCTATTCTGAGAATCGCTTCTGGAATGACTGATGGAAAAGTGGACGAACAAAGTAATGTACTAGGACCTATTTCACGTGTAAATAAAGATCATGTAGCTGGTAATGGTGTCTCAGACAAAGAGATGTCGATTTCATCCGGGTATAGAGTTGCGACTCCAACAGGTGATAACGTTACAGGTGATAACTCCATCATCCAGTTGGCGACAGGTAGCCGATGCTCTCCGGAAAACAGGAATGAAACAGACAACATCAACGCACGGAGGGCCCTGCAGACTTTAGGACCTGCACCTGCTGCAGCAACCGCATCCGTCCTAAGACGAAAGACGGGTGGACGAAAGATGTCGTCCAGACCTACACGACTCAGATGCTCAAGGACCGGGGCGCCAAAGGAGAAGAAACAGACTGACAGTAAACAACCGATTCAGCAAAAGACGACTCCAAAGGATACAGAGCTACAAAGGTGACATCATTTATATTATAACCGAAAATAATAACAATAACAATTATAAAAAAACACCAACTGCAGCAACACAACAACACAACAACAACACAACAACAATAACACAACTGAAGCAAAGTTCGACATAAAAATAGTAACAATAATGACACATTGACAAAATAACAATGACGACGAAAACGAAGTAGGGGAGAGACAGACAGAGACAGACAGAGACAGAGATAGAGAGCGAGAGAGAGAGAGAGACGAGTCTGAGTGAATTCAAAGAACAAATGCCCCAGACTCCCGCAGCGATTCCAATTTACGCGAAAGATTTCTTCGTCAAGTGAGCATATAATACCATCTGGCGACCTGTTACACTATAACGCTACATTTAAGGCGGCTATCAGATAAAACCTACATTGCTGGGCAGACGCTAAAACATGACGCATTGACGGGAACTGACGGAGAAACGGACGGAATGACGAACAGAGACGGACAGACAGACAGACGGACAAACGAACGGACAGACAGACGGTTTAATCAATCCAACGTCTTGGCGCTTACCTGCATGTTGTAACTCATTGGAAGGCCCAACACTATCAGCAGCAGAAACAACAGGAGCGGCTGCAGCCTTTTCTTTATCGCTAACTGATCCCTGCTACAGCGGCTGCTGGACCTTGATTGTTTGAACTATATACAGACCAAAAGGCCTATCGCGGCGTCGCCATGGAGACCACAGCGTGTACACCTATTGTTCCGCTAGAAAATTAAAGCCTGGAGTTAGGCTGTGATGTGGAGAGCTTTATTATAGGCAAATGCTGCAGTGACAACTGGCTTTGACTTACGGCCTATATGACAATGTGCCTGCTTATTATGTTACATGGATTTCTAGATAAATACCAGACTGAAAACATATATTTGTGGAATTCGGATGCGCAATATAACAGACTATACGCATACACCATACAAGTAGGGCTACTGTAGGCCGTAGTTTCTGCTTAACGACGCTGTGACAAAAGGAAAACGATTAGCGTCTCCAGGCTTTTGGCTGGCACCATTCGAGTGCGACAGTGGTTGAGTTAACACAGTACTGTAGCCTTTATGTAGGCATGCGATATATAAATATATATATACATACATATAGCTGATTAAGGTCATTATATGTGCACTACGTTCTAGCTTAGTAACGTCTGTAGAAGCGTATCTTGTTGGGACATGAGTGGTAGATCTATGTCGGAGGAGGTGCAAAGGAGGAGGAGGCGGAGGAGGAGGAGGATACAGAGAAAGACATTGACAGATGCATGAGGAGAAAGATTACGAGTCATTTACAAGCAAGCAAGCCTCGAACAGTTCGCTTCCACTGTAAATGCGCAATGTGCATGCATATTTAAGAGGCAGTTCACTGCTTTTAGACTACATGCACGTGTGCAGACAATATACACAGATATATTAATATATACGGAACATTCATATATATATACACGTACACAACATAAACTATATGCATATAAATTGGGAAATATAAGTCAACACATGCAGTTGGTTATATATAGCTAGTTTTCGCCGATACTGACGGTGAATGGTATAAGATTTAGTTTTAGGTCTATAGTCTTTCCATATGGAAGGAGCGCAAAGGAGTATGCACTTTTAGTAAAAGGGAACTGAATAATTTAAAGCAACATCGTTGGAGTTTAAACCGTCGACTGGTCCACAATTTAAGCGACCGGTGCGGGCGACGCTTTCAGCAGACTGTAAACCTGGACTTCCCAGTGCGACGGACATTTGCGTCAACGGGCCTTTCTGAATCGAACGAAACTTTAGCATCCGCTTTTATGCTGAAGATTTCTTGGCGCTAAATAAATTTATAAAGACATTAGTATACAACATCTGAATATCGATTGAATTTTTACAAGGTAAGCTTTTCACTTCAAATTGTTTACCGAAAATATATTTCAAGTTAAAATCAAACTTCATGTTTCTTGTGAACTGCGTCTTTATAAAACGGTGGCGTCGTGAGAATTTAAGAGGGGGTGGTACAGTGGCCGGTTGGGCTAATGTGACAACTTTAATTTAGCCTTTGCGACCTATGCTCAAATCTTCAGTCTCTCGTGTGAAATCGATAAAGATCGCATTGTCAAATTGTGCCTAGCTTAGGTGACCATCCATCTACTTAAATCGAATGCACATAAAGCAATATCAATATCGCTTAGCAGTTGAACACTGCGCCCGGGGTTCAGTTCTATCTAGGTGAACTTGGCATTTCATATTCAGGAAACAAAAGCGACTCATGAGGAAAGATTTCCCGATGTCATCAGACTAATTTTAGCTCGGCCAAATTTATAGTACTTAGTTCTGACAACTTTCACTGTATGAATATGTACAGCTAATTGGGAGAGTCAAGGTGGATGGAAGTAAAAGCTGAAACTGGCAGATTATTATGTACTATTTGCAAGAAGATGAATTTGTTGTGATTGAGACTAAGAACAGAAAATACCAGTGAGAGCTGAATACCATAGAAGACAATTTGTACAGCGTAGTTTAACAGCAAAGCAATCAATGCCAAGATGCTTTACAAAGTCATGAAATCAGTCGCTTTAACAGTTAAAGGTTGAAGGCAGAGTTCGACCATTAGTTCAGACTTAGGCCTTTAGTTTAAAGCAGATAGACTTTAGTTGTCGGTGGATCGCGTTCCAACATGTCAGAAAGATCAATGCAGGTTATGCTGTGCACAGTTTCACATGAATGACGCTACACATGAATAAACCGGCATCGCATCCTGATTCAATTGCAAGACGGAAATCATGAGAACACATAAGCAGAATCAATCGTTTTAGAACAAGAATTAGGCCTAGTACCAGTAAAGTAGCATTTACTGTAAACACAGCACCAGAACTCAATCGATTCTGCTCAAGGCGAAACCGCTCAGTAGCATAAACACGAATAATTTGATTTAGGATAATACACGATTGATTTTCATACAGTAAATGGTAAATTCACTAATATATGGCGTTACATTTTCCGATGCTTTACATACATTTGGCAGTACTCTTGAATTGTAAGCACACAAGCCAGCATATAGTACAGTAGAGATACATGGCTATAGCACCGCCATGACAACAATGTCAATGATGTTGCAGGGTCTTGAGGAATCGAAATAAGCTGCTTTAGACAAAGTAATAACTCTGAAACCTAGTTGAATAAGAGACTGTTTCTTTTAATTTGATAGGCATGAATGTCGCAGAAAGAAACGTTCAAGAAACTGTCATTCGTTGATCTCTGGCATTGACTCTTCCGTTGAAACCGCCGTAAATGACTCTGCTCCAATCGTCGAATCTCTCGTCGAACAATCAGCATCCTGTCCAGAAACACCCTGGGCGGCGTCGGAAAAGGACCCTTCAGCTGACTCGAAGCTAAACAACTGTGCAGCGAAAAACAGCGATCCATCGTCACTGAGAAGGAATTTAATCGACGCTGCTCTTCATCATCAGTCGTCTTTTGTGAAGTTGAGTCAAGCGGAAAGCGTGAAGGCCGTCGGTCGACTGTCACTTCCGGTGAATTCGTCCATTGATACAGAAGGAGGCAAAGTACTTAATTTTCGAAGTGCGCGCCAATCCATGGACGGACTCAAGCCTGACGTAAGTCTCAATTCCATTCGAAGGCAAAGGTTAAAGTATATCTTTATCGCCCACCAATCGAATGTCCATGCATTATTAATTAATTTCACGTCATGAAAGTCCTTCAATTACTTTAGACTGTGGCGAAGACTTTAAGAGGCCACGAAATTTACTTCCAAGTTTGCTTAATCCAGCCTACTAATTAAAAGACCTACTAAGGTAATCTTCGAACAAATTCTTTCTCTTTGAAATTTCTTTTAGGCCTAATGAAAGATTAGGCTTTAGGCATTTGCGTTATGCATACACCCTTTGCTACTAATTAAGGCTCTGTACGTATTATACTAAATGTATATTACATATTGTGCTAAACCGATATATATTTAATACTTGTAATATTAAATACATGTCGTAATTTTGGTTGGAGCGATTTCAAAATTTAAGGATGAGCTGATTGGAGGGTGGAGGCGTGTTTGGTTAAAAGAGGAGAGGGTTGAACGGAGTGTTTGGATTGTAAATAACTGACGAAGATAGGAGGATTGGATGGATTGACGTGTGTTATAGGTAAGTGATTTGACTTTGTACTCGGTCTGGTTTTTTAAGCCAGTGAAGTGATTTGAGAACAGTATTAGTGTCGCCCTCTTCCTTTATCTAGGATTGAGACTGGCGTCACCCGAGTATGGCAGTAGCAGAGTTGTGCGAAAATTGCATTTAGTTAATTAATGCTAATTATACTGAGCTGCTAAAAATTGCCAGCAACGACGCTTGATTCCTTCAACAGATTTTCTGAAACGTTGTTCCAACTTTGCAAAATTTGGCAACTATCCTCATGACCTTAAGGATCCCATGCACTGGTTTCTTAAACAGTTCGTAACTGTTGTACATTGCTTGTTTTATGAACGACAAGTTCATATAATTAATAGTCGTGTGCACATATTTTTTGTTACAGAAATCTAAACAAAACGGAAGGATAGCGTTTTCACAAAGGTCATGCCGATTTGAACTTCCATTGGACATGAAACATTTCGAAAGTAAGAATACCTATTTCCACGAACGTATGTTCCTGGACATTTGTATGCATATCATTATATAGCGCTCGCCTATTAAGGGCCTCTATAATCATGTATGTCTGACAGATCTAAAACGGCATGATTTGAGAAATGTTTTCTCTGTTTTAGTCTGCCTAGTCTTGTAGACTAGGCAGACTAATCATGAGCTACACTTCTAAACACGGATGAAGGAGGAGGAAGAAGAAGAGGAGGAAGAGAAGAAGAAGGAGGAGGAGAGCAAACAACTAACTATAAAAGGCGGCTAAGAGTATGAAGTATTAGCGACTACATTTTTCTTAGCCTCGGCAAATGACAGGGGGCCAGTCCTTTCCCTTGCCGTCTGATCTATTCACCACAGTGTACGGTCAGTGTACTCATTTTATAGCTGAGTACGCTAGGGGCGCAAGTGGAGCAGAAATCTCGAAATAATTCTTGCCCTGGGGGAATTTGAACCTGCGACCTCTGGGTTCACAGTCTAGTAGGCTAACCATGCACGGGACTATAACATAATCCCAACCCACTTCAAAGCATACGCCTAACACACCATGGAACTACATATCATCCTGTGGCATGCATGTCGGTATCTGCGAAAGATTCGATGATTGTTAGACTTCGCTGATGGTACTGACTCCATTTTTCGGTGCAGCTCTATATGCCAGGTTGTCAGTTACCGACAAAGAACAAAATTTCATCAGGGGTGTACAAGCCAGTTTGTCATTTCAATCGACCTTGCGGAGTGTAACTTTATTAGTAATGAAAAAGAAGCTCTGAACGTAGACCGAGGTTATTAAGCTCTTTTCCTGGGCTGTGCCCTTGAGGTTCCCGTGCAGAAGCTACTGTCTAGACATACAAATAATCTACGGTTGGCCTACTTGCTTACACATATTCAAGTTTCCATAGCATCGCTACATATTTAAAATCTCTGTTACATGCGCAAATGTCCTTAAATGAAATTCTTTCACCTTAAATCACTTACAAATTGGCTCATCAACAGTGTGGCTAATTAATCCTATGAATGCACTGTTGCAGAACTGAGTCCACAGGAGTATTTGCGGAAGTACTGTCGTATTTCTCCTCGGCGACAGATTCTCTATAGGAGAATTTTCCTGAAGTACGTCCCTGTGATCGGATGGTTTCCTCGCAAGGTGAAGGTTATTCATATCCCACATTAAAAAACATAGGCCGGCAAAACGCTAAGAATTTCTCGGTCCTGACCGATCGGATTTCGACCGAGCTTCTCCAACGGATACGATTTTTAGACTAAGGTTTCTCCTGAAGTGACCATCGATTGATGTCTTGTGCATTACGATTATGGCGCTAAAGAAGTCATTATATTATGTTATATTAGAAGCCAAACGGGCCAGTGATCATCTTATATTTAAAGGAAAGAATTAGGCCAGCAACAAACACTTCAAATTACAAAAAAGGCCATTCAATTTTTATAAATCGACATAGCTACTAACTGGCCTATTTGCTCCAAACTTTCAACGCAGAGCCGATGTCTGTAGGTAGTATGTTAAGATAGCTAAGAAGCATAGGCCATAAAAGCTTTCATATGCACTTCTTATAGTCTGATTGGACAAATTTAATGATTATAGTCGCTTGTCGTTAGTAACTTTCTAGTGTCTGAAAACATATAACTTTAATTGCACATGTGTTTACGAATATAAACTTTCACGATAATTTCAATACCTACAACCAGGTACCTTTAGGCTATATTCTATAAATATTAGGCTCTAAATATAGGCCTACGTTAACAAAGTAGTAGGTCTATATGTGTAGATCTGGCCTAAGTACTGCTCGTTCGTGCAAAATGTATGTCGTTGGCCGCCCACTGAGAAGAGGAAAAATAATTATAGTTTGGTTGACGTGTAAACCATATGGTTAGCTATAGCTTATGCAGCGTAATATCAGCGCTAGCACAACAATAGGCACTCTGTTTTCAGGTTCTGCACACTCTATCCCTCTACATCTCTCGTCTTTTGTCTGTCTGCATCTTAAGTGTTTGTTTGCCTGTCCCTTCGTTTTATATCATGCAACATATAAAGACCACTTTGTCCTAACCATAACCCTACCTTCCCTTCTAATCTTTAATCACTGGAAAATAACGTTTACGGCCTGAGGTGTCCGTGGTTATTTGCAGCGTGATTCGCGATTACTAATTCGACTGCGGTAAATCTTGGAAAATTAAAACTGCACGCGGTAGCAAACGACCAGTTTAATTTACTTCGTGTAACTGTAATCACGAATTTGTATAGCGCCGTTTGAAGAGAAATAACTCAGAGGCGTCCAGACCTGACAATACGCGGCAAGAATGATTTACAATCACAGCAAAGATGCAGAGAATGCAGAGAAAGACCAAGGAGCTTATGTCGTAGATTACTACGCAACATATTCGTGTTCGGATGGCAAAGTTAATGCCTCTATATAATATGAAACATGAAGGTTTCAATCATCAGTTTTTTCATGTATTTGCTTTCCCTTTCTATCCACGTTCTAAGGCACTGTCCCATCTTCCCGTTCGACATGTGTGCATGACGGAATAGCATATATGTGTGTATAAGCATATAAGTGTGTGTATATGTATACACAAATATAGGCCTACATGCATGCGATGTTATAAATATGTCCTATTGCTGGATTCCTGCTGTCGTATTTGCGCTTCGACCTCGGGATCACACTTTTATTGAGACGTGTAAATAAACCCGCTGTCTTTACCTTTTCTATGACACGTGGGTGTTTTTTGTGGGCAGGATCTACTGAAATTCCTGGCGGAGTTGTTGGGTGAGGCTATCTGCGACAGTGATGTCGCCTACATCTGCGATCTGCTACAGATCACGGACGAAATGAGAATTGATCTGGAACTGTTCAGCGTCACTGCAGCCGTCACAGAACGACTCTTGTACCCACAGTTTGTGTACGTCTTCTGACATCACGGCGATGATTATGACGACAATGATGATGATTATGATGATGAAAATAACTATAATGAAAATTGTAGTAGCAGTAGTAGTGGTAGTGGTAGTAGTTGTAGTAGTACTTGGAGTAGTGGTAGTCACTGGTAGTAAGGGGAGAAGTGGTAGAGTTGTGGTTGTGGTGGTAGTAGTGGTAATATTAGTAGTAGCAATAATAGTAGTAGTAGTAGTAGGAGTAGCAGTAGAACAAACAGCAGCATCAGCAATACAACAGTAGCAGACGGGGTAATTTGCAGTTACAATGGGATAATGGATACTGGTAGTGATACTTGCAGTTTATTAATTAGTATTAAGAGCAGTTTTTTGTTAGAATTATGATTATTTGTTAGAAAAAACGATAACAATGCGGATGCAATTTAGATGACCTGCAATTAATTGTCTTTTTAAAGCACGCAGCACACGAGGTACATCCAGGACTACAAGAAAGAAGAAATAGAGAAGGCAGACTTCTCGGCGCTTCTGTCGAAACTAGATGGCATCCAGGTCCGACCAGAAATGAAAAGACTAGTCGATGCCATCAAGTAATTCCCCAGCTGAACGACGAAGACTTATACGGACTTCTAATACAGCCACATGTGAAGGCATCGTGGATCTAAAGGCTTAAGGGTCTACAGCAAGGCCTCAATAACGTAGCGTAGCTGAAATTCCTAGCTGAAGGACGAAAACGTATAGGCCCTACGAACCGTTTATTTTATTTTATTGTTTGAAGCCATTTGACTTTACATCAACACCATGTTAATACAGACAACAAATACAGTATAGACTGTATGAACTTAGGCAATTCTTTTATTTAAATTATCTAAATCTTAAGGTTTTAGAGTCAAGGTCTCACTACATCGGTCATGATGGGGCAGGTTGCTAATACGTTTGTCGAGTTAATCATGTGTGCAGTTGTTTGTTTGCTGAGTGCGTGGGTAATATAAACTGTTGTACACAAGGCACATAACCCTATGTAGGCATCTCCCCGTGGGGCTTTTCTCTCCCGGAGGCTTAGCCCCAAACATAAAATCACTGGGCTGTCATTGATTAAACTCATCAGCCGCCGAATTTGGCAGAAAATTCACCGAATAAGTTTTCAACCAGCCAACAACCGCAGAGAAATAAATTGCGAAAATAGTTATTTTATTGTGGTCAAAAACATCACTGTGTAATTTGCACAATTACTGCGGTGTTCTTAAATCCGTACACTATTTTATTTTGTTTTTGGTCTTAGAAACTGACCAACTATTAGATCACCCGTGTGAACTTTATTTTTAGTAGACCTATTCCCACCGTCGCACTCAATTTGCATTTTTCATGCGGACTTACATGGCTCTTGCGGTATAAATTTTATTCCGAGCCAGTAAATTAAAGCTGGTCTCCCTGACGCAGCTCAAGAAATTTAGCAGATTTACATTAAATTGCATTTGCAAGCAGACGCTGATATCGACTGTTCTCGTGGTTCTGCACATAAATCAAAACTAGAAAACAATTTAGCCCGATTTCGTGTATCTATCAAATGACGATATAGCCCAATATTCAACTGAATCACCCAGTTCTTTTGTCGCACGCTGGCGATTTGTGACGACAACTGATACATTAGTCACTTAACTTTCTTTCTGTGCCCTCGGTGTTTAAGTGAGCAGAGATGGAAGTCAGTCAGCTTGGAACTTGTACTCGCGTAGTAGGCATTTAAAGCCATATGGTAAACAATAAACAGTGCCACCGAATTGAAAACAACGAGAACATGCGCGTTCAGCACGGCTCAGTAGGCGAGTAAAACATGACCATCAAAGATTACCCATGCACATCCAAAATTACTGATAACGAAAAGTATTATTATTGCTGATGAGTTAGTCATTGGGTGTGAATATGAATTTGATTTGAAGGTACGGCGCTTTAGGGCTTTTTGGCTCACGCAACGACTCTAACTTGACACGCTAACAAGAACTGACTCACCTCCGATCAAGTTATGATTTCTGCCACATGAACCTATACAGCAGTTACCAGGGGCGCTGCGTGTCTTAAATTTTTACATGCCACTGACAAGTGTCGTTTGTAGTAACAATTAAAACCCTTCTCTTTAGTAGATCTAAAATTGCCTGCCAGCTGAGAGGTTGAATCTGGTTATTACATGGGTTGTTCCAGCTGCTTGACTTGAAGTAGAACAACCTGAAGCATGTCCAATTTTTTTCTCTGCCCTACATATTTTCGTCTTCTGAAAGCAGACATATTGTATTCACCTATTATGGTCCTTTATCGTCATATTGGACTGATAGGCCCACTACTTGTCTGCTGTTAATACGCATAAGCGGCGGAGCCGAGCATGGGTTCGAGGGTTCACTTAACCACTCAGTTCTGAGCGAACTGTGTTCTCGTTTAGCATGGAAATTTCACATTTTGCGCTGTCACAATCCTAGTCAAGCCAGAACTTAAACTTCATGTTCTAATATTTTCGGAAATCTTTTATGAGTTTACATATAGATAATGTTCTAAAATAACCTACTTGTGCATTTATATCTGCTGCAAAAGGAGTCTATTTGTAATCTAAAATTAGACATTGTATGACAAAAATCGACAGCGAACGGGGCTCCGCCCTGGACACCGTTGGGAAGTTCACGACGCACCTCACACCCTCATCTCTTCCTGGACTTAATTCGTCCGTAGATTGTTTCCGCATCAGCTCGGATTACGCGCTTGGCTTCTGATTAAACTCGCTCTGGAATTTGGCTTACACACCAATTTTGCTTAGTAACAACCATCGACTGATGTCTTGAGCATCATACAGTGGCGCTATTGAAGTGCTTAGATTACTATTTTATTTATTATTTGTCTAATGATAATTTCGCTGAATAGGTGGGTTTGCTGGATACAGCTTTAACATAACACTACTATAGGGTTTTAAGTGGTTCAGAAGACGTATAACTCGTGTTATATAGAACATTGCAAATTAACCGGAATGCTCAATAGCCAATCCTTCCCAGCTTCTTCTTTAAAGCTGCTATAGTGTCCACTAAGACAATGCTATCTTCTAAACAATATTATCATCTAAACCATGTAATAAGTCTACAACTTCTAGGGGTGAAATGCTGTTTCGATTGCACATCAATCTGGATTCTGCTCTCTGTCACACTTTTGCAAGTAGCTTACTTTCTGGCGACTTTTGACACAGACGTAGCTTAGAGTCGGATATTACATGTCTGGCAGAAAAAAACGCAGCAAGTGTAGACCAATAAGCCACAAATTACTTCCTCACATTTACACAGAAGGCCACATCGAATATCTGTGTATCTAACATGCCAATTATGGCATATATAGAACACTTATAATCTGTTGCATCACGGTTTTCAATAACGAAGTCGCTCGTCACCGTATATACACATATAAATACCGTACATTTACCGTATATATATACGGTATATATTGTAGCTTTTATTTTTTGGAATTCCTCCTCTCAGTTATAGTGATGGAATATAATCTATGCATCGCAGTATTCTACATGTTTACCTAGATTGTATAGATGGTCTATTTCCTGTGCAAGTTTTGAAGCTTCTTAATAAGTAAGTTTTATAAGTTCCACAATATTTAAGTAGGAGCAACCATAATTATTATATCCATCAATTGCCACTCAATATTTCTATTTTTTCCTAATTTTTCTTAATTATATTAATTTTCTGAAATACATGAAAGTGAGAAGGCGAAAACTGCAGTTATTATTATTATTATTTTATTATTATTATTATTATTATTATTATTTTAATTTTTAATATTTTACCCGAGGTATATATGATCCCTCAGGAATTAAAAAATTCTCCGGAAATTAAAAATTCTGGGACGGCTAGAAATCGTTATGATGATGATAATTATTATTATTTTATTATTATTTTATTGTTATTAATATTTTATTATTATTATTTTATTATAGCTAGGCACTAATAAAATGACATAGGCCTAGACAAACGAGTCTTCATCATCTCTCGAAGGTCATAGAGCGATACCTAGGGAGCAGGAAGCGCAGCAGGCACAGTATTGCATACTGATGGGACAGATGAACGGCGAAAAGTTCATATCTAGACCAGCTGGCCTTCCCCTCACATGCTGTAGATCACAATTTTGGGGAACCTGGACCATAAAAATCTATGGACCATAAATGTCTATGGACGATAAAAGTGTAAGTGTGTACAGTTTTGTAATGTAGGCAAAGATACCCATTCTAACTGCTGTGTGCAGTCATGCATGCATCATTGCTTCACTATAGCCAACGATGTGAGTTGCCTCTTGTAGGCTGCGACTTTCAGAACGACTCTTTCTTATATAGGCCTACATACGAATGAAGCCGAACATACAAAACCTTGAGGATATAATCTGATATTGTAAAGTTCGAAAGGTAAAGTATTAATATTACTAATATTGACTGAAAGTTTACAGAAATTACTAATATTATGTTAGTAATTTCTGTGAAGTTTGGCCAGTTTAAGGAAGGGCAATTGTTACCGTCATAATAACCCTACGTGTAGTAGCCTATTAGTCGTTTAACCACGAATTACAATAAGGTTCGTGTCTATGATCAAGAGCCTCGCCACCCTATGCTATATAATTAGTCAATACGCTACTCTCGAGTTCGCCTTCGGTAAGTAATGTTTACGTGTGCGTAGTCGTGTACAAATAATAATAATAGTTTGCTTTGGCCTGGTTGTGAGTGCATAACTGCATACGCTACCGTGTACATCGAAAGCTGTCTGGACTCTCTTCAGGCAGAAGTCTAAAGTCTTGTCGCTCATGCTGAGATAAACATATTAACTTAGCTTGAAGCATTTGATATCTGTCTGTACCAACGCTTTGACAACGCATTGCCCCTCGGCACCGCTTGCGTATACTGCAGGCCAAGCGACGTCAGGCATTTGTTTATAAAGTATACGGTGGTTTTAACTCAACTGCAGAGTGATTGCAGTGTCGGCCTACTCGTATTTTAAGCCTAACTGCGGACTTAAACGTATGCGAGGACTATACCTGTATGTTCCAGGTTAACTGATTGGCCTATCGACAAATAGCACCGAAAGCACAGAAACCTTATGCAGTGTATGCTGACAGGTCTTTATAGCCGACAGTTTTCAACTAATATTATATAATAACTTTTCTAATAATAATAATATAATAATATAATAATAATAATAAAATAATAATAATAATAATGCCATCACATCCGCAAGCCTAGTTTAGTGTTTATAATTTTATAAATCTTAACCATTCACGAGGCATAGATATAGTTACATAACATAATCTTTCGCATTCGGGGACGACAAAAGAAGAGATGGGAGACATGATTAAAAAACCTAGTGCTCCTCGGACTGAAGAAAGATGATACAAATGGAAAAGAAGGATCCATGTGGCTGATCCCTCCCACAGGAGAGATTAAGTCCAGCCAGAAGGAAAGAAGAAAGAACATAATAAAGTTACTATATCATATATAATATGATTATTAGGAACGTGTGTGTTTTATAACTAATATATGCATTGCGTATTTATGGTATTCGTAGGCATAGAGAACAACATTTAGAAGATGCAACCTGCAGCAACAGTCTGCATCGGTGAGTATAAATACCTTCATCTCTAATAGCTTTAGATTATGCATGCTGTCAGTCGACCAGGTAATCACATACCGGTGATAGCGGAAACCCATATTAACTCACTTATAAAGAGTTTCTCTGATTTTAAATTCTTGAGCTTAGCTTTAAAACTAAACTCATACATACAAACTTGTAATTACATAGTTGTCGACCGCATAATTTTCAGAAGACCATTGGAGATAATAAAGAAACATATTCTAATATAATGTAATCTGTCAACTAATTTATATTGGGTATTTTCTGTCATAATCTGCATGATAATAATGCGTTAAGACGCTGCTAAGCTGCTGTCACTGAGAATGGAAGTACGGTTGGTCTCCATGGCTAGGAGAACTGATCATAACTAATAGAGAGGATTAACCTAACAACTACAATATTCGTTCATTGTTAATTTTGAAAGGCATATATGTAAATAAGCCCTAAATAAGGTATCTCTTGGATCAATGCCTAGCTGACTTCCTTACTAATTAACCCACATCAGTGGGTTTCACCAAATGGTACTGAACTGAAACTCTAATTATTTCCCTCTACAGTTTGTTTCTGCCATCTCTCACCAACACTTTTGTTGCTTCTGCCTCCTTGATATATGTATCTCAGCAGCTTCCGATATCATTGATCACAGTATCTTACTCCAAAGACTTTCAATCTGGTCCGGTTTTATTGACACTTCTCTCCTCTGGATGAGATACTATCTCTGTTCTCATTCTTCGTTAAATCATCAGCAGCAGAAGCTTCATCCCAGTCATGCCCTCATTTATACTACCCTAATCAGTTTACTCATTAAACACCCTCAGTTGACCATCACCTTTATGTTTATGATACCCAATTCAGCTCAAAAAAGTCCTGACATCTCTAACTCCATGAAACGGGACTCTACCTCCACTCACACCTTTACTACAACTTATCCTGTCCGTAACTTAGGCGTGATTTTTGACAAAAGCCTCAGCTTCTTTGATTGTATTACCCATCTTTCCAGTTTCATGCATATCTGTGACCCACACAATCAAATCCGCCCTGGGTTTGCCTTCAAAATCACATTCAACATCGCCAAATCCGTAGTACATGCTAAACTAAGCTCCGCAATTCACTTTTTCTGATTATAGACCCGACTTTAATAAACCACCTTCAAGCTATCCAGAATGCTCTTGCCTGTGCTGTCACCCAAACCCCCAAACAGATTTAAATCATTCCTTTTCTCAAATCACTTCAATGGCTTGAAGAACCCGAATAAGTAGTTCAAAATCCTGTCACTTACCTAGAACACACTCTATCTTAGCATCACACTTCCTCTCCTGCCTAATTCCCTCCGGATTTTAACCTGACACAAATTTGTCCAAAAACCTAGCTCTCGTTGATTTTATTGAATTAAGCTCCTGTGAATAGCTATATCACTCTGACATAGGTTTTGGTTGGCGCCGATGATGTTGAGGTGGTTTACACTACACTACATACATTACTTAAACACATACATACATATATATATTCTATTAGATCTATATAGGACTATTATATCTATTATTATATATGCCTACGAATTATGTTATATATAAAGAAACATGTATGTATGTATATATTACATGTTTATGTTGCAGTGTGGCTTCTCGTGTGGTATTTTGATTCTATTTGCGGAGTTCCTGCCTTGAACAGAGAGAAGCAACTTGGAAATGAGGTAATAAAATCACAGTCTTCTAGAATAATTGTATACTTACATACATACATAGACGTCTATGTATGTATGTATGTATGTGTATGTATCTGAGCCTTTGCATAATGTTCTGTTAAATATCTTTCAAAGCGCTGTGAATAGGGCTATATGGGATCCTAAAGAGGTGCCCCTGTAAAATAAGAAGAAAATGTACCCAGATGAGTATTAGTAGTTCCCATTGTTTAGCGACATCTTCTGGCTGCCATTGTCGCTAACAATGAACTTCCGTTAACTTACATTTTACTGTCTACTAGTCTAGTGGTTCGTGCATTGCCGAACCCTTAGCAAACGCTTCCTTGGAATTCAATAGGAGGATCGAAAAGTCACGACAAGCGAGAAGAAAACTTCGGTAATCTACAGCCAAGTATAGCTCTAAAAAGCGTGACAAGGCGTTACTATAAAGTGAATATATAATATATGAATATATAATATGTCTAGTTTATTTTCTGCTATTTTTAATTTATCTATTATGTAGCTGGAGGCTATCTAATATGTATGGTTATATTATGAGGTATAATTATATGACCTTCTTACAACACGAGACAGATAACTTACGTAGGCCTCGTCTTTAACTTCCTTGTTGCAAGGTATTGATGCGTGTATTAATAAGTGAAAATTTTAGAGCATCGATTATTCTTTTTTAAAAGGTTGTTAATTTCGAGTGGTTGATATATAGATGGGTTTATTAATAAATGAGCATAAATATACATACTGACTGACTGATAGGCTTTTGGATGGTTAAATGAATGTGTTACATATCATGCGAAGTTTTTTTAACAATAAACTCTCAAGGTGTGCATGGTTGCATGCGCTCGCACAATGTTACAATACACAAGAAAAGCGCTGGCTAGGCAACGCAATAGATCGCTTGTGCATAGTACTGACAAGAAAACAGCCGGAGTATATATACGCACTAGTCTACTCATCCATAAACAGATTGTATTGCCTATAAGTACGGAATCATACTTACACAGATCTTCAACTGCATGCACGCATGCGCACGGATGTTGCCGTATTTAACAAGCAATTGTCTGCCTATGCCTGCCTGTTTGCCTGTGCGTTGTTTCGTCTGCCTGCAACTCCGCTTTCCTCTTTATCTCTCTGCGTACTTGTCTTTCTTGAGCATTTGTCTTTTCGCTTAATTTCCTTTTTCTATAGCTGTTTGTATGCTATAGCACTTTTTTCTGCAGTATTTGTATGTCTGTCCGTGAGTGCAGCTGTGTGTGTTTTTGCTTGTCTCTCTTCAGACATTTCAAGTATTCTAGGGCTCAGCGTTGTGATGGCCTAGAAAGTCTAAAGGCCAATTTGGGCAAACTTGCACACACCATCTAAGTCTGTATGCAATCTGACATAAGAATGGCATGGGTGTGTTAACATTTAACGTATTTATATCTTAATAAAACAGGCAGAAAGCAATAAGGTTAACGCACACGTTCAAGCTTTTCTTTTTCTTCGGCACTACATAGGAGATAGCTTAGAGACGACCACAACAATCAAACAACAAACACCTCTCAAATCTCCTTATTTACATTCTCACTCAGTTACTGACCACGAAAGGATGAAGGGCTGAGTGAGCACCAGATAGCCAGGTATTCTGTCTTAGTCCTGGCCGGTATCGCTGCTGCATTAACTTAAATGTGCTAGCCTTGGTGCATTTTGTTAAAGTATTTGCAATGGTTGTTGTGCGTGTGAATCTCTGCAGAGGAGGAAAAGAAGGTCGACGTTCTACAAAGGCGAAGGTGACCTTCGACCTGGAGATCGGTGGCCGGTGATTGTTCCCGCCTGCGCTGAGGACGAATACTATGACGTCAATGTTCAGGCGTGCAGTCGATGTTCGGATGCCTGCCGTCCAAACATTGACCTGACATTCTGCGCCAGCAAATGTCGCGGTCAGTTCAACCGAATTCCCTTTAAAATACATCGATCCATCAATCCAGTTCCTCTTCTTTCCTCTGCCACTTCCTGCTTTTTCACTCCTCTTCCCCCTCTCAAATAGGCCACTTTTCTCAGCTATTCATTGAATTCTTCAAACGTCTGATTAGGTAGTGCATACATGTAAAGTTATGCGCGTAATGACGATGATTGGTTACTAGGCCGACAATATTGACAAAAATGGTGACTACGACGACGTGAGCATGCGTGGTTTGGCAAACCGCAGACCAGAGAAACCGGCCGAGTCTTCTCCTGAGAGGATCAAATCGTGAGATAAAACCAGAATTATGGTTCCACCCTTGTCGGAATGTATTGCTTGCACGCTAGCAAACATTCAACATCTAAGTATCATAATGCCAGGGTCACAACTAAAGTACATGTTCAGTTTGAAAATAAAAATATTCGTTATACAGCAACACTTGACATATTTATGTATCACTGTACAGACACCACTACATACTTTGATGGATATACATGAAGCCTATACACAACTTTTATACTATAAGTTATAACACGGTTTCTACCTGAATTGCCTCTTTATGAAACTCAAACATGTAAAGTCACGTGTGAATATATAATATAGGCTACAGATATCTGCCTATGTGCAGTAGTTCTATTTAACGCACAGAGCAGTATGTGCCGGTCGACCCATAATAGGTTAGAATAGGGCCCTTAATGTCAATAGGCTATTGTGAATAAATACCTCTCATGTTCGTACTCCAGGGTCTTGTTCCTCCCTTCATTGACAAAGCACATTTTGCCAGGGCATAATAATTTATACAGAATGTAGTGGATCTGAGGCTATAAGTTCTGTAAGAGTGTAAATACCTAGTATGTGTGCATAACCCATCCTTTTCAACCTTCACTGGTTTCTTTAAGGCCTCTCTCTTGGTCTATACGTGCCAGTGTAGAAACAGCCGACCTTGCATCAATGCTTCCTTGATTCGAAACTCTTCACTAACTCATATAATGTGGATATTTGTTGCTCAGTCATGCACGGCATGTATTAAAGTCGGATGTTTGCCTACCTTATCTTACCTTTCCTTCCTTTAACTTAGCTTACCATACCTTACCTTAATTACCTTATCTGATCTGACCTTATCTTACCTGTCCTTCCTTTAACTTAGCTTACCATACCTTACCTTAATTACCTTATCTGATCTGACCTTATCTTACCTTTCCTTCCCTTAACTTAGCTTACCATACCTTACCTTAATTACCTTATCTGATCTTATCTTACCTGTTCTTCCTTTAACTTAGCTTACCATACCTTACCTTAATTACCTTATCTGATCTGACCTTATCTTACCTGTCCTTCATTTAACTTAGCTTACCATACCTTACCTTAATTACCTTATCTGATCTGACCTTATCTTACCTGTCCTTCCTTTAACTTAGCTTACCATACCTTACCTTAATTACCTTATCTGATCTGACCTTATCTTACCTGTCCTTCCTTTAACTTAGCTTACCATACCTTACCTTAATTACCTTATCTGATCTGACCTTATCTTACTGTCCTTCCTTTAACTTAGCTTACCATACCTTACCTTAATTACCTTATCTGATCTGACCTTATCTTACCTGTCCATTCCTTGTCTGACCTGTTCTCGCCTTACCTTACCTTTCCGTACCTGATATTCCTTATCTTAACTTACCTTACTTCTGCTTTCCTTACCTTGCCTCACCTAACTTACCCTTATTTTACCTTATCTTACCTTCATTACTTTAATCCAGTCATACACTGAATAAGCTGATATCAGTTAACCTCAGTATACTATCCGCTTGTTTCAATGTCTTTGGCTCCTCGCTTAGATGTTTTTTGTACCGTTGGCACGTAGAATCATTTAGGTCTTTTTTAGGACATACCTGGGCCTTTAATTTAAATAGCCGTTGTAACTGTGTCATGTAGAATGATTTAGATTACACTTAGGCTCTTAATTTAAGTGGCTGTTGTAACTGTGTCATGTAGAATGATTTAGATTACACTTGGGCTCTTAATTTAAGTGGCTGTTGTAACTTTGTCATGTAGAATACTTTCGGATACATTTCGAGTCTCCCATTCATCCGGAACCGCATTCGTCTTTCGTTGTCACCGTCATCTCATCGCCAGATGACGTCAGGGAGGAGCGTATCACGGACAAGCCGCTCTTCTGGACGTCGGTCGTTTCCATGACAATTGCAGTCGCAGCTACAGTAGCCATCATTGTGTTATGCGCCAGACGAAGAAAGACGAGAACAAGCCTTGTCGAGAGGAGGGACTCAAACGAAGATTCCAGAACCAGGACGCTGAGTGAAATATCGGACGATAGAGAACCAGGTATAGACGGGCATAGGGCATGCTCAGATACATACACAAGCCTATATACATACATATATACATACTTACATCCCCACATGCATAAATACATATATATATATACGTACATGCATAGGCCTACGTACATACAAACACATCAGATCAGACTAGGGTCGCCTATGAAGAGGCGTTAGACTAGACTAGAACAGGATGATAGACTTCACCAGACGAAATTTGAATACAAAGAATTAGATTAAATTAGGCCAGCAACACATTACATTACCAGTTCGGAATGTAACAGTACGGTGCAGACCATATGCTAATGTATATTCGTTCAGTTATGCGGCTTTTGCGGCGAAGCTACGTAGGGGACCCGTGCGTTTAAGAGTGCGTTATTTTCATCTCGCAAACAGAACATCGGACTCTGCTGCACAACACGAACGAAAGATCGCCTCGGAATTCGAGTTCCAGGGACGAGGAGAAGGATTTCGAGGCGTCAAACAATCGACCGATGTACATGACAGGAGGACTGTACATGACCGATCGATTTGGAACCGGAGTTCGCAACCAAAACGATCAATCTATTCTGCCTTCAATGCCCAGTCCAGACCGCGATCGGCATCCAACGCCCGAGGTAATAATGTGCATTAATTTTTCGGTTGTATACTTATTGATAACCAGAAAATGTACAAAATTAGTTCTATAATCGCCATCCAGAAAGTCTAGTTTTGCGTTAATGAGAGAAGCCGAAAGGACTTTCACGGTCCCTTTAACGGAGTCGCCAAGTTGCTATGCCACGTGTTAGACAGCGAATTATGGTGTTGTATTGTGATAAACAGCTGTAAGCGAAGAGACTCAACTACGAAGAGAGGACACTAAGGAAGACTAAATGAAAAGTGGTTTTAAGATGCTTTAATACGGATTCCCTTCTTGGATTTCGACCGGACTCGCCCCAGAATTTGGCTTGCCCAAAGATTTTGCTTAGTAGCGACCATCGACTAATGCCTTAAGCATTATTTCAATGGCGTTATAGAAGTTCTCAGATTAGATCGTTTGAGGATTGACGAGCTCATTTTTTATAGAATAATCCAAATTCTACGAGAAGTTAAATGTAGAGGAAGGAGCATATTACACTTTATTATGCCTCTGCCATGTGGTAAAGCATTGCAAAACCTCCACTTTTCATTTAGTCTTCCTTAGTGTTATCTCTTCGTAGTTGAGTCTCTTCGCACGTTGCCGTTTATCCTTCCGCACTTCGTACAGTTGCAGCGATTGAAGGCCGGAGTGTGATATTCTCAATGTTACAGGGAGATTTTCATTATTATTATTTCTGCATTTGTTAGGCGCCACTATCTAATGACTTAGCATCAATCGATAGCGCCGAGCAGTTGTGAGTTAAGGACTTGCTCAAGGTCCTTACACAGTCACCGTCTCGGAGGAGGCTCGAACCCGTACTCTCCGCGTTACAAGCCGAGCGCTCTATCCGATATGCTACCGTGTCCCAGACATTGTGTTGTTGGGTTACGAACGCGGCAGCGTACAACGTCTTAATCTCTTACATAAGATTGTCTGTTGTACCAAACTCACCATTCACCATCACCAATTTTATCAGGTGTATGGCCGTGTTTTCCTTCTAGAAAGTGTGGCAGACAAATATTCATGCGTACCCTAACAGTGGTAGGAATTCAACAAATGTTTACCTTCATCCAGACAAAGGTAACTAAACACACTGACAAGGAAACTTTATAGACCCTATAGGCAAACCTCGATGTAGCCTATTTATACTTAGTCATATCAAATACCTAAACTGTAAGATCTTCGTGTATATGATAAGTAACGTGTGTTCTTTATTTCTTACCATACATGGCAATCAGAGTTCGACCGTACGTACGGAACGTACGCTATTTTTTCTGCTGAAATGCGTACCGTACGCGTACGCTATTTTTTGGCTAAATTAATAAATAGCGTACGCTAATTTTTCTGCATTACGTGTTAGTCGAAATATTTTTTTTATTATAGAATTAACAAAGAATAACAAAAATTAAAAATTAAAGAATGGAAAACGTTTTAAAACAATTCCGTGAACGACGAGAAAATGACGAGAAAAAAATGTGACGTCACGAGAAGCAACTAATATTAAAGGCTGCTCATACGTACGGAATACGAACGTACCGTACGGCGTACGCTATTATTTTTAGTAAATTACGTACCGTACGCGTACGCTATCTTCTGCCCTAACGTACGGTCGAACTTTGATGGCAATACTAGATATCATATTCTAAACTGGCTATACATAGATATTGTCACTTCCGTTTCCGTAGATGTATGATTTTAAGTATGCTACTTTAGTAACGCTACTACATGTATTCTTCCGAGTTGTGCGTAATTTGGCCATATCGAACGCAAAATTCAAGGATTGCTTGCATAAAAACGAGGATCCATTTATCCATACTATGAGTGCATGCAATCGATGTATTTATGACAAGCCACTGAACGAATTCTCAGACAGTTTGCGTACTGCTTAGCTCGTATAATAACGCCTCTGTAACACGGTAATTCCACATCCATCTCATTCTCGCAATGGTTGTATTGTATGTACAGTCAAAACCTGGACAAACACGAAAGGAGTTTGGAAAGAATCGAATCCCAGCTTGAGCAAGTCAGAATTTGCAGATGATAAAAGGCAACTATTGCTGCCTGACTCAGGACCTCCATCACCGTCCTCATCAACCTCGATGACTTACACAGAAGAAGCATCCTACGCATCGTCGATGCATGAAGTCAGCCAGTCACGAGAAGCAAAGAGGCTGTCTTATACTCAAGAGAACGACGAGACCAGTGTTAAAGAAATTCGCTTAATCGATTTACACGATCCACGTCTACCCACACAAAACGATTTCACGCTGGGACCAAAAGGCAAGAATTGGGCATCTAATAGAAATGTGTGCATGTTTTATGATTAGGCTTAAGCTATCGATAGGCGCTATACAAATTTTAGAATACTTCACACTGAAGCCTAGATTTGAACTTACGATATTTCCCTTAATACTAGCATATGAGCAGGATCTAGGCTATACAATCGCTATATAAAACCGTGTAGGCTACATTCACATTTAGCATGACGTCTGACTGCCTGCCTGATTCTTGGATCTTGATCTGGAACCGAACCCTTAGTGCCTATCGGTTTTGTTTTGACTGAGCGCCTGTGAATAAGCTGGTTCCCGCGACTTAGCTTTCGTTGGGCGCTGTAAAAATCTCGAGATTACTATTACGATACAAGAGACAGTCTAATAGGTTTAAAATCCCGCTCGATCCCTGAGGCTAAGTCTTGAGGCCAGAAGATAGGAATGATATTCGTCAATTTAACCAGAGATAGTCCAAAATGTTTAGTTGTGCTCGAGCTCTGGACTAGCCTAAGTCTTGAGGCGAGAAGAAAAATGCTAGGCGCAGTTGAAAAAGGGAGAAATGTTGATTTGAGACATATATATATATATATATATATATATATATATATATATATATATATATATATATATATATATATATATATATTTGCTTTCTTATAGCAATGGGAATCCTGATCAGCAGCGGGTATTTAATCGACGACATCAGAAAACTACAGGTCAACGTTCGTGCGATGAGAGACAACGAGGGCAACGGAAAACAAAGTCCGAAAACCAAAACAACGCTTTACAACTCATCCGTCGATTGTGACGAAGGAATCGCAACGGGCGAGTGCACAGACGAACCTAACTAAAAGGCAACAACATCCCCGGCTCTTGGAGCCATATCCAATTATCCATGCCCTCCTGCAACTGCCAAGCACCGGCCATAGGCCAATCAGGTCGAGCGAGCTCTCCGGCCGAAACCACCTGTTAGATCTGCAGCGGCTTCGCTAACTGTGTAGACTGCAGGCGGTATAACAAATCTGTAAAGTCTACGCGCAGATACAATCGGCGTTTTATCGGCTCAGCTGGTTAATTAATGCAGCTATTAATCTGTTTAATTGTCAGCACTCTTCAAGTTATGTCTATAGAGCAGGCACTAGTGGGGCTGTAACACTCGCAAACATGCACTGTTTCGTAATCGTAATTCCGAGATTTCTACAGCGCCCAACGAAAGCCACGTCGCGGGGACCAGTTTATTTGCAGGCTACCAGTCAAAACAAAATCGATAGGCAAAGGTTCGGTTCCAGGTCAAGATCCAAAAGTCAGACGGGGAGACACCGTGGCAGCTATGGTGGATGGTCTTTGGAATTGGAGAGGAAAGAGAGAGATAAGAGGAAGAAGGGGTGTCAAACTACAGGCATTGTCGTCTGTCACCGTGCAGAGCTTTATATAGTCACTTAAGAAGGCAACAATAATGTCTGGCCATAGGCCACAGTGACTTGATAGTTGATGTTTATGACCGTTCTGGCTACTTTAGTAATTGGTGCTTTATATATATTATTTTTAAAGAGCGCTGCATTATGCCAAAGCAATGAAACTAACAAGAGACACTACAGGTCTAGTGTGGACACAGTGTTGATATAAAGTATCTATTAATACAGTGTTGGGCAGCCAGTGGCCTTTATGGTACTGTAATCAGAGGTGGATGCAGGAGTTGAAGTTGGGAGACCGATGTGACTTTGCGCGTTAGCCTTCGCGTCAGTACGCCTAGTTACCTGGTGTGGATGTACTTCACAGATCTCTTTCTCCATCCCACAATCGCCACATCTAATCACAAAGAAGTGTACGACTGTTGGGCTTAGGTTTCAAGAATGTACTGTGCTACTGGACGTTCTTCCGCCTATAAGTCTGTTTGGTTTGCAATTCAGTTTCGAGAGTGCGATAAACAAACACTTCTGTGCTCTTTGATCCACGATAATATTATGTTCCCAGGTGCCGTTCGAGTTTTCTCCGCCGCTGATAAACTCGTAGCAGGCCTAATTCGCCAAAATAGGCGATTGCTCGATAGCCTATAAAAGGAAAATGGCGGCAAACAATTGAGAGCTCAGAAACTGCATACCTGTAAATTATCATAGAAGCGATAATAACCATTAACAACGTGAACATTCTTGTACAGGTAATTTTGATACGATAATGGACTTTCACTGCAGAACACTAAACTCATTACAATAGAAATTCTGTGATGTTGTTATGTTAAGTGCCGTTAGTACTCATTAAATTTATTGTTATTATTTATTTTTGTCTTTTTTTCATCTAAAGCGTAGTATGCCCACGAGCCACATCATATAAAATGGTAGACCGGTCATCAGAAACGGTCTGTTCCATGTATTACCACAGATGCAAACTTGTCTCAGTTATTGAACTGTTCAGCTATATCTCTCACCTTTCCAATCCCTCCTCTCCATCGACCTCCCGGTCAAAATAATAATGAGTCGTGCAGTAAGGACTTCCAAAAATGACCCATTTTGGACACCTTAGAAGCATTTGACATTATCCTCCCCTTTGCGGACGTCAGCACCCCAACGGAGTATAAAGGCCTAGATACACCTGTTCGTCTTGCTGAACTAAACGTGCTACGGGGTAGAATGCTTTGACGATGCTGTGTCGAACAAAGGTACCTTATATATTATTATAATATATAGCAGTTCCTGTCCACTGAGGTCCAGGCCGTGTTGACTGGTGATGAGAATCAGTAACTCTCGACAATACTCATTTGACTCTAGAAGGTACGTGGCCATTTAGGCTACACACTGAGGGCAAGGTACAGCGGTCAGTGTATTCGACAACTGAAGCTCCCTCTTTCCAGATGTCATTAATGGACGATCCCTAATGATGATATTTTGACCCCTGATGGGGATCCAGAATATGAAGTTAGAGATAAAATAGTGGGGTCTGCGAGGGCACTGGTCCCTGTGGGGCAGGTGAACTTGTCCCATCCTGTTTTTGGGCAGAGGACAGAAATGTTTATGTTCCCTCCAACATTTATGTGTTTCTCGTTTCAAGAAGTTGAATGGTTTCTTCAGGAGCGTAGCAACAGATTGTGCAGGTTGTGCAAAGCCCAAGGGCCCATGAGACCAATGGCCTGTGTGCCCCCAAGGCCCGATTGCTCTAAGAAAATAGCCAAAGTTCAGTTTGCACAAGGGCCCTCAGAAGGCTAGCTACGCCACTGGGTTTCTTGTGCATCAGTCAGAGCTTTTCTTACTTGATTACTTGTTCACTAAGACGTGACAGCTCTACGTTTCTCAAAATTTGCATTTAATATATTGGTAGCATGGATCTAATTTCGTAACTTGTGTAGCGCCATCATAAGAAGACAACACACATCAACTAGTGGTCGCTTTGATGTGAAACCACAGTCTCCAATCATAATCTTGGAAAGGTTCAGCTGGAATCCTACAAGTCAGTGACACCAGAATCCAATAACAATTTGGACATGATGGGTGCTGAGCCCACACCTTTGTCGTCTTTAGGCAGTATACTGCTAGTAGTCCCGACAGCTACATGATCAGCAAGCAGTGCTTCAACTGGTGTGCTATACACAATGTTGGACTTCCATCAATGCCTTAAGCACTCAAATCCCACTGTGCCATGGCAACAAGTTCAACATTACCAATATCTGCCCCGTTCTTCTATATTTACTACAGTAGATTGACATTAATGTCTCGTGTGTTGAAATGTGAAACTGTTAATCAAAAAACGATTATAAAAACTCAGAAGAGGAATTAAGAAAAAGTGTTTTCAACACTGTACATTTAATAAGGTTTAGTACATAGTATCAGCTAAACCCAAGAGTTCTGAGCAAGCAGTACAGGTCCAAATGTCTTAAATGGTAAAAGAATGAAATACACATTTAATTAACATTTGCTCAACAATTTCATTCCTTTCTTTCCTGTCTGTCTGTGGCCAAATTACATTACATCAAATGCTATACAATACACAAATTAACTAAACAGACCCGCATGGAAAACAATAGGTCTCTTTTCTTATAGGAAAACATGTTACCTATGACTGAAAATGTCAAAAAACTGCAACATTTTTCATTCAGTGGTCCTCTTAATTACGAGATAAATGGCTTGGTCACTTCCAACTTTCCTTCTTTTTTCATCTTATTTTAATATTTCAAATTCTTAATTAATGGCAATCTCATCTACAGTTTCAATAAGTCTAATCTTGCCTAAATCTACACGCAACTCTCAAAGCAAAGACACTTCCTCTTCCTTGTATCAAGAAGAGATCCATATGACATCAATTTTCTCAACAAATCTCTATGATCATCAGTTACAACTGCCGTTTCATCTTCCCTTCAGTCTTTTCTGTTGTAGTTTAAACTGTATAGTAGTCATAATAGTCACTTTCTTGAAAGAGACAACGATATCATATAACATGATACTAAACACCAACGTAAACTATGTCCTTTTTAAATTTTGAACATCAAGTGGGTATCTTAAGGGATATCTTAAACACCAAGATTGCACACTTAGCATTACCTTTGGATACCAAAACATAAAGGCAAACTTCAATTCATTAATTCATTCAGTGCATGAATGATCAAATAAATTCACTGACAGATGTACTCATTCTGATGAAAGGCCAGTGCAGAATGACAGAGGACATAATGTAATAGTTAACCTAAATAGTTAAACTTGTAGGAGACACCATACTGTTCTCAACCACAAAAGTCATCAAAATTAAACCAAACTATTATCCAAAAATGGCCAAAGCACGTTGATTTCTCAATGAAGCGATTATAGAAAACAGTTCAGGTGCCCAGCAGTATAAGACACAGAAATCGATCATTATCTTGGCACTTCTACAACATTAATTCCCCTCTGATGAAAGATATATATAAGAGGATAAGAAGTGGAGTCAAAAATAAAACAACTTATTATGTCATCCAGTCACCAATCTTCCCAGTCTTCAGGCTGCAAACAAATTCAACAGACCATCAAACTGTAATGAAAAATTAAAGTAATACAAAAACTGTTACCTCAGAGAAACTTAGAGTTTAAAATGAACACAAAACGTGCATAACAAGCCACAACAATAACAATGAACTCCTGTCAAAAATTCTCCTCTCAAATTTCCGCATATCCAAACATTTTGACAGACTAGAGACATCTTTTAAAACATGGTTTTCCACAATATGTTTGATCCCGACTATATGGAATAATTTTTGGCTTTAGAGTAAATAGGGGTGAAGCTGGATATTGGTACAGAACTTTTAAAGAACACCTGAAAACACCTGACGTACTTAATTTGGGGCATTTATTAAATAATCTTAGTATTCAAATGTTTATTAACAAACCTTTAAAAAACTCTTCAAATTCTAGTTGCATTTCTTTTGAAAAAGGTAAACAATTTTAAATAACAAACTTTTCAACAGGAAATGAAAATTTAGAAGAATGCCTAGCTAAAATGAAGTCAATAGGAGGTTGGTAATTGACAAAGCTGTAAGAGCCACGAGATGCTAAGGTGGATGATGACCATAAATGCCAGTGACATGAAGGATAAATCGCTGAAGAGAGTTTTCTTTGAACGAGAAACTTACGTCATCATTAGCTCTTTCTGTTTTCTTAAGATCCGCCTTCTTAAGAGAATTCTGAGCAGCCAGTATGTCCTCCTCAGTTACCTCAACATCAAAATCCTTCTCCCATTCATCATCCAGGCTCTCTACAACATCAAGAACAAGGGGATTCAGCCCTTGGTAATAGGAGTGTAATACTTCATAGAGTACTTAAAATAAAGATGTTTGATCACACACCGTTCAAAGTTCTCTTCGTTACAAACAGATGATGGCGATGATGATCGTGACAATAATGGTAAGACAAATCCACACTAATCCAATGATGTATCTGGTGCACGTGGAATCAGCAAATGAATGTGAACACACCGCAAAAATGAAATGGGCCTGTAAAAATTACGATCACAATGGCCCAATAGTTTATTTTAAATACAACAAACATGTTCCAGTGAAGTGCAGACAGGACAGATTTCTTAAAAAACGATTTAGTTTTAAAAAAAACAAGGACAGCTGACAAATGACTTGGAAATAAGAGGTTTTAATAGAGTTCTACACTAATACCACGAGACATGTACATCAATACCTTTTGTGTTACTGCTGTCATCTGAAGATGTCTTGCGTCCTAGTGATGGTTCACTTACAACTAATTTCTCAAGTGCCATCACCTTAGTTGAGTCCTCTTCACTGTTCTTGGCATCTGAAAGACCAGACCACCCACTAAGATTTGGGTCCGAGGAATTTGTGCTTTCAATCGACTGGACATCTGCAGCGGTGACCACAGCCAGCATTTCCACTGAGTTGTCACTAGGTGGCGCTTTGATCTCTTCTGAGCCGTTGCTTGATGGTGTCTCAATCTGAGAGATCGTCGTCAGTTCCGGTTCCATGTGCAGCTTCGTTGTGGCCTCAACTGTTGCAGTCTCCAGGTTCACTTCCTCAAACGTTGCAGCTCTGCTTTCTGCAGTATTCGTATCAGCAGTTGGTGTGATTTCAGATTCGTTTACTTCTTCGTGTAGTCTTCCATGCTGTGCACCTAAATTCAGGGGATCCATTGTTAGATCAGAGGAAGAGGACACGGCTTCAGGTGCCAGTCGGGTCTCCTTGTTTTCTGAGGCAGCAGAAAGTGCACGAGCCTCAGTCCATTCATCATCATCTGAAAACAATCACCATAATATCATAATGTATTTCCGTGTAGTTAGCAGTTTGCTGCCGCACCCCCCAAATAATATTCTCCAGTATTCATGGAGCTCTAGTAGGCATAGTGGGCAGCTTTTCAGAGACGTAATGTTATAAAGTCACATGCCAGGATCTGAACAACTTTGAGGTACTGAATGAAACAAGTTTTTGCTAAACTACAGAATTAATGCACTCAAAACAGAATGCCTTTGTACAAGCATCTTATACAGTACCACACAGAAACTAACAAAGCATATTTCTTATTCTATAACAAACACAGGTTTGATAAATCAGTCTCTCATTTGGTTTCTGTTCCTTTGTAATGATGCATGGTACTCATTCACTGTCCCTAGATGCTCCAAAAGCATGACTGTACCAACATCAATTGTTTGTCAGTGTTAGGTCTGTCAAGCTGAAGCCCAGCAGAATAATTCTGCACAAGAAAAGCTGAAAAAGGCACAAGTGTAAGCTAAGAAAAGTAAGCTATGTGCCTGAATATGAAACTTAAGTTACACCAAATTTTACAGTGTTCCACAAATTGGAGAAAATAAATAAGTGTCATAATCTGACAGCTGAAGATCAAACGCAGACGTACCTTCATCCCAGCCGAGGTCCTTCTGTTCATGGACATCCTCTGCTCGCTTCATCAACTCAA
This sequence comes from Norana najaformis, assembly GCA_964023275.1. Lineage (NCBI taxonomy): Eukaryota > Metazoa > Annelida > Clitellata > Crassiclitellata > Hormogastridae > Norana > Norana najaformis. Next base: position 14,254,199 of record OZ029913.1, read on the forward strand.
CACGCCGAGCTTCTTCTTCTTCCAGCAGATGGCGCTTGAAGTAATATCGTCTCCAGAAATCAATGTTTGACACTGAGCATGGCACCTGCACAATTAAGTAAAAGGAATAAACTCTGCAAAACTACAAATTTCAAACAGGTTCTATGAAGCAAAAGCTGGAGCTTCTCTGCTACACTACACAGAACTATACAGAGGTTTGGCATCAGAAATGGCACAAATACATCCAATACCACTAAGAAATAGAAGGCAATGCAACTAGATATCAGCTGAAAACATACCAAGATAAGTGCAGAAGTGTTAGCCCTGCAAAATGGTCTAACATTGGTTGTAAAGCCTAAGAATCATAAGATAAAGCAAAAGCACCCAAAGGAACACAGAAATGCATATGCCTTAAAATCACATGCCAAAATTATCACAGAACTCGTCACATCAATGAGCAAAATTCAACTTTAACATAACAACGAGCTAGCTGGCCACACGTTAAGTCCAAATAGGTAAGTTTTAACCACTCTGTTTATCTTTTTTCCACCTCAGTGCAATTAGAATTAAATAAAAATCTGAATATTACAATTATTATTATGTTTATTTCATCAATTAATGAATTTGCCTCCAAAAGTGTGAGCAGACGGTAAATTCTCAAACGTCTTTGAAAAAGAGAAAGTGTGGTCATGTACAACTGCATGCAAAGAAGAATGATGCAATGACAGAAGATTCTATAAAGAAAGACAGGAACTGCTAGTCTTTGATTGGAAAGCCAGAAGAACTGTCAAACACAGCAAATAATAATTAAGACTAACCAGTTGAGTGTACAGAGCACGAACTTCGACGTTTGAAACCAAGAGATCTGAAATGTCTCCCTTCATGTCATCGAGATTTGTATCTGACAACCATTCCTGATACCTCTCACTAGATGGCTCCATTGTGTATGTCGCTGGGTCAATCTGCATAGCATGCAGCCGAGCCTGTAACATTGAACAGAGTTCATCAACTACATTTCTTTGAGCAAGGCTAAAGCATTTTATCTGTAGGTCTAAACATCAGGTTAATATAATATCAAAAGGTCAAAAGATAAACGAGTAAACCTAATTCATGCCAGATAATGCAGTTAAGGTTTAATGAGCACAGATAAATTTTTTGGTGCAGTAATTGTTTACTTAAGAAAACCCAAGGAAACATTTGTTTTAAGTCAACATTTGAACATTTCAGTCTCATTCACCTATACAAGTCAGTGAGTAGTATATTTAAAGAGTATGAACAGCCAAAATAAAACAAGTAATACCAGTATACCTCTTTTGCGTTAAACAACTTGATAGCATATTGTATGCTGCAGATTTCAGTTGCAGTCAAGGCCAGTGAAAACAGTCCATCTGGCTGCAAGATGGAAAGCTGACTGTGTTAAGATGAGAATTAACAGCAAAGACTGTGTAAGACATGGTGCATGTATGGTCTTGGAGCTTACAATACAACCTAGGACTTCTCTTTTGTGCATTGTTATAATCTTATAACAATTTCAATAGGTTGTGTAACTGCTGACCTTGGAACGATCAAACACAATGGCTTCTCCACCAACAATGTGAGCGGGCTGATAGTTGTCATCTGGTTCAATCACCAGTGCCTTGGAAATGCCACCCAACAGATGACTCACTCCCTGCTTTACCTTCTCAGTTGCAGCATTTGCATTTTCTTGCTACAAAAAGCAAATCATGGACTAAAAAATTCTCCATCCTGTGGTTGGTAGTCCACTCAGACAGATATATGATATCTGGTTGTATTAATTATTGAGAACCACCTAACTCAGCTTCAGTACAGTTTACTATGGTGTGACTGGCAGTGGTAAATTATACTTTACTACAACATGACTTGAAGTGTTAAATTACATTTTACTATGGCATGATTGTTAATGAGCTAAAAAAATTTAGCTGAACCCAAAAAACCAAATAACTAACACTTCATACTTTTTGCCACCTTTGAATAAATGGTCTATTCATGGGCCTATCATATCTGACATTAATATAACTGTATATGTTAAAGTTGCTTAAAAATAGCATGCACCAATGCTGGAGCTGATATTTCTATGAAAGCAGTTTACAGAAAATGATTCCATTTCAGGCCTAGTGCAACAAAATGGCTGAATATAAAACATATGTAGGATATTATACAGTATTTAAAAGGAAGTGGCATATTACATTATTAAAACAACATCCAACTCTGGTTTACAATTGTATAAAAGCCATAAGACAAACACCATCATCATCATCCAATAAGAAATTACTGACTGACCAATACCACTTTTAAACAATAGGTGCCTACATCGTAAAGTTAATTCAGACTGATATGTGATATTTGGCAAAATGTAACACTCGTTACTTATTAAATGTAAAGTTAACTAAAACTTCTACCAACTTACAGAAAGTTTTTCTTTCACTTTAGCAGCGGCCTTGACAGTATCCTCTTGCATGACGGAACTAAATTCTGCCAAGTCTCGCTTTACCATGTTAATGGCAGACAGCGACTAGAATAACAAAGAATGCAAGACAATAGTTACTTTAACAAACCAGGCAAAATTTTATGCAAAATTTTATATTCCAGAGAATAAATTTCATTAGTTAAGAACTGATATTACACTGGTGGGTGCCAAAAATAAGCCAACTGCCCAAGTACATAATGCTACTGATGTTTTGCAAAACCTGCAAAACCAGTACTTCCATGAGTGGGTGGAGGCCTAGACAGTCAACCACCAGCTCAACAGAAATAAGAAAACTGCTTAGGCAGATCAAGTGACAGCAGCAAGCATGACTTAAAATAAAATGCAAAGGAGCAGTTTACCTCCAAATCAACTGAAGGCCAGTCTTACACATTCTTGGGTCTCCTGTGAAAGATTGTTAGGTGCTGCATTGAAAAACTTTAGACTACTTCTTTGTTATTACCTCTACAGCGCATAAGTCAAATATTTTCTTGTTGGCCTGATAACCAGCTTCTTTTCATTTGAAGTTATTTCAGTGAATTCCGACTCTCCAAATGTGTCGTATTGCAAATCTGCATCCCCTTAACTTAAGGCCCCTCTAGCAACTGCAGACATTGCAGTCCATTAGAACCATGTGCAAGTCAAATGTTTAACTGTATCTGATATTTAAGTGGTGCCTTTCCAGGGTCTCCCACAAGTGCTACAAGATAAACTCATGTATGTATGTAACAGGATGTTGAATTACCATTACCTGAGCACATTTTAGGATGTTGAATTACCATTACCTGAGCACATTTTCCTCATATGCACTTTAATGTCTTATTAAAGTGGATTCCATGATATTTTTCACTTAGAAGCAACCAACTGATACCTTGCACATTATTACAGTGGTGCTATAAAAGTTATCAGATTTAAATCAGACTAGATTACCTTATCCTTGGCCGACTTGACCCAGCTGTCCCACCAGCCTCCTTTCTCTTCCCTGAAAGTAATTCATACATGTATATCGCAATGCAGTTTTCAGCCAAATCATGAAAGCAAATATTTGATCGAACTAGACATATATTAATATATTATAACATGGATGCTTCATAAAAGAAATGTGCATGAAATTGTTTTACCTCAGTGATACCATTAAAGCTGATTCAACATATAAGACTTACCAATGGTAAAAAAATCCCTTTCACCAAAAAGAATACACATTTCATCACAGAAACAGTGTACTCATGCTTTATATAATCATAGGAAGGCTTTATTACTGTTTTGATAATTACTGTTTATGCATGTATTAAGATATTTAGACAGTACCTTTTAGGAACACCTCAATGGTGCAGAGAACCTCTATTGCTTATGGCCTGTGAGGCAGCAAACCATTAAGAAACTTGTGGTTCAAATCCAAACCTAGGCACAGAAGACACTAATCATACCCACTCTCCTAAATACCTTCAGAGAACTTAGCAATCATCAGATTCATGCCCAAAACAATGTTATAAAGATTAGGACTTTGCAGTCGCACTCGCAATAATAAGTAGGTGCTAAAATCAATGGCACGTAATAATTCATATCCAAAGCCACCTCACGATAAAGAGAAAGGCTACAGCATATCTTGTGAGTAAAATTTTTTAGGAGGACGCAGTCACTTCTCCTCACTGATTCAGACTATCCTGGCCTTCACCAGATTGTGCTCATTCTCGGAATCAGCTGACATGAATCTTAAACTGACAAACTTTATTCCCAACATCCCACAGGCCTGCTAATAGTTTTGAATTCTTCCTCAAAGTGCTCGTCTTCATTTTCATCTGCGTTTGTTATCTTAGTAATCCGCAAGATGTTACCCTTTGTAAAAAAATTAGCTGAGGTATTTTAATATATCACACATGAACTGAAAGAAAGTTTATCCTGTTATCCTATTGTATGGCGAGGTTTGTTATTCTTTGTATTTGACAGGTAAACAGAAAGAAAGAAAAACAAAGGTACCCTTCGGACATTGTTAAGAACTTCTGAATTCTAACTGGTCAGTGATTACGATCTGTTTTAATGATGGGAGTGTATTTCTAAGTTAGATCCGCAACTGCTTTCTCAAACTATATAATTTATTATTTTATTTTCTTTGTAGAAAATTGTAAACAAAATATCGATCGCTTGCGACACTTCCGGTTTTGTCAGCAGGTCCCAAATTAAAGTAAGTAAGAATCGTGATACTGTACTGGTAGCAAAACTAAGTACTTCGTCAACGCCCCCAAGAGCAAGTAGAACATTATAACGGTTTCTTTGGTCAAATATTACTGTGGAGGGCACTTACAATTATAATACTTTTTAGTCACAAAAATAATTTTTTGTCTATATTGAAAATCTGTACTAGCAAAGCTTATGAGACTACAGCATGCACACAAAAACTCTGGTTTTAAGCGCAGGGTAGCCTATATATTAATAGGCCTATGAAATATTTAAGGAACTGTAGATTTTTCGGAATATCAGTCGGGAGACAGACATTCAAGTGAAGCCCATACCCACCACCAGGCTCTTGCGGACTCTATTTGATATACCGCCAGTATTTAGGCTGGTCTCTCTGGCGCAGGTTTTACGTGCTGCTGAGAAATTAAGCCTACAGTTACATTTAGGCCTAGATGGAGACGGTTCGATGCCACTGGCTACAGGCTGAATGAAATGGTAACATTAAATTTTGACGCCTGAAGAAAGAAGGCCGCTCTACGTCTTAGCCAGAGGTGCAAACACTGGCCTTTTGAAATTAAAAAGTTAGGTTTTTAGATTTTTCAGTTTTTAGGATTTTAAATTTTTAGATTTTATTACACAAAGCTTTGAAACTGTTGCGGTGCATAGAGTTTTGAGTTCAGTTGTGGAGCACGCTGCTTGAACATCGCAATCGCCGCCATGTTAGGCTAATAATTCCAATTTGTTTTAAAAAAAAACAAAAACTCCGATTTTATTATTTTTCATTTCTAACAAAACAAAAACATAAAAGCCTTATCAGCTTTGAATCCATGCTAGTACTTGCCTTCTACTCTCGCATGCTTGCAACTTTTTGGCCAGCTTCACATAAGGTACTACTTTGTCAAATTCATTGGCAAAATCTAGGTGAATAACCCTCATCTATCTTATCATAAACTTCCTCAAAGAAATTTAAAAGATTTGTCAAGCATGAACGATCTGTTTTGAATCCATGCTGACTGTCCTTTATTATGCAAGTACGTGATTAGCTTTTTACTAAGCCTAATGAAAGTCAAACGCTCACATTTTACAAAATAAACAGTTGTTGTACGCAAGAGCTATAGACAATCGACCAGGAAAGCCCGAAATGGCCAGTCAGTTAACAGCTGCAGCTACTACGAGCGCTACTGACGCTCGTTTCACAATCGTAGGCCTAAACTGTTCGAAGAATGACGAATTCATCGGTAGCTAATTGAGGCTCGCAAAGATTACATAATCGAAATACAGTGTCCGAAGAAGAATCCTGACACCAGATTCTTGACCACAGATGGTGTGCTGCTGGAATAGTAGCTGTCTAAATCAGAAGCCTCCCGGATAAGGAATGTGGGAATTCCGGACAATTCGTTGTATATATGAGAATAGAGGTTTATGTATACTGGACTATTCAATATTCACATTCATGGCGGCGGCCACGCGGTGATGATTGTCGGCGTTAATAAAAATGAAATCATCCAAAACGAGTAAATTCCACGCATTTAACTCTGTAAGCAGAACAGAATAACAGAAGCGGACTCGGACGCAGTATATCCCGAATACACGAGACCTTTGCTAACAAACGGCCTAAAACCCGACAAAAATACACAGTTCTTCGGAACAACAATTGGCCGTGACCAGACGTTGCGCCATTGATGCTCATTCAAATGCGCCACTGTGTTATCCTTAATAATTCTGTCAATGACCTTGCGCACAACAGTACTTAAACTGACTGGTCTGTAGTTACGAGGTTCACTTTTGTTTCCCTTTTTAAGCATGAGTGCACCTCTCCATTCCCGTGGTAGCCCCTACCTTTCCGGTCTGCATTGAAGATCTGTGCTAATGCATTTCTGATATCTTCACTCATGTTGTATAAGAATATAGGATAGGCCTATGATTCATTTATTCCCCGACTCTTGTTAGTTTTTAACCTTTTCAGCTGTTCCAACGCATTTTCCCTATTAAACAGTAGGTCTATCTGAGTCAGTCCCTTCCCACCACTGCCTACAAAAGTTTCATTGGGCTCAGGGATGTATTTTCTAGTTCTTACAAAGTAAACATGGAGCTGAAATATTTATTGAGTATTTCAGCAACTTCCTTATATCATTACTTCTCCATACCCCTCTTCCTTTTCCAACCTTTTCCCGTTTCTGCCTGCTTCTAACATAGTTGTCTGCCTGCCTGACTTTGGAAACGAATCCTTCTTGCCTATCGATTTTGTTTTCACTGAGCGCCTGGTTCCCGCGAAATAGCTTTCGTTGGGCGCTATAGAAATCTCGAGTTTACGATTATGATTGTAGAATAGTACTTGCTGTCCTGCTTTACATTCCTTGATAACTTCTGCTTAAAACTTTCTAATGCCTTCTTGCTTGCATTAATGCAGATATTCTTTTATCCACACACTAGATTCTTAATTTATCAAGTTTTGCATTATTCTCACGACTCAGTGTAGTCCTATATTCCTTCTTTAACTTCTAACAATTCTTCCAAGCTTTGTTCTTTACCCTTCACTACGTAGCCTATATACACATGTATATCAATAGTATATATATATATATGTATATATATATATATATATATATACATGTATATCAATAGCATATATATATATACATGTATATCAATAGCATATATATATAATATAAGTCGTTAGCGGTGTACTCCGCAGAAAAGACCTGGAGTCTGAACGGAGAGAAACCGCTGTTCCCTAATATCCTAGCCAATTATTATTTACTCTTTCAACAACTATCGTCGTTCTCTGTGAGGCGATGATGAAAGAGAGCGCCTGCAGCAGCAGCAGCCGTTATGAGAGAACGGCTGTTTCATTTCGGAAGCGATGACTTCGAGCGATCTGCCCTTCGTCTCAGGAACGACGCAGTAGACGAAGACAATCGACAGAGCACAAACACATCCGTATCCGACGAACAGCCACGACGAACCAACAGCCACTAAATACATACATACATACAATACCATATATATACACACATACGTATATGTAGTGTCCTGTATATTTACAATTTTATATACTTATACATTAATTTGTCTATAATACTAAATGGGATTATATACAATAATAAAAAACACGATTATATATAGGCCTACTTATATAAATTATAGGATTAAACTGTAAATATAATTCAGAGCAGAATGTGAGATCGAATTCTTTAGGCTGTGCTAGATGTAATTCAATTTATTATTTAACTACAGACAGGCAGACCAACATAACAAACACACCTACAAACTTGTGCATCGTGACTATGGTATACTATGGCTAGTTGTGTTGTATTGTATTTGATAACTTATATAGCGCTTCTTACAGAACAAAGTACTCAGAGGCGCTTCCAGAATGAGAACCCCGGGGAAATAAGAGCGACTTTAAACAACCAGCTGACTAAGCCCTATCACCAACAGTGACCCTTGCACGAAATGATAGTTGTTGCAGTTGTCATAGTTGTTGCACAATGATTACACGCAACAACGTCCCTAAAGGCTTCAGCATAGTCTGCCTACCGACGGTGTCTAGGAATGTGATCGACGTGACCAGCTGCATTCCCCAGTTGAGTGTAGTTACGAAAGCAATTGCTCGGCCTTTGATAGATGACGCAAATATCTCACTCATCACCAGCCAAGTACCTACAACAACATCACTATACTGAGCTCCCATCTACCGGATGTGCCTCTGGCCGTGAAAATCTTCCATGTATCTGATCCATTGTCGAATCAGAGCAGATCAAAAAGCGCCGAGTTCATAATGCATATTGAATTTTTCCTTTAGGGCCGTCCACCTCAGAACCATTTTTGGCACAGATCACCCCACGTTAATCATCCCTGCAAAATTGATGTAGAGTAGTCGAATTTTAAGTAGATTAGAGATTTCGGATTTACAGAGAGTAAATAAGCCCAGTAACACAATGCCACTTGGCTAGGACTTCGTGTCTCGTACACAGACAGCCTGTTTTGTGATGCATGCAATATGATATTGCTATGAACTTATCTCAATTATTCTAGATATTATACTTCAGCTATTCTACCCTCTCCTTTCCACTCTCGATGAAAAGCGCTATGGAAACTAGCGCATAATTCAAACAATACATTGCCTATATACAGTTATCTGATGAAAACAATTAAATTATTGGGAAGGGGCCGGACTTTATTCGTCCTTGAGAAGTATACGCCTATGATGTGCAGCCTACCTGGTCCAAAGCCAATGGAATACCCGGCCACATAGAAGAAGACGGCGATCAGAGCCACCCAAGTTCCATCGGATGAACTCAGCTCATAGTTGGAAGGAAGAGAAGGAATAGAGGAGCTGGGAGACACAAGTCCAGATCCACTTCCGTTCATACTGGCTGTCTGTGCCAAGGAAGTACTGTGAGGCTGAGAATCCATAATGTACGGAGTGGTATTGGGGGAGTTGTAACGAAGAGGCGGATCGATTCCTGAGCATGACGAAGCGATATGGCCCTCTGGGAAGACGATTCGGATGAGGATGGCGAGGATGAAGATGCTTAGCATCATTGCAGCTGCGCCAAGCATCAGCATCCGACGACGACCGACTCCATCGATCACCACAATATACACGCACGTCACCAGAAACTATACACATGAACAAATAACCATCATTCTTTTCTTCGTCGTCGCGGTCATCATCATTATCATCACCCTCATCAATATCACAGATGCACATCATGACCATCATGTCCACAATGCTATAGGCCTAAGATGAACTGGTAAATTTAACATTACATTACATTTCTTGCAGTAGCCCACGTCATTAATCCAAAGCCTAAATTCCTAAATACAATAAAGCAAACTGTCCAAAGAGCGTCTTACCCCTTATGTTCTATATTAATTCACTTGCTGAGCAGATCAAAACTCGACCTGAATCGAACATGCTTCGTCCTAAATCTGGCTGACCTTGACCTCGATATATCTGACCTTAATAAGTCCGAGTCCAACGGTTGCCAGAACTGAGGCGGCGTCTGTCTTCAAACCAACTTCGCGGAATATCATCGGAGCGTACAACAGAACGGATGGCTGACCAGAGGCCTGAAAAACATGTAACGTCTGTATATCTTTCTGTGTACTCTCTGTAACGCCCGAGTATGTAGGTCTAACGCCCGATATTTTCCTGTGTATGTATCTGATAAGCCTTTATTTCCCCCTTTTTCCTCTCATAGGCGTTACAACATACACTATCAGACTGACCTAAAGAGGTCCGCCTTAAGGTAAGTTGAAAAAGTTCGGTGGAGCTATTTCAATTAGTAGTAGCGTTCGGATTTTAACTGGAAGACTGTAGAAATCGACACATATGCAACAGATGCGTAGCAGACGTATGTGACTGACCATTTAAGAAGCGCCTTCTCATATATTTATACAGGAGAGACCGTAATGTTGTTGATTGTACTTTCATTAATAATTAAACCTAATTCACGAAAACCATTTTCCGCCGAGTCATGTTGGAAAGCAGTTCTTCATTATGGATGGCTGAAATTTAACTTAAGACATGTACTATGGATAAACACGTGTTCGCACGCATAAAGCAACATAAGTGTATACACTTGCTCACTCCCTGCTCTCTATTTCTGTCTATCTGTCTCACTTTTTCGAAAGCGCACATACACACTCGGACAATCAGAAAGATATACCGTCTTTAGTCCGTACAGGAGGACCTTAACTGGCGTGGTAACATTCAAACGGGGATCTCACCCGATCAATTCACTGGAAACTGAACAGGGTCGAGGCCATACGGTCGCTATAGAAACCCGTGTGCATTCACATTTTACATTTGTTTTACATTTGAAATGTACAGCTATGAGCAAAACAGCTACAGAGGCAAAGCCAATATGCCGGCCATGGTGCTAGTGCATAGGTGCATCTGCCTACCTGTTGAAGAAAGACTAACGTCATGGAAATGAAAAGAGCTGGCCAGATGTTGTTCTTTCCTCCACAACAAAACTCCGACATCTTCAGATTCTAAAAGATGCCAAGATTAAAGCCTCGCTCAAGTGACTCTCAGGACAATTGCTGCGACAGTAGGAATATCTATAGAGACCGAATGAAAGAAACAGCAGACGACAGTGATGCAGATTGGACAGCAGGTGCTACAGATACAGCGAGCATCACTAGTTATCTCATATTTACGGAAATGCATTTCTAAAAAATCATGTCTGTTGCCATCGCAACCATATATCTGTCTCTGCTGTATGCTGTCTCAAACGCTACATCGGTCCATCTTTCCGTCCGTGCATCTGTCCGACCCTCCGAATTGTCCTTTTCTATACCCTCCTGTATACATGTGTATAAGCAAACATATTTAGGGCCTACGTGCTTAAGTTCCTATGAATGTGTGTATGTAAACAACTTTAAGAATATATATCACAACGGTTTTAGAGGTACCAAAATGGCGCTATATTAAGTGTTCTATATAAACATACACAGATACGTTTGTGTATTTAAGATAATACAATGACATACAAAGTGTTTGATGCATTGTGGAAACGGCAACTCTCCTGAGAGGGCACGCCATAGATGACGTCGAGTGTTCAAATATAAAATGTAGGGTCTGTGTATATTTGTAAGTATAAATATACAAGAATATACATTTTGTGCATTTAAGACAATTATAATGACATACATAATGAGTACCTTTTCGTCAGCAACGCTGGTTCTCATTCTTTGGAATTCCTCTTCAGCATCTTCGTCTTCGAAAAGACTTCGTAGTACAAGTCTGGCCTAAATAAAAGTTACACTCACAGAACAGTGGTTCACCTTGACCTTTGATTAGAATGAACTTTACGTGAATGGGACTGTAAGCTGTAGTATCGAAGATCAAAGGAAAAACTCAAAATCGGTTCACTTAAAATAAAATGACAAAAATTGTCTACGGGACTTTACAGTAGGCCTATATATATATATGCTTCATTTTAGCTTATACACATGCATACAGCTAATGGGCAGTTTTAATGCCAATGCATTGAGCAGAGCCTTACTGGCAACTGAACAAATTATGATATTGCCGACAACTGTGATACTGGTGATGACAACGATGATGACGACGACGACGAGTATGATGCTGATGATGAACAATGAATTATAATGATAACGAATTTTGAAGGTAAGTTGACAACGAACAGCTTAAGGTCGACCATGATGATAACAACGACTTAAGACGAGTGCGACAACTACAACGATAACAACAACGTCGACGATGCTGACCTTTTGTTGCTGTCCTCTGATGACGAGGTATCTGGGACTCATAGGCAGGAAGTACATTCCAATGCCTTGAACGATCGCCAATACGGCTCCAACACCAAACATATATCGCCTAATGAATATACGACAGACATCACTCAAACCCAACTACGAAGAAACTGAGCTTTAAGGTCAGCATCAATAATTTATAAGCTGCTTCCTAAACCTACTTATTTACTCATTCAGTCAGTGTTAACTTAAATATTTTACTTGTTTATCAGTTTAATAAAAGGTTCAATTAAGATGCAATATTAGTTAGCTATCCAGCAACTTAACATATCGCCTTTTAAGTAAGCACAAAAGCGTTGCCTAAGCTAGCCTAATTGGAGCTAAAGTTCATTAAGAACAAAAGTTTGTCAGTAAGCAAACACAGCTCAGATAACTAGAAAAGTCTCCAATGGCAGGCCCCTGCACACACGTAGAGCCGAATCAACAGATTGTTATCCAGAGAGTTAGATCCTTATTAGATCATCATTAGATCATGTCATTTCAGACAGAGTTGATCAGATCACTGCATTACACTGTATTAAAATACAGCCAAGGAGACTGTAAACATTTAAACTTTATGGATAATAGATGCCAAGAGACAAGGCCTACACTATAAGGAAGGGTTTGGCCAATATAGGCATTCGTGACACCCAGCAGGCCAATGCCAGATTCAATTATCTACAAATCAAATTCATGCAGGCGTTTACAGTCACTTATTTTTAAAAAGTTATCACTTAATTTGATGAGTCAACTTGTGTTTGGTATGCAGTACACTAGCTGCCGCAATCTGACACAGCTAAAAAAATCGGGCTAATATGTAAATAATAAACATAATATAATAAATATGCTAATATTTGCTGCTTTGCAATTCACTTTTGCAAATAGATGTTTCTTGGGCAAAGCTATGTAAGTAAAGTAAATTGTGTCTCATATCTCACAAGCGAGACATCGGGGAGGCGCTCATCTCCTTTTCTAGGCTCTTGAGCCGGCAATGGACGAATCCCAATGTCCTGGACACGGGGTCAGTGCATCGCAGGACTAACCGTTTACTTCCCAGCTTTCGCCGGTACCAAATTAGACTGCTTGGTGACAAAGCCACTGTTGTATAACTTCAGAGTGGTGACTATCGCCTCCTACATGAATGGCTAGTATCTGTAGATATTAAACATAAATAAGAAAAAAGCGGGTAGCATATTAATAATTGGCATACATAGGCCTAAATACCATAGACACTATGTAAGGTTCAAGACATTTTGTATATTTACGTATATATATTATATATATATATATATGGACTGACCATCCGCCTTCAACACCGATGAACATGAAGTTGAAGAGGTAAGCCGATAGGAATCCCAACGTTATTCCCAGTTCATTCAGTGAGACCAAAAGTCCTCTTCGCGACTACGACATATTCATATCATCCCAGAAATACTATCACGAACCAGTGAACCATGACAGTGATGCTGATCATCAGTAATTATTATCTAGTGACATAGTCTTGCAAATTGTATGCAACGCTTAACTGCAGCCACGCTGCTCAGAGGCCCAACTTCGTATTTTACCTTGTGCTTAGGGAGTCTTCAGTTAAACTATGAGCATTATTCCGCTCAAAACAATCTAACGACTTCTGTAGCGCCGTAATCTCAATGCACGAGGCATCAATTCATCGTCGCTTCAGTGTTTTTCAAGCGCTTACGGAAGAGAGGCGAAGAAGAACCAAAAAGCTCAAGTGAGTTGCCATAGGCATGCCTTTTCTGGAAAGATGGACCAACCGCGTAGTAAATTGCATAGGCACTGGTCTGTAAAACCCGTCAAAGAAGTCAAAAAAGAAGATAACAGAATCTCTTATATTATATTAAGCTGATGAGAACCTGCAGACTGGCTCCTCACCGGTGGGCTGATTTCTGTAATGTAGACGCACTCAGCCGTCGCCGACAGAGAAACTGCAAACCCAACGACTAATCTTCCCACAATCTAAAGCAGTTGACAAAATATACATATAGACACACATATATATATATATTTACTTAAACATGTACGTATACATTTACATATGCATATAAATTTGCATATATATATGCGTATAAAATCACATATTTACACACATATACAGGCTTAAGAAGCCTCTTGAGTAGACAAACAGGTTAATGGTATAGAGGTTACAAAAATTATTAGATAGGCTTGTGCGCAATTTAGAATGCTGCTGTGTATGAATTTCCATCTCTACATTACATTAATTAAGATTGTTTAGCGACATTTCTCTTGATAAACGTTTGCATTCGTTCGCAAAGGTGAAACATGTGATAATACTGTGATAGCAGACCTAACAAGATCTTTAATGCATCGTCTTCTGATCCTTTCAGCTGATTCTGGCTAGTTTCCTCCGTATCCACATATCAAACTCCTCCAAGCTCCCAATTAGTGCATTTCTGACATTCAATCTCACAGATCCACTCAGTGTTATGCTCCATATTAGAATTTTCTTACAGTTTAGATTCAGCTTGCCTGTCAAGAGATCTCCTCTTTTTAGAGAAAGCTTCCTTGGCCATTGCTGTTCTTTTTAAATATTAGCATGGCATCTGCATTCATTTGCCTGTATATATGTATTTATATAAAATGTGGTGTAAGTTTCTGGATAGCAGTGAATTTGCCTGCTGCCTTTTCAACTTCATCATAGCCTTTGGTCCTCTGCTCATTGTATTAAATATTATGACTACGCGACATGAAATTTTTCAGAATATGGGCTTAGCTATATTGTATTAGGCTTATTGGCTGGAGGGCATTTATTTGCCCGAATGAACTCGTGGGATCCGAATAAATGAAGCTGCTGCACTGCGAATACACAACTGCTCTTCTGCAACCTTTATATAGAGGCAATAGATATATATATATACATATATAAACTTCTGTAGGTCGTATAATAATAAACTACATGTTTTAGTGTAACAGGCTACCTGGAACCGAACCCTTTTACTTATCGATTTTGTTTTGTCTGAGCGCCTGTGAATAAGCTGGTTCCCGCAACTTAGCTTTCGTTGGGCGCTGTAGAAATCTCCAGATTACGATTACAATTACGTGTTATATGTATAGGCATATTGTAACAAGTACAGTTATATAGATGATGTGCATTTAGTGTAGCGTGAATACGACGTAAGATACGTACGAGAGTAATAAAGGAGTTGGCTGAAGATATGAGGATGATTGTCCCCACGAGAAATATAACATCGTTGACAATGATCGTTGCCCTGCGGCCGAGGCAGTCGACGAGGAAACCTATTCGACAGTCTAAGAATTAATAAATGTCTAGCGAAACCGTTAAGAAGCAAGGAACATAATCCACTGCCGGCATAACTGCTTCATTACTCCCGTGCTTACCTACATATCGTAATTAAACAATAGGATTAACTAAATCATCGGAACCAAAGATTGCATTGATTGGGTCACGGGTCCGAAACGAATACAAAAGCCTTCAAAAGCGCTTATGATCATGTGGAAAAATGGTCTATGTATTGTATGCAAAAAACAGACCAGGCCCCTAAAATCGAATAAGAAATTCTAAGTGATCTGAGACGAAGAATGATGAATATAGCAAACTAATTGGCTGTTCAAATAACAACAGTGCTTAGCTGATAGAAATTATGTACACACACATATTAGGACATACGTAGGCTTTTAAATAGATCTGTACAATAGTTAGGCCTACTAGCTTCCTGTGTAGGCCAGAAATGAGCCTCACGTAGGCCTATGTTTCCAGGAGAGCATGATACAACTGTTTCTGAGACAAGTCTTCGTCTGCAGAACGCTTGTTACATCTTTGATGGCTCTTCGTCTGGATAACTTTTATAGTTTGACTGTAACATAAGTACTTTAAGCATGATGCGATTTTTGGTTTGCCAGCAGTTGACAAGGAAGAGCTACAGTGCTAGCGAAAAGTGCGGTGAAACTGTTACTTCGAAGGGAGAAAGTCTGAATCAGTGGGAGGAGTTTCCTTCTTTCTCTACGAATTTCATCCAGACTTTGAGCTGATAACTGACTATATAGTGCAGTCTTGTCTTTCGACATTGTTCTGCATCGTTAAAGCTGTTTTACAGGCTTTTAAATTGCGCAGTATAAACGTTCAGATAATCATAATACCGTTGATATCCAATCATTCAAAGAAAGAGATGGTTCTGCTCTTAGCAGAAGAACATTCCAGATGGTGATGATGACGACGACGACGATGTTAAAGTTAATGGTGTTGATGATGGTGGTGGTGGTGGTGATGCTGCTGTCGATGAAAATGCCTAAGGTGATGTTGATGATGATGCTGGTGAGTATGTGCGCTTACCACCGCAGAGGGATGCTACCACTGCGCCTACCATCAGCGCACTGATGACTATTTCCGTCTGCTGACATGTTAGATTGAGTTCGTCCTTTAACTGTAATATCGCGCCAGAAATTATGCCTACAATCAGATTTGTAATGTAATGTAATGTAACAAGCACTTATATAGCGCTCTTCAAGTACCTCTCAAAAGCGCTGATGACACGCCTATCCTACCGATCTAAACAAGTGCGTTTTCAAGTTAACAGAGAATGAACACTGAGTTAAACTAAGTGGAAAAGTAGATTTGTAATTAGGCCACATGCATAGGGAAGCCCATGAGGTAATCAATTTTTTTATTTAATGCGAACTAGTTAATGGCACTATGGCGACCAGGTGCTGTGGTTACGATGCTGGCAAGCACAGTACATTTAGGCACGTGACCTTTTCATATTTTCTCACTTTTTAGGACTTCTTGTGACTTTCCAGATTTACTGGGTAACAGTCACACTAACCTCACCGTAATTAGTTTGGAGACTTGGCCTCTCAAACTCAGATGGGGCGTGGCCTCGAGGCCTGATTATGTGTATGTCTACAATTCTATAACTGGTATTAGGATATATAGAGGGCCTACACATGTACATACCAAGACCTTTCTCTCAATAGATGAACGATGTCATGAATTAATCATTAAGCGAAATATATATATATCACCTCCTCCTCTTCCTCCTCCTTCTCTTCCTTTTCCTCCTCTTCCTCTTTTTCTTCTGTTTGCCTCCCTTTTTATTTCCATCTTAATTACTTAATTGCCAATTCTTATTCTAATCTGTATGCTGTTTTGTTCCTTATGTTCCCCGCATCTCCTTCTTTAATGTTCTACGCTTCGTATCAACTAGTTTCTCTTCCTAATCCTCCTCCTTCTCCTCTTCCTTCTTCTTCTTCTCTTCTTCTTGTCCTAAGCATCCTCTATGCTCCTCCTAACCCCTTCTTTCTTCATCTGTCGCCGCCTTTAATGTTCTGAGCGGCACTGCCTGAGGCCGGTGATGATGATGATGAGGATGAGGATGATGAAGACGACAACGACGATGAAAAAAGCTGCCTACGCTGAGAGCCGTAGTGCAGATCGCAACAAGAGGAACAACGTCACTTAGCAGACGTCAGTGCCTCTTGCTGTCTGCATCACTCCATCCACTTCTCAAGCACCTTCTGGTAGAATATAATCCGATGGCACACCACCACCAATAACACCACCACCACCACCAACACCAAAACCAACACCAACCCCACCAACACCACCAACACCAACACCACCAACACCAAACCCACCAACACCAAAACCAACACCAACCCCACCAACACCAAAACCAACACCAACCCCACCAACACCACCAACACCAACACCACCACCACCAACACCAACACCACCAACACCAACACCAAAACCACCAACACCAACACCACCAACATCACCAAAACCAACACCACCAACACCACCAACACCAACACCACCAACACCAACACCACCAACACCAACACCACCAACACCAACACCAACACCACCCGTGTACACGGGATTTGAACGTGGTTACGTCTATTAATGTATACCATGGCATGTATATTTGCATGCAAGCTAAATATTACATCTAGGCCAGTGTACACAGTTTACCTGTATCGTATCCAAAGAGAACTCCTCCGAAGGCAGCCATCGTAGAAGCCAGTAAAACGTAGATTGTTGGCTGACAGTATCTGCTTCGCCTCTCAGGACTCGTTGTGTCTTGGTCGCCAACTCCGGCTTCGTCGTTGTCCATCACCTGTTGTCTATCATCGACATTCTCTTCCTCTGCTCCTCTTATCTCCCTCTTCAAATCTGCGCTTACGTCACATCCAGACCGACTTTGTGACGCATTTGACAGAAGCATAACTTCAAACACGAAATTATCAAAATTAAAAATTTATATAAAGTATGCTCTCGTGTTAAACAGCTTTCCAACGCACAGAGCTTCGGTCAATAGGCGCAATAGAAATGCCCTGTAACACAATTACAGTGTTCATAATTGAGTGCTGGATATAAAAAACACATTTATTACAGGACTATGCATTCTTTGGCAGGCCCATCTCTTCCCGGCTACCAATACAACCATTTCACAAATACTACTGGCATATGACATGAAATATGATACAGCCTGATCAATATTTCGATTGCCAGTGCTGAATGAGATGGACCAAAGGGCTTTGCGAATGTTTGTACTGCAAACAATTGCACGATAGTTTAATCTGCGTATGCAGTTGAGTGTACGAATAAATTACGTATAAGCCTGATGCTATATTGTGGGCAAAATTTGCAGAGACCTAAAGGACAGCGTAAGGAAAACTTTAATGGTGAAGCCGACGGAGGAGTGAAGGCAACTACCTATATATTGTAATAACAAAGTTGCAAAACAAAAGTTGCCTAGAACAAACTTGTTTCATTTGGTATATCCTCGGCAGTAAGATCAGTCGTTTAATAACAATCGACAGGAAAAGGTAAAACGTGATAACACTATTAAAATCAAGGACTTCTTACACTTCTGACTGAGTAACATTGCGTATACACATTTTGTGATGAGTTAGATTTCTTTACCCCGGAACTTCCACCATATAGACCCCGCAGAGGCTAAAGTTCAGAGTCCAGACAACCGCGTTCATTAGGCTCGCAGGATCTCGCACGATTCAGCAGGTCGCAACTGGTGGCCGCAACTGCTCCAAAATATATGTGGGCCAGATGACTGTGCACATTGCCTTGGAGAACAAGTGAAATGGTTTCTCAACCTGGGCTTGTCTTAACCCTCTGAATATAGCATGCTAAATATGCAAGCCGCTGTAACAATAAGCCAATTTTAACTTTGAAATAACACTCACACTTACGAAATTTGTAAACTAGGAGAAAATTGTTGCGCTCCCTATGTTCAAAGTCGTGCGCGCGTGCGCAACTTTGAGGAAACATTGGTGCAGATTGCTGTTGAAACCTAATCAACCAATTCGATCGAAACAACCACCCACCTGTTTCCTCCTGAGAAGGATCGATACACTCCACGTGCCACTCCTCCTCTTCGCCGTCATTATCCTCGCTCTTATGCATTATTGAGATATTATTGAATTCCACAGAGTCGAGGATTGCACGGGTGAAGGAAAGGGCATAAGCACCTATAACATCGCACCTTTCAACACGAAGACTTAACACTACCAATAGGCAGAATTATATTCAACAACGGTCACGGTCCGCTTAACGTAGACCTGCTATTCCGAGCCCCTATATAATGATGGTCTGTAGGCTGTCGTTTCATTGCACAGCTCAGAAGTTTCGTATCGAAGGTACACGTCCTATGTTTAACGTCTTATGTTTAATGACAGAAATCACGAATGCTACACGAAACTAAATATCATGGACTGCAATGGTGTGCTTAGACTGGTAACATCCATCTGTTGCACCCAACATGCACTTTGCAGATAGTGTAACGGCCAAAATTGTGGCAATCCTATCGCACCTGTTCGAGCGGAGCCACCTTTTGACGAGGCCTACAGAGTCGAAAATAGTAGCACGCAAGAGGCCTGTCTAAGTGCGCAGCACCGTCGGTTGGACAACAGGCAAAACGGCTGTGAAACGATCCTTGACGACGGCCAACCACCAACTGACCGCAGTCACTCACAGCACAGCATTGGATCACATCTATTAATTTCACTTAATATGCCAGGCTGCATTGAGTGTATGACGTACGAGTGCATGAGCGATATGCCTGCGTCGGCACGATATGCGTTACTGTGTGGCCTTTGGAGCGATTGTGTATAATATAGAGATCATGATGAACTTATCCGCTGGAAAAGATTCCCCAGGGATGCCGGGTGCCAACAGACGCCAAAACGAACGCATGAATGGGTTGCCCCACCCACGGGACCAGCTAACCTTCCGAGGGCCCTTGTGCAAAAATGAACTTGGGCTTTTTTGCTTTACGTAATTGAGCAACCGGGCCTTGGCCCCTTGGAGACCCAGGCGGCCCCTGGCCTCGTGGGCCCTTGTGCTATACACAACCTGCACAATCTATTGCTACGCCTCTGCACGGGCCTCCTCCACATTAGCAGTGTAGAAGGCTATGGCCCCACGTTTAAGTCGAAAGAGTACTGGATACAGAGGCAGATAGAAGATGTACTATAAGATGCGCTTTCACATCGTCGTCGTCGTCGTCATCGCCATCATCATCATCATAATCATCATCATCATCATCATCATCATCATCACCACCACCACCACCACCACTATAATCATAATCATAATCACAATAATAATAGTAATAATAATAGTAAAAAAAATAATAATAGTAATAATAATAGTAATAATAATAGTAATAATAATAGTAATAATCATCATCACCATCATCTCTGTCCACTGGAGTGAATGCCTGTAGGTCTCCACTGGGCATTTAGAAGCGACATGGACCTATGTTGTCTCTTTCTTCACAGACGACGCATTTGAACACATTCCATGTCCCACCCTCCTCTTTATCCAGGTTAGTGGGTCGCTTGGCTAGTCATTGACTAGACAAGTCGCGATTATTGCTCGCGTTGGACAACTATTTCGGGGTTCCGGGTGAGCGCCTGTCCATCTCGAGTAACGCCCTAGGCTGTGCATCAGCTTTCAACACTGATGGCGTGTCATATGGGGTATTAGGCCTAATTGGGATGGAAGGAGGGTGGGAGGAAGGCAGACAGACAGACAGGAAGGCAGGCTGACAAACAGACAGAGCTAGACAGGGCAGCAATGGGACATTTAAGAGGACACAGGCTGAAACTTTATCATTGGACACTAGAAAATTTTTCTTCAGCCAGAGGATTGTAGAGCGCTGGAACTGGCTTCCAGAAGAAGTAATATCTGCACCTAGCTTAACAGTTTCAAAAAGAACTTGACAGTTGGATGGATAGATATAGGCACTAAAAGCCAATATAGCTTACTTAACCTATTAACTCTAACTGTAACTGTAAATTGAACAGTATATGCACTGCTATCACCAGCTGCTGTTGGACGGTTAGTTTCCATTGTCGATTTGAATGGTACAGCCAAGCTAAATCGACTTCACCCCGCGTTGTTTAAAATTCTTCTACAGCTGCGGGTTAAATGTATGTCTGCCACCCGATTTGCTATCATTAGATCGGCTGACACAGACACCGCGGCTAAACTGGACTCTCGAGAAAGACACGCAGCATCATGCCAGTACCCTGTTGTTGACAGTTTAGATATTCATTATCAGCTATTGTCTCCTAACTGCATTAACCCACTATTGTTTTAGCTTTGGTGGTGTAGCCTTTGTTGGTCGGCATCAACACTTGTGCAGCGCTTCTAACCCCTTTTAATGCTCAAAATCACTTAATTGGCCTAAGGTTTCTCAGCGCATCCACTACAAAATCTTATCTATTAGGCCTACCTACAGTTAATGTAATGTAATGTAATGACGACAATTTATATAGCATCGTAAATAGCAGGCTACTTTCTAGGGTGCTGTAGAAAGTCAAAAGTCAGCCGAAGAACTAAGAGTATGCATCAAATACAATTTCAGCTGTTTTTTTAAAAAAAGGTTGACACTTTTGGACTACCGAATGGATGTGGAAAGACTGTTCCAGGCGCGCGGGCCAGCAACTCGAAATAATGCCCTTCAAACTTCTCATACCTCTTACATTCGCCAGCTATTCATTATCCTACCGCCCAGATCCACTCGTTCTTCTGCAGACCTTTATTTATCACAGCCTCCATCTCATCCTCTGCTCTCAAATTCTGCAACCGCTCTTTCATATAGCCTATGCAGTCAGTTCTTCGGAAAGACACTCCTGAAAGACCTCCGACAGTTCGCACTTCCCCCTTGCTCGCCTGTCAGTACGAAAGCCGAACTCCAAGCTATCGCAGTGGTAATCGTAATCGAGCTTAGGATCACATAATCTCTCTTATTTAATTTCTCTCCCTTAGGTAATTTCTCTCTTACGTAATTTCTCGATTACGCTATCCTGACATGTCTTTGCTCCTGTATCACCTCAGGACAACAGTACTATCACCACTTATCCACTGAACACCGAACACCAAGCTTTCTTCTCATTGTTTATTTATTTAAAGCACACACGCGGGCCCTATGGTGCACATTATTATTATTATTATTATTATTATTATTATTATTATTATTATTATTATTATTATTATTATTATTATTATTATTATTATTATTATTATTATTATTATTATTATTATTATTATTATTATTATTATTATTACTACTACTACTACTACTACTACTATTACTATTATTATTATTATTATTTGCACATCACTGCCTAACTTTTCAACATCTGTAGTCCTTATTAATGCAAAAGACTCACGTCAGGCAGAATAGTGCACCTGTCCTTACTGGTGTATGAAAGACACACCTGCAGGCCTAGGTGTGTATAACTTTTAGTCAAAGGTTATCTATACACGTGAACACCGATAACTAGTTTCATCCTAAATTTAAATGACTCATTTTCCGTGTTAGCCTAGCCTACAGTGTCTACTCCGAAAATCGAAAGGGGGTGGGCAGCGTAGCCATCGTCATCATAGACTAAAATCTACATGCATGCGCGCTCGTATTTCGTTAACATCGTAAACTCAAGATTTCTACATAGGCTATTTGTTCTACATTATTAAAAAGTATATCTTTTATAATTTAGAGAGTTAACAAACGTATGTATTCAAAAGTAAGTTTTATGGTAGTTTGCTATAATGTTTGATTAAACAGAAAATAAAAATAACGTGTTTTTGAATCACAAGTAGACAATTGAAATCAACTTTCAAACTTACTCACTTTTATAGCGCTATAAAAGTGTTATCGCCAAAGGAAATTTCCGGCATCAAAGTCAAAATGACAACGGCTGACGTCATGTATGGCGATGAATGAAAATACTTCAGCAGTTTCATGACAAGTCTCACGTATTAAGATCAACGAAATGTTACGTAGGTAACTTTGATCAAAGCTTCTGTGTTATGTTTAAAAAAAACGGACGGTAAAAATTAAATTTTACTGGTAATGTTTTATGTACTACATTGTTATAATTAAAGTTATGGAATCGGAATACCGGCTTCATCGTATGACAAAGGGGCTTTCAGTCGTACGATATCATCTGATAGGAACTTAATGCACGTGACTCATTAAAATATAGCAGATATAATGGTTGAATTATTATTTATTATTTCTAGATTTATTGAGCGCCTGTCTCTAATAATTAAGCGTCAATCGGTAGCGCTGAGTAATTGTGAGTGAAGGACTTGCTCGAGGTCCTGACCCAATGACGTGTGAGTTGAGGCTAGAACCAGTACTCTCCGTGTTACAAGCTGAGCGCTGTAACCAATCGGCTTCCGTGCCCGTGATGAAGTAATAGTCTAATGTAATAACATACTAAAGTCAATAAAAATAAATGAAGAAAGAGAAGCAGAACATTCTTGAAGGCTTTGGAAAGGAGTGATTCACAAATTGCCTCATTACTTCTGCTGTTTTTATATATCTGTTATGTGAGCAAAATGTAGACCTAGTTACAGTAGCCTTCTTTGTCACTGCTTTTTAGGTCAACTTTTCATTTAGTTTCCCACGGGCCCTACTCAAACGAGTTCTAGTGAATAACGGTGCTAGGTAAGAGAATTTTATTCTTGTGGCTGTTATTTGCAGCTCTTTGTCATATATGGGACACTAGTAATTTCATTGTTAATCTTGTACACAGGTTTAAAATAATTATTGTTTGAACTTGATGCTTTCAGAGTTATGATAGACTTTTTGTCTGAACTCTGAGTTTGAATCTGGAAGCTTTTAGTCAGGTCCATTTGACCAGTCTGGCAAAAGAGAATGGACATGCCTACAGATGGAGATGGATACAGAACGCGTGGAAAACACGTTATTCCAGTTGTCGAGTTCCACATGCTCGACAAAAAAAAGTACTTCCCTTTGTCTGCACTGAGCGGTGTGACAGTGCGGACAATTCTGTATCCTCTTACCGTTATCAAGACCAGACTGCAGGTGCAGAAGCAAAATTTGCTCTACACTGGCACTTATAACGCATTTCACCGTATTGTCTGCTCTGAGGGACTTCGTGGACTCTACAGCGGGTTCCTTGTGCATAATCTAGCTGTAGCATCGCAGATGACATTCCTCACGTCCTACGAAATGATGCGACACATTCTGGTCAGTCAGAACATTTGTTGCAACAGTCGCTACCGATCTTTCATCGCAGGTGGTGTCGCCTCATTGGTTGCACAGACTGTTGTTGTTCCTGTTGACATTGTTTCACAACATCTTCAGATACTTCCAGTGTCAAATCAGATGAAGGGTATTGAGAGGCCATTGAAAACGGTCTTAGTTCAGCCGATTGATGCTCCTGTGAATGGTATGGTTAATAGCTTTGGAACAACAAAGTCAGTTCTTTCGGAAATTTACAGACGCAACGGATTACGAGGATTCTATAAAGGCTACCTAACATCTGTGATAACCTATGTGCCTACTAGTGGAATCTGGTGGCTGTCTTATGATTTCTACTGTGGTAAGCAAAAACTCCTTAAAGTCATGCCTTATCTGATGAAAGAGGTTGTATGTGTTTTGGTTCTAAAGAGTAAATGAGAGGTGGATTGTGGATACTTTTGATATTTTGTTTGAAGTGAGAGCTAACTGGTTAAGCACTAGCATTACACAGAAAGTCCTTCATGTACAACAGCTATAAAATTATAATGATAAAAATAATTGTTAATCTGAAAGACAGAAAAATGTCATGTGGCAGTAGGTTGCTGAAATATTGATCTGAACGATGTTAGTTTGTAGATTATGATTTAAATTTAGAGGACATCGTTGATCGCACTTAAATACGTTGGAATGTTAACTTTTACATTTGGTTTTAATCTCAGAAGTTATGCAGAAGTTATATTATTGAACTGATACCATAGTATATGGTCATTATTTTCTTTTTTAGATACGGTGTCAGAGCTTGCACCTGTTTGTCTGCCACGCCTCTCCCTTCAGTGCCTTTCTGCACTACTTAGTGCCTGCACCACAACTGTTATCACTACGCCAATGGATGCTATCCGTGCCAGAATTCAGGTGACAGACTACTTAATTTATGTGATCAGCTAGTGGAGTTAGTTATCACTTGTAAAATAGTTAAGGAGGCTGCTTACTGTTAGTAAATTTGGTTCTTTGATGGTTGCCTAAAAGATATACAGTGAAATGTTAATCCCTCATACCAGGATGTCATCTAACCTGAGGCATGCTAAGCTGTATCAACATTTATTCATTTGGTAAATTTATACAATGCCTCTTGCTGCTTCCAGCCCAGATTCAGTGTAAAAACAAGTTTCAAGCATTGATAAATTGTGCAGGTGGCATCCTGGAGATGATACAGATCTAGAGCAAGGCCATTCCAGGTAGATGGTCAAACCACTGAGAAATCGTGTAATTGTCAAGGTCCCTGCAAAGGGAATGGCCAGTTTGCCTCTAGTCATAGCCTAGCAAAAAGATCCGAGGCTGGTCAAACCTCAGACATGTCAACAATGCGCCAACAATCTAACTTCGTCATCATTCTGCTTGCTTGCCATTAACTTGTTTATGCAAAAGCTAATTTTTAACACTTAGTGTTCTTTGTGTGTAGGTTGAAAATGAACAGTTTCTAGTCACCGCAAAAACACTGTGGAGGGAGGAACGTCTCCGCATCTTTTCCAAAGGTCTTTCACCACGACTCATATCGTCTACTCTTTCATCATTTTTCGTAATACTATGCTACGAGACGATAAAGCGTTGGAGCCTTCTTGATGAGTACAAGACCTGCGTTCGATGGTAATGGTTGAGCAAGTTGATGCTGGTGAAATGATGCTTACGGGATTGATTAAGCTGCCAGTTTATCAAAATAAATGACAGAATTTGAAAGGTGCTCAGGCCATTATTAATTATTATGTAAAACTCAGTTTTTTCTGTGTTCTTTCTAACCTCCAATTCAGGCAAGAGTCATCATAGCCAATGATCTGTTCAACATTATATATGTGTATCAATTTATTATATTAAATTAATATATTATTATATTGGCCCAGAGTTTTTCAATGGTAGTAGTGTGTCGGAAAGTTGACAAAATTAGTGTCAGAAATTGTTTGAACCTAACTGCAAGGAAATTGAAGCTTTAAGATCAACATTTTATTTATAGTACTTTGAGAGCCATAGCAAGGACTGAGTACAGTGCTATCATGAGATTATGTTATAAACAGATTGCTTTGTATAGCCAAAATAATTTGGGGGCCATGTTCCTGATTGTGATCCAGCCATTATTTGCATGATGATGCATTTCGTAGAGGTTCAAGTGCAATTCCTGATATTAAAGTGCAGGATCTTTTTTTTCGTAGGACAAAAGTTGTAGTTTTAGTGTATTGTGTTTGTGTGGCTATAGTTTTTAATTACAGCTGGATCCATGGTTTTAGTCCAGTGCATCGTGTGAACCTCTGAGTTTGTTAGCCGTAGCTGGATGGCTGTATTTGAGACTAAAGATCTTCAAGCTTTTTAAGACTACATCTGATGATGATGCAGAGGGTATATGCAAATTGTAAGTTGTGCCTTTTCTAAATGCTTCTTACCATTGGTATGTCAAGTGCTGTGTGCGTAACTTTCAAGGACATACCTAGATGATAGGAAACATTCTAGGTAATAGAGGTTTTCTTATAAGGCAGCCTTCAAGAAATTTATTTGTAGCAGATGATTTTCTCTTCATTTACTTTCTCTGTTTAGTGGAGTCTGTCATTATTTGTCGTTTGTATTACAGGCTGTGCAGCTGTCTTGTAAAAAACGTAGTGTCGGTTGTTTCATTAACTCTGGCACAGTGTGGATATACACTCTGTGTTACAGAGAAAAGGTGCTTTGAGTGACAAGAACTAACTTGAAATAGACATGTCATCTTGTTGTGTATATTATTTATTTGAAGTCTTTATTCGAATCACCTTTTGTCGTGTGTACAGGTGACATCCATGAACGTCAACTTGTGAGTTTTCTTACTAGGAAAATTTACAATTTTGTTAATTTTAAATTTGTTTATGGGTCATCCATACTATTGCCATAGTTGGTTTTATGAGCACGAACCATGTAATGCATTTACTGTGTAATGATGATCTTAAGCAAATTTTAACTTTAACTTCAAATTTATTTAGCACCTGTACTGGGTTAGTTATTCAGAAGTGCTTAATATACAGTTGCTTAGTGTGCATTAAACACTTTAGCGGTCCAAGGTAGGTGACTTGTTGTTTGGTAGCGGTGCAGTATTAATAATAAAAAGCAAATCAAACTAAAAAAAATCGGTGTGTTTCTATCAATTTGCAACATCTTGGCTGTGGTTTAACTTTGCCATGCTCTTGTAATGTCTAAACTTCACTTCTGCCTTTCATGTCATTTACAAGTTTACTGGTTCAATTTTAATTACTTAACTTAATCACCCACATTGTTAAAAGCTTTTGAGTTACTTGTAACTTCAACGGCTTGATGGCTGTGCAGTTTGGAAAATCTCGCTTCAGGGTGTTTGTAAAACTGCATGCCATTTAAACAAGTGCAGGTAGTAGATCAAAACTTAAACAGGAAGGGATCGAATACTTCTCAGTCTGAAAAATTTTGGCGATAATCTTGTGACATGTAATAGGTGGATATAACTTTTATTCAGTTGTGGGATATATTGTCTGATTCACATCTTCTGGTTGTGTCTCCAATCTAGGTGATTTCAGTTTATGTACAGTCTGGGAAATAGGTTTTCTGATGGAATCAGTAGACTATAACTGTTCTGTGATGAACCATTAGAAAAAAAAACAGATAAGGTATCAATCATACTGCAGCAAGAACAAAATCTGTCTTCTAAACCAATAACTGCCAAGAGTTGGTAAAATTAGAAGGGAGGTCAATCCCATTTCCACTCCAATCCCAAACATCACCCACCATAGCTGCCACACTGTCTCTCTGCCTGACTCTTGGATCTTGCTGGAACCAACACTTTTGCCTGTTGATGTTGTTTTGACTGAGCACTTGTGAATAAGCTGTTCCCCATGACTTGGCTTTCATTGGGTGCTGTAGAAATCTTGGGATTACGATTACTAATGAATTTGTTAGTGAGGATATATAGCATTCGCTTATTGTAAGAAGCATTATTGCTTTACATGTCAGGCTACCTCACTTAAATAATTTATTTATAAATAAATAAGCATAACAACTGGTTTTCCAGCTTATGTTTCATCAAAACGTTAATACCGTTATGTTTCGGAAATTACTCAAATGTACCCCGAGGAACGGTCATTCTAGCAGATTTTAGCAGATGACCATTTCACAGGTTAAACTAATTTTGATGCATTATAGAAAACAGTATTGCATCTGTATTTAGTAAGTTTACGGCATTAGATAATAATGATAACTGAGTGTCAAGTACCATCTCTTGCACATAATTACAAGCTGTCTTTGGTAGCTGTGCAAGGCCCATTCCTTGCCATTACAAAGCATTGATTTTAATGCACAAAGAAAGGTAATCTGTTGTAAAAATGTTTGTATGTTCATTCATTCGATTCTGACATTTCATGTACGCAACTTCTTTACTTGTCATACATATCTTCAGTGTTATTCGCTGTTTTGTACATGTTTTTGAACCAGTACTTACTCACTGCTAATTCCATTCCAGTATCAGTTATGGTAATATTCTGTAGTCAGTGACCACAGGTAGTTATACATCGTAGGTTTTTTAAACCCAGCGGAAGAAAATCGCAAAAGAACAATAGAAATTTAGTTAGCAGGATGTTTGATTTGAGTCTTCGCTGCAATATGTGGCTTTTGAATTAATAGTGAACGTCTTATCAGAATAATATTCATCCGTCTGATGATATCCAAATGTTTGCTCTATGACTACGGGTTTAGCATCAGGTATGTTGGCATTGAAGTTTTCATATTAAAGAGTGATGCCAGTAGATGTATGAAAGAGCTGCTAGTTTTCGTGGTTTTGTGAAGACGTATGGATTTTATCTCTGCGACCGAGACTTCCATGAGACAGGCTCTCACTTTCCCTTAAACATCGTTCGTTATTTGCTTATACTTACTCTTGTGGCCAATCAAGGTCTGTGTGTATCCAACACTGGGGTCGTCCATTAAAGGCATCCACAAAGACATAAGGGGGGGTTGCCCAAATTGTTATTTCAGTACAGTTTGTGCCTTCAATGCCTCCTTCAGTCAGACTGCAGACAGTCTTTGTTTAGTTCCTTTGCTGGACGTGGCAGTATCAAAGTACCCCACTCTGTAGCACAGTTAGCCTAGCACGATCAACAGGGCTACCTAATCTACTCTATAGTATGCCGTTGCAAAGGGGATTGGGGAGGGTAATGCCAAATGTGGACAAGGGGAAGCAGGAGTGTATAGTAGTTCAGTGTTTGCAGACGTCCTTTATGAACAACCCCTGGCCACTTAATATGTCCTTCAGGTACATTATATTTACCAGCCTCCCATCATGTATCACACATTGCTCTATCAAAATGACACAACATAAATAAAGTCTGACAGAATTGGTCTGGCAGTTTATTGCAGATCCATAAAAACAGAACTTCTCAAGTAGAAGGCTTCTTAGGAGAAACCTACATGCAAGCGACAGCGGCAAACTTCAAGCTCAGAATAAAAACAACAAATCCAAATGTACATCTTTCTAAATAGATGCATGTCCAATAAAAACCATATAAGAAAATATCAAACAACTTAGCCATTCAAAACAGACAGTCCTTTAAATAAATAGTCAATCTGAGATTAGAAAATTGTATCATACAGATCTAAAGTAAACATTACAAAATAACAGAAGTATATTGGCTTAGATCTGGCTCCAACACTGGCAATGTCACACAAAATATCCGAAATGCTATGATACACCAACAACCAGTAGCTGTGCAGCTTAATTACAGCATTTGAAAAAGATCACATATGCAGATCCGATTATGCTAAACGAGGCAAAAGCCCAAAAATTACCAAAAAGCATTGGCCAAGTTATTCATAGCTTTATAAACTGATGCACAAGTTTAGAAAAACATCTTTAGCATTTATGTAATGGCAAAATTGCATAACTCTCTAGAACCTTCTAAAATACATATCAAGTTCCAGAGTTGCAAGAGAAAATTTGAGATGTCAACATAAAACAAAAGAGCATAGAGTAGGAAGGCAGTTCAACTTGGCAGGATCAGTCATACAACAGACTGTTGATTGTGTCATTCAGGTCCCGTAGGTGACCAAATTTGTTTAGAGCTTCACCCTAATCTAAAGCACAAGCAAGACATCTACCATCCTAGTTTTCTTCACCTGCACCTTGCAGCACTGTTAAGGGTGGTTGCCTCTCGTAGATCAGATCTTCTGAAAACTATCTTGTCGTTCATACACATCTTGGCCAGCAACTGTTCGTAATTGTAAACGTAAACTTGAGATTTCTGAAGTGCCCAACAAAAGTCAAGTCATGGGAACCAGCTTATTCATAGGTGCTCAGTCAAACAATTGGAAGGCAGGAGGGTTAGAAATGGTCACACTTCCTGAACTTCTCTTCTCCCTCATGTTCGTGACTCTATTACCAAGCCTATCTTGCACAACCGAAAAACATGTCCCTTTTGCGCTTGCAGTTTGTTGCTTGTTGCTGGGATTTAGAGTGCACCTCAGAGCTGTTGTAAGCGGGGTTTCATCAAATCTAAGTTGTAATGCAGCGTATTTACTGAAATACATCATGTTACATCTGCTTATTTCCTAGTATCAGTTAGACTTAACTGCAGTATCTTCATCAGAATAGGTGCAATCGTCCATCATATGTGAGATTCTGCAAGAGGGTTTGAGTAAAAAGGGCTGTCGATAACAAAACACTGGCCCTCGTGATACGCCACGGCGTATCCATTGTCCAGTTCTGCAGCTTCCTCTGCTTCCTTTGTATGTTTCCTGTCATGTTGCACAGCCGCTGGCTTCCACTTTTCATCAGGCTCAACAAGGCTGCGTAGGTTCAGTATCTTGATTGTAGCCGGTCCACGGATAACCCACCACAGATTCTAAATTTGATATTTTTAGAACATTAGAATAACGACAAATCACGAAAAATCATCCCTAACATGTGTGCGCATATACATACAAATCAGTGTTCATTGCTTTAATGCAAACTCTAAGGCAACTACTAACATTTTAAAGGTAAGTTCATATATTTTAGAGAAACTGAAAAATATCAGATACTGGAAATTAAAACCTTTCTACACCCCATAAAATGCCAAATCAGCTTAAGTTGCTAATGCTATAGAAAAAATGAGAAAAGCATAATGGTAAACAAGTGAGATGTGACCGGACACAAGTGTAATACACAATGAATCATGAAACTTACCCCCCATGAACCAATACATCGGCAGAGACCAATGATCATCCAGAGAGGAATGAAGGCAAGAAGAATTGCAGAAAGCAGCCAACCCACTCCTTCTGCCCACAACGGATACTTGTATCCCTCATGCTCGATACCCGTATACTTGATGCATTTGAATATCAAAATAAACTGAAACAGAAAAAATGGCTTTTTGTCAGTTGGTCTGCATTGAAACATTTTCAGTAACATAAAGTGACACAGCTTTGAATAAACTCAACGTCAAACAGATTCAGCACCTCTTCGGTGCAGAATATGGGTAATTTGGATATTTTGTGGTTCAGTATTCATTAAAATGGTAATTATCCTAAGTTAGTTTAAAAAATTAAAGGGCAATTCACTAGCACCTCTCAAAGTTACTTCTAGCCTAAGTGATGCCACTGTAGTCAAATAACAAATTCGTCCATAGCTGAACGATGCTTGCTTTGCTCTGGAGGGTTTCTGGCAGTCATCCAACTGTAACAAAACATTTCTATGGAAACTCCTTAGCACCTCTCAGTAACGTAGAAACCAAGCAGCAAAATCCAGTTCATGGTTGCCAGTTGACTTGTATTCAAAACATTTCATTTGTTTGCTGTGATTCTTGGAAATTATGAAAAGGACTCCTGTTATGTTGAGGTGTTAAAAATTGCTTATGTTCTTTATGGATCATTTGCTGCAAATATTCACAACCATCAATAGCTGCAATCTTAAACTAAGTGGCAGAAAATCAGCAAAAAATTACTTACTACAATAATAAGCGGAGTGATGAACACCCAACAAGCAAGCCAAAAGTAGTTGGGCTTAGAGCCAAGCATCAATTTAATGTCGGCGGAAAACCGTTGAAAGCCTGTAAGAAAACCATTAAACTCCTTAACTCATACTTATTCTAATTCTTACCATTGTCTCTCTCTCTCATCTAGATTAAGCATCTCATAAATTCACCTTATCAAAGTCAGACCAATTTTCCAACAGTTCTTGGTGGTACCTGTGCTCAAGTCCATAAGAACAGGTTAGAGTCACTACTGTTTTGGCTCATTTCTAGTAGCTGCAGCTTCACAGGAAAGCAGGAACATTGACTGTGTGGGTGCACACAAAGTGTATTAAATTACTCAAAAACTGTATTCATGTGTACCCAATCACTCATAAACTCTGCATTTCTTCAGCATTAAAATGAGCTTATACTTATGGTAATCAAAATAAAACTAAAAAGGCAGGTTGCATAAGGTTCATTTCTGAGTCAAATTTCAAAGCTATGGCAGCTAGATATGCCTAGGTACAGTGAATGATGTTTGCAGTCAACAGACAAAGAAGATAGTTGAAGTTTAATAAGTTTTGCTTTTAGTTTTCAGTGAAAAGGGCCTGAACAGGAATGTTAATAAGGGTAGGGTTGATGAGCAGAGAACAGAGAGATCTGCAGTTCTGAGGGAGCAACACAAATGCTCTTACCATACACCCAGCTGATAGCCACAGCTTCAAAAAGTGTAACAAACAACAGCGGAAACGAAGTAGTAAACTTGTCTATCAACTCAATCACAAACATTCCTCCCTAAAAAGAAAAACATAAAAAACTTCATATAAACATTCTACTAAGGATGCCACGCATCCTCAAATATCTGAATATAAAGCAAGTTCTTGACAAAAGCAGTAAATCTACTAAATTATGGCCAACACACTGTCTAGCTGACTATTACAGAAAGTACAGGTATTTTGCTGAACAACCCCCCAAAACAATCGATGAGGATAGTCATATGAAACTCAGACCCAACCAAAAGGCCTATGAAGGTTAACAAAGAAAAGCATCACTGAAAACTACCTGCCCAATTCATCCTGTATAAGTCTTTAAGTCATACACAGCATTAGTGTAGCATTATGTTTTACAACCTGCATCCTTCTTCCTTTGTAGTTAAGATGAACATTTCTAGCAGCTCCTGTAATATGATATTTTACTAACAGTTACTAAAATTTGATATTTTACTACAGTCTGATGCCAACATTTGCTAACCTGAGTCATGCATGGAATTCCAGCAAGAAAAAGCACAACACAAACAACAGAGACGGCAGTTTTCTTCCATCGTGCAATCAGAAGAAATTCATCTGAGAGTGCGGTGATAATGCTCTCAACGCCAACAAACTATCCATAAAAAGATGTATTAAAATACTCATCAGTTACAAGGAGATAGGATCACTCAAGTATCAAAACATTCTCAAGGAATGAATGAGAATATTCTAACAGGCACTATGATGATTCACAGATAAACAATTCCAAAATTCTGCATGGACTGACTACTAAATGAGTCACAGGTGGAAGTCTTACCTGACTGTCCAGGCCGAGTGTAATCAACATGAAAAAGAAACAAACAGACCAGAAAGGCGCCCCAGGCATCATCGCCAATGCCTCCGGATAGACAACAAAGGCAAGACCAGGCCCTGCTGTAATTACCACAAACAAGATACTTATGCTGCTGCATGTAACAATAGGTTAGCCTATAAAATTCCACAACCAGGGACTTTTCCATAGTAAACTTCACTGTGCCCACTGCTTGTGAATAACCTAGTGCCCTGTGCTTTTTGGCAGCATTGTATAAATTGAAAGTTTACAATTACAATTAATCTGTAAGCTGTAAAAAAGAAGCTGTCCACATCATCTGAAATCGAGACTCACACAGGACCAGAATGTCATCTTCTAGTTATTCGTTGTTGTTATTATTACCATCACTTATCACTATCAGCATGACTACATGTAAATGATGCTGTAAACCAGAAACTTATGCATGAGTGCCTTACATGTAGGGTCTGACCTCTCTGGTTTTTTCAGTCAAACTTTCCATAAGTTTCATGTAGCAAAACTGTCCGACATCTCGAAGACAAAATTAGGCCGGGTATTGATATCAGAATTTGTGAAACAACTAGGCAGTAACTATAAGTCTGCAACATTTGTTGTTGATATGCAATTATATCTATAACTTTAGAGAACCTTCTCAGTTTCTAAAAAGTGTTACATAAATGACCAGATGCACAATGTTGCCTCGGTCACAGCCGAAGTGCCAAATTCTTGCACGATTCGTTCAAACTACATGTGGAAGACAACGAACTAGCTCCTGGTCAAGTATACAATTACATTCAAGATCCTCCTTTTTGGCTGAGCAATGCCGGCAGGTTTGGCCCCAGAACACATCATGGAACTTTGCGTTCCTGTACTGAGCCAGCAGAATCAATGAACACAGCACTCTAACTTTTTGGTTTCATGCTCTCAAACAGTGATTTGAAGACATTTTTCTTGCACTGAACCATCCTTATGGAACAGCCACAAAAAATCAGAACTTTACCGCCACTAATAGCTCGAGACTTTTCAGCTTATCTTAAGATGAAACGTTTTAAGATCTGTTAGATATCCATGCCTCAGCGCCTCTGCGAGGTTATCAAAACATGCTCTACAAATGTTCAGATACAAACATGTCAAGTATTACAGTAGCTACACAGGGAACTGTTTCTAAGATGTCCTATGGCTGTAGAATGATCAGTTTCTTCTTACCTTTGTCAGCGACCTGGTCAACAGACACATTGCGAGTGTGGCTCATAAAACCAAGAACAGAAAATATGACAAATCCTGCAAAGAAGCTTGTCAAACAATTGATCAATGTCACAGCAACTGCATCTCTGAAAACAAAAGACAATTAATTATCTGTGAGCTTCTGCAAAATATTAGTGCCTAATTTTCCTTAGTTTAAATCAGTCACCTAAACCTTCATGAAATGTAAAACAATTTTCTGTTCTCTGCAATTAAAACTGAACTATATTGCCTATAAAATTCTAACCCACTTGACATTAATCTGTGTTTTTGACATCTGTTTTGACAGATTTCATCACAGCTTTCAGCAGAATAAACCTGAATGACTTTTCCACATACAGGAATGGTTCATTCAGGAAATCTACTTTCCAGTTGCTGGTCCTGTACTGAATGTTTTATCCCAAGTTAGTGATGAGGTTTACTTTAAAAGGTATAGATAAAAAGGGCAAAGGTATCACTGCTAAGACTTGTTTTTCTTTCAAAACTAACCATTTCAAGAGTACTGCTTAGATCGCAGACTATCTCCTTGTTTCCAAAGAACTGAATTTAAATTCCTGAAAGTATTGATATGCAACTGTTAACTTATTGCAAGCCTATTGCAGGTCCGTATTACTGAAGGACGAAAGATGCCTGAAGCAGTAGTACACACCCATCCCACAGCATGAGAGTCTTTTGTGGTTTTTAAAATGAAGCTCTATCAATTCTTCCAGTGCACATTAGCACAGGACAGAAGCCAAACAATACCAAACCCAAACAGTAGCGACAATGAAACACAGTAACACTCTAAGATGCCTATTGATTAGGCTTGGGACAGTGCACTTATTACGTTCTCCAACAGTATTTTTAATAATAAGCATACCAAACAAACCCAGTCACATAGAAACTACAAGTAAAAAATAATCACTTCAATAGATTTATAATACTATTAGTACTTCTTATGGCTCACAGACACTCCTCTACTTATGCTCACCGGTTGCATTTGTTGTCGAATTTATTGTAGCTGCCTAACATGATAAGGCTTCCAAATCCAGGGCCAAGTGAGAACAGAATCTGGATAGCAGCATCATTCCAAACCTAGGCACAAAATGTAAAACAACAGAGGCCTTTTTTAAGAAAAAGTCTCAAATTTTCCTTTAAAGTTTAGTAACTACACAATCATGACTCTTGGTGGCATTACAAAATAACAATTTCAAACTATTCAGTCACTTAAAACCACATGTTTATAGAGATAGTATAATTCAGACAAAACAGAAAAATAAAATGATTATAACTTGATGGTAATATTATCTCTTACATACCTGCTATATGTGCCAGATTACATACTGCTATGTTAAATCCTCCAAAATTTGCTTAAAACCCATAAATATAAGAAATCAGAGAATAAAACATCGTACTTGGATGTCAGCCATTTTTGTGAAATCTGGTGTCAGATAGTACTTGAGGCCTTCACCCGCACCCGGCAGCGTGACCCCGCGAACAAACAGAATGAACAGAACCACATAAGGGAATGTTGCTGTAAAATAGACGACCTAAACAAGCACATCATACAGAACATAACAACCACATTTTATACTCACTGGTCAGCTTAATAACCAAAGCCACAATTTAATCTAATTTAAGGCTTCTTTATAAAAAATATTAAAGAAATTCACTGATCCTTGATACAGGACCTCTTCCTTGAAAATTCTTCCACACAATTCATATATGTGATACCAACTGTTATGATCTGACATGGATGCATAATTAAACAATCAATGATTGCTTAATTACGATTTAATTTGGTATAAGCCACATCAATTTTTAAAAAAACATTTTCTTTCAAAAACCAAGAGAAATCAAGACATTTTGAGCACTGACTTCAAGGCTTCTTTTAAATTGCAGCTAAGGTGTTGTTGCAACTAGAAAATATACCTACCAAGAATGTTCTGCAAAATTCAATTTAAAATCTGGCATAACTAATTGTTTTTACCCTTCACTAATTAATTAATTAAGGTCAACAGTTTTCAACAAGCAGGTTCCAAATGTTTCATGGTTCAAATGAAATGCCATTTTGTTGGTACAACTGCTCTAAATACATGTATAACTTCTCAGTAGACACCATCACTAAAAATTCGAACTGGCATCCTATAAATTATGCAATTAAATTTAGCATGCAAAATTTTGCATGTATGCAACTGGTCAAAGTGACAGCCACATTGCTGCACAATGCACCATGTCAATCACAAACTCAATCACAAACTCAATCACAAACTCAATCACAAACTCAATCAACAAAACAGTTCACCTTTCCTGATGACTTGACACCTTTAATGATGCACAAGAAGACGATGATCCAGGCTAACATGTGACAGAGTGTCAGATGCCAACGCACCTCTCCAACATTTGCTATATTTGTTTCATTGGTCATGCCAAGTGCAAAGTATCTACATAAGACAAACCATTCCCTGTTGAAGCCTAGGAAACCATTCTAATCAAATCTAATCTGAATTAATCACAGAATGTGTAAATAAAGTACTTATTCAAATCACACTCATGTTTAAGTATGACTACACAAGATCTAATAGCTTTCCAAACATGAGACCAATGCAAGTGAATAATTTTTAAAATGTTACCACAATTAGCATCTAATCAACATTCTTCATGACAAGGAAAGGTATGATATAGTAATAATACAATGCCTCATCAACGATGCTGCTCAAGCAAACACACATCTCAAGAATGATTTTCAGCCTACCTTAAGTCACAATTTTGTAAATTTATTATGACAGCCATGTCTTAGAGCCTTGTGCTATGTAAATTCTCAGTTACCATGACAAATTCTTGTGCTCTTTAAAAACCTCTTTAAAATAATTCATATTTATAGACTTTGCTTCTTCTAAGATAGAGAGAGCAGACCAAGTAGGCAGAGCAAGCTTTCCTTCATCAAGTGCCAGAAACTGTTAAATTCTTTCATGACATCAGTCAACACAGTAACAAACATCACAGGCCCTTTCAACTTGTAATCAAGAATGACTCACTGCCAATATTCTTCAGCAGCACTCTTTAGGACTTTGCCACCTTGCGTTAGGTTGGAGCACGTGACATTTACAAGATCAGGCATAGTGTCATTGAAAGAGATGCTGGTTTCATTGCAATGTTCTCTCTGAGCTACCACGAAAAAACACTTTAAAACGTTGGAATTACCAGAACCAGATTACAGTGTAAAGTTGATGTTCCGTGCACAGAAGATGTTTACCACAAAAAGGTAAGAACCACCGATTCATGATTAAACTTAAACTGAAAATAAATTGACCCTTAACTTTATTTTTGCATGAAACTAAATAAAAAAGCTGAACAAATAAGCAAAACATTGTATGCCATACTGTTTTCAGTGTATTCTACTGTAGTTATCTCTGCCTGTCACCCAGTACCTCTAAGATACTATAACAGGTCTTTTTAAAGTTTCATTTTGTGTGGTGTTCAGAAATTTCGGCGATTTACATTTACATTTTATTTACATACAGCATACTTGTCAGCGATGACAGTGACGAGGATGCTGTAAATTCAAAAGCCCTTAATACTTGTTTAACTAATTCAGAGCGAGGCTGACTGAAACAAACTTCCACAGTTATGAAATCAGTCTGGCCAAGAACATTCATGCAAAGCACAGATTTGTAATAAATTCTCAATCCCACAAATACAGTTTTGAGATATCTGGCTTTAAACTAACCATAAGGATTATCTGAGCAGTTCTGATTCCACCAGTGTCCACATTTACTCCACGGAAGTTCACTGGTAAAAGATGAG
Organism: Norana najaformis; assembly: GCA_964023275.1. Classification (NCBI taxonomy): domain Eukaryota; kingdom Metazoa; phylum Annelida; class Clitellata; order Crassiclitellata; family Hormogastridae; genus Norana; species Norana najaformis. The sequence continues at coordinate 14,293,195 of OZ029913.1, forward strand.
AACAAGTAAAAAATGCTAAGGCCAAGAATCACATTGTAGTAGACGGACACCATGGCACTTATGCCAATCATTGCATAGCCAAGCCCTGCAACAACACAACCATATTTAAGTCACATATAACAATTGGACACAACAGTGCATAACAATTGTAAACAGTTTTAAGTTAATTGTAGAACATTATATTTACTCTAATCATAAATACAACATAAAATTCCAGTCAGATTTCTCATTTCTTTGTTGAGTTTTTGAAAATACAGGAAGATAAAGTAAAATCTATACCAAAATTTAAATTTTCTGCAAGATAATGTTGAGAAAATGCCTAATGCATTTCTGAGAAGTGTTTCCAGATGGAACTCTGTGGCAGAATGCATAGCTTCAATATCTCACATATTATTGATACACTGAACATATAAGAATGCAACAGGAAGCAGGCAGCATTCTCTATATTTTTCACTGACTTGTATTTGTAACTGTTACCACAAATTTTTATAGCACCTCTCCCAGAGAAACTCCTCAGAGAGGCTCCAGCATTTGTTTCATTGGTCATGGAAAATGCAAATACAGTTTTTGTGATCATTACACTTCACCTGTATGCTACTAAAACACAAGAAGAATGAAGATAACATACTAATTAAATTAATAATTAAATTGAAATGTCTAAAGCATACTCTGATTAATTATTTATTAGGTATAGCAACAGAAGAGTAATATATCAGAAACCAGGCCCTTTATTTACCATCAGGCAGCTTTTGAATAGACACCAGAAGAACAATACGGTCACTTTACCTTTGAATAATGGACACACTCCCCAGACCGTAATTGGTCCAAGGGCAGCATACTGCCCAAGAGCTAACTCCAGGAAGAAGAGTGGCATTCCAGCAAAAGCCATCATAAAGAAATATGGAATAAGAAAGGCTCCTAAACAAAGTACCCAACAGACACTCAGAAACAGGCACATCACAAAATTCATCCTCACTTTAATTCTCATTTTTATAAATCATAGACCAGAAAATCTTGTACAAGCTACACTCAATTATGTTTAAAGAATAAGTTTATGCCAAAAATGATCTGCCACAAGAAATTTTTCAAACTCTTCAAGAGGAAAACAGCATAACCAGTTAGTTATGGTGGATAATTCCATACCTTCCATACAACCATAAAGTTCCATTTCTCTCTCTCATGTCCCAACTTTTGCAACAACTGACCCAGAACAAGCTTGACCTAATCTTTGACATGCTTCATGCTTAGCATGTAATGTATCCAACGTATCTCATATTTTTCAGCACCACAAAAATCAGGTTTGCAAATCAGATTTGCAAGAGCCAGGTTGTTAGGGTTCGTTTTGGTGCTGGTTCAGAATCTGGGAGTTTACGCTATCTTGACTTTAAGCATAATTATGTATGTATGTATATCACACATAACTATCTAACTGACCTAAGCAAGAATCCTTTATGTATAATTAATGTTTATCCTGCTTGACCTATTCAAAGTGCACCAATTATACTATAACAATCCAAAGTTAAAGGAAATACATTCAGACATATTATTGCAGTCCAACCTCCTCCATTGGCATAGCAGAGATATGGAAATCGCCAGACATTTCCAAAGCCAACTGCATATCCGACAGCGGAGAGTATGAAATCAATCTTTGTACCCCAGGTGCCTCGTTCAGGTATGTCACTTTTCGAATCGGTGGTAGGAGTGGTGGGAGTATCAGGAACCTGGGAAGTGATAACCGGTTCCAGGTCCTCTGGATCAGCAGGAGTGAAAGTCCCGTTTTCATATGCAACACTGTCAGTTAGTAAATCGAAAGACTTCTTCTGTGGCATAAAAAATAGAAACTGTCTGAATTGTTAAAATGTTCATGTTCATTTGGTCTGCTATATTAAGTTTATACTCAAGTCCAGATTATAATTAAAGACCTTGGGGCTCAGATTTCCATCAGGAAACTGCAGTTAAAGTAAGAAAAACAACGGGGCATCAAAATATTTCCATGTTTCACTAGTAACATAGAATAATTCTGTGGCTTAAGTATCTGTCAAGCTAAAATATACAATCTATCAATAAGAGTTTCAGGTTAAGCAAGCTTTTAGTGCCTATGTCTCACCACTCTGTAATGTCTGACAAGCCTTTCTTCAAATGGTATATTAGATAGGCTTCTCAAGAGTTCACTAGCTCTTTTTTGCACTTTTCCAAGGCTTTCGATGTCTTTTTTGTAACTGGGACTTCAAACCTGGATACATTATTCTAGATGTGGTCGAATATATGTATTGTGCTGCATCATGAAACCATCAATACCTATGTGCTTGAAACTTCTTTTTATCATGCCAAGAACTGACATTGCTTTACTTGCTGATTTTCTACATGGCTGGCTTCACTCCACTATGATTAACTTATTGCGCAATGGCCATAAGGATCACAGGGTGTGATCAGTGGTATCTGGGCAGTAATGGGAAAAGATGTATGGGCAGAACTCTAATTACTGGGAAATATGCAACCCATGGATGACGTTGATGGGAAAACCTCGCCCTTCCGCCCTACAAATCACACCCACTTTACATCAATGTTATTCCGAATAAGAACTACAAGTAATCAAGAAGGAAGCTTATTTTAACCCTGTAAACAAATTAACATTATTCTGTAACATACTTCATAATTTAGCAAGAATTAATGAAAATATGACTTACGGCGGTGTCCATCTCGTACGCTTAATCCAGAATAGAAAATGATCAAATTAGCAAAAGGCGAGTAAACAATATCCTGAGGTCATTGACCTATCGTGTCTGTCCAGTGATTTTATTCTTATGTATGCACGTCTCTGCATAGTAACGAAATTTTCCTCCTACCACCGGTTACTATCCCACCGCAGACACGCAGACAACCCCAGAGTGTGCAGCCCAGTCAACCGAGAAACCACCTGTCCACTTCCTGTAGATATAGCCTACCTTGCAAATAGGTAAATTTATATAGCACAATTTTTCAGAACGCTATAATCAGCTTTGAACATTCAAAAGTAGTTGTCTTTTATCGATATATTTGTTTGCAGTACAGGCTTTTGCTGTTTCCGAACTTCAACATTTTATCTATTTAATAAATGGACTAAGACCTCTTTCTGTTTAGTCCTTTACGAATGGTTCTATATCAATGTAAAAGGTACCCGATGTCTTACTGAAATGTAAATGGAAATATACACGTTTTTCTATAACAACCGTATGACCTCGACCCTTCTCATTTTGCAGTGAATTAATTGGGTGAGATCATTCACCACCGCAGAAACGCTCTATCAAAACCAACAGAGCTCATCTACATTAAATAAATACACTTATAGGTCTCAGGAAACCTACCAATTTCACTGTAAGCCCACCCATGGATAGGCCAATCTGGTTATAGCCACGTGGACCTAAACCCGGTAACGGCATGCACCTGATACGGAATTTTTTCTTGTATGCCAGATTTGTGATATTTTATGTGTGCTGTCAATCGGGTGTCGAGTTTCCAAATGCAATTTGCTGTGAAATTGTTGTTGACCAATAACCATATTTTTCGGTTTTCATGTTTAATTGTGAAACATAACATACATAACAAAAGTTTTAAGTGGTTCAGAAGACGTGTAAACTGTGTCAGAACCTCTGCAAAAAGTTCATCTTGTGGCCGAAGTTTATCTCCAGCAGTGTTTTGTTTTTCGTTCGTAGATCTCCAAGAAGAGTCAGAAATGGAGGAGATGGCTGGCAGATGGGTCAAGCCATGGGGCTTTCGAAGCATTACGTCCACCCAAATAAGCCGCCTTCAAGCCATACAGAACGCTCTTGCTCGTGCTGTCACCAAAACCCCCAAACACCATCACATAACTCCTGTTGTTAAATCACTACATTGGCTGAAAATACCTGAACAAATTGAGTACAAAGTCCTATCGCTTACCTACAACACCTACAACACATTTCAATCTTCCCAACCCTCCTATCTCCGTCAGGTATTTACAATACAACCGCTTCGCTCAACCCGCTCCTCTTCTGCCCTAACACTTCTCCGCCCTCCCGTCACCTAATCCTTAAAATTTGGTAATCGCTTCATAGCCCTATAACTGCCCCACCACTCTGGAATAAAGTCCCCCAGAACTGCGACAGTTTTCTGACCCATCATACAAACTCATCGATGCTCCACCGCTTGCAATTTCTCCTTCGGCCTTTCACTCAAAACTGAAAACATTCCTATTTCACAGATCCTATCCTGACACCCCTTCTTCCTCTTCTCTCTCCTCTCCAACCACACACATCCCACCCCCATAGCTGCCACGCTCTCTCGGCATGACTTTTGGATCTTAACCTGGAACCGAACCCTTTTTGCCTATCGATTTTGTTTTGACTGAGCGCCTGTGAATAAGCTGGTCCCCGCGGCGTGGCTTTCGTTCGGCGCTGTAGAAATCTCGGAATTTTACGATTACCTAGCGTAGCGTAACTATGTGCCCGTATGGCCTGCAAATGACAGGAGGGACGGGCTTTAATCTGAAAGGGGCTTGCTCAGAGCGCGATATAGTGCGAAAAGATTCCATATGAGTCATCTCTTGGGACCCGGAATTTGACGTCACGTTACAGATTACACACGATTACAATTCCACTCTGCAGGCCCTAGATGTATATGCTGACTTGTACTGGCCAGTACCTCCAATTTTTCTGTCCTAAGTAAAAACGAAACCGTGGGGTTGTCCATTAAGGACGTCCGCAAACAAACAGGTGAGGTCACATAAATGTGGACAAATGGGGGGGGGAGTTTATTCCCAATGCAGATGTCCGCATGGTGCATAGTTATTTCAGTGCCTCAACAACCCATTTTAGTCAGACAGCAGACGACAGCCTGTACTGCGTTAGATCTAATTAAAGTACCTTCGCTAGACGCGGCAGCATCAAAGTACCCATTACGCAGTCAATTAATTAAGCCTGCAATAACATCAGGGAAGCCCAATCTAGGTCTTAGAACTACGCTGGAGGGGGAGGGGTTGGTGACGGTGACGAGGGAGGAATTGAGGGGTCCAAAATAGGTCATTTTTGTGAACACCCTATATGAACGATCCCTTTACACACTCAAATGTTTAAATGTCAATTCAAAGTGTTTATACACAAAAGTTAGACGGCTAATAGGACTAAGTTCACAATGCCTAATATCACAGTAATACAGAAGTCTGTCAAGATCATTTGACTGTCTGCAGCTCCTCTGAGCCTACGATAAGGGAACAGAAGAGATTCCAGGTTCTGCCGAAATAACTGAGAAAGTTTTTATTTTCTGCCTTCAGACTGGGATTCTTTATCCGCAAAATTTGGTCAGAGTCTTTTGGAAGATGACGTTTATTGAGCATTTCCGCGATCCACTGAAGACCCTCTTGAAGCCCATCTCCTGTGGTAGCTACAGTTGGTATTATATCTGAAATAAATATAATTACTCATATCTTACACATCATAATCATAATTGCAATCATAAACTATGTAAGTTTCAGCATTACAAAAGTCAAGGGTTTTGGACCTAAAGATTACGAAACAGTTAGGAGCAAACTTTTGATCGACAAAGCAACTTGGGGATATTGCATATCTTAGACAAACAACTAGAAGCTATCTAAACGTCAACCAAGATTAAAGCCGACAAAAGAGATGACATTTCGTAGCATAAGCCAATTCCAGGAGAACATAAAAGCAAGGCTCAGATAGGCACTGAATGAATACACTCTCAAAGTTCATGTCTGGTAAAGCAGAAACAAAAACAACTCTTCAAGATATTGAGTCTGGTGTAATGAAGCACACTGACTGGGGTCTACACTTTTATTTTACCATCTAAATGTCACACTGACTCTCAGACTCTAGGCCATAGCTTTAGTGTGTTTTATGGCCAGACAAAATATGTCTATAAGCATTGCTCATTCTTAGCACATAAGTGCCTGCAGTTGTCAGACATTACAGAGTGTATGGTATGAACTTCTTGTTGGCTGAAGAGGCAGACAAAATGTGCTTTAAGCAATTGCACAAGACCTGCATGCATTTGCCATCTCAAAAGAATCTTCAAAATTGATATTAAGATGTAAAAGGTGAGTTCTCAACCAAAATAGCCATTCTTAGTCACTCATTTAGTGTACTTTTGACATCACTGACAATGTTTTTGAATTACCATACTATTCCTGAATATTTCCATCTCTGTAATGGGTCTACGACCTTTTTGATTTCCCTTTTGATACCCGCCAGCCTAATATTTGCATTATGTGATATTATCTGCAATGGAAATTGTTGGTGAATCAATAAATAGTTTAAATCATTCACTGTCAACAAAAGGAAGTAGTGAGATCGTTCAGTGAAAATGCTAACGGCAGTGTTGTCTGATTTTATGCAGTTCAAGAGCTTCACTGATTGCTGTAGGGCTTTTCGCATTCGGCAAGTCTTGCTTATTGGCCAAGACCAAGAACAGTGAATCCTGCAGTTCATCTTCGAAGGCAAACGATTTCAGTTCATATTTCGCTTCACTCAACCTATCGTGGTCGTTACTGTCGATGACAAAGATTAGTGCTTGAGTGTTGGCAAAATAATGACGCAGCAACGGTCGCTGAAAATTAATCAAACACCAATATAACAGAAGAGATCAACAATAAACTACTAGAATAAAGGGCCTACAGGTGTATGTATATATACAGCTCTAATATATCTTACTGAATGTATCTACTCTGCATTTCAACCTAATTTGAGGGAATCTGCTTAGTCACACAGGTGCTTAAGCAAGACAAATCCATTCATGCACAGATAGCATGAGGAATGGATCCAGACTGATAATCTCCATAAGGCAGTTCAAATACAGGTGCAAGCAAGGTTACTGGGCCATGAATTCATTACTGATAGGAGGCAGAATGATGAACAAATGGGCTAAGACTTTTAAAATGTAGCTTTATAGCTTCAGGCCAAAAGACCAAAGAGAAATTCCTAGATGGAGAGTTAATGTGCCAGTAAGCCATGCTCTTAAGCATGCTTAGACCCAAGATTTGAAGTTATGGGAGGTGTTATTATTTTATGGTCTACCCAAGCATTAGCCTGCATTTCAGTCTAATATTTGGGGTAAGCTTTTTTTGACTCCCAAAACTCTGCCACTGTTCAACACTGTGGAACAGAATATTACCCACTGGACAATTATGTTAATGATTATAAGTCAGCTAGTCATCCACGAATAATTTAAACTTAATCAAAAAACTTGATCAGAACCTACTAAACAAGACCATTAGACCTATATACAGCAAAATAAAATTTTCTTACCTTTTTATCCCTCCAACCAACATCCCATGCTGTGAATGTGATGTTTCTATACTTTATTGTCTCAACATTGAAACCTAAAGAGGGATCAGCAATTGTTAAGTTAGAAAACCTTGATGGAAAAATTTTAATATGATGTAAAACTAACTGCATGTATACATGAATACATACATACGTACGTATGTACATACATACATACATACATACACGTTTTAGAAGTAAAATTTAATAGCTTTATTTGTTCTACAAAATCTGAGCAATTAAGAAGTAATCATCTTTGTTTTCTTAAGTTTATGTATATTCAGCAAACATTTTATTCTATAAATCTAAAACAAATGTTAAGGCCTTAAAATCATGTTCACATTTATTCACCTATTGTTGGTATTGTGGTGACAACTCCTCCCACTTTCAGCATATACAAAATTGTTGTTTTGCCAGCAGCATCGAAACCTGAACATAAAAATACATTGCGCAACATCTGTTTGCAAACAAAGACATTACCATTATCATCAAAACAGAAGTACGAAAGTAAGGCTAAGGCTATCACCTGTGTCTACCGACATTATCATGTCATAGGCCACTCATATGAAAACCCAAACAACCGACTTACTAATTAATATACTTGCTTAGTCACTCAGCTGTGACAATGTTTTATTATGATTTCTCACGACTTAAGAATCTGCAGAGAAAAAGATTTGGCATGGTCAGAGCTTGTCAATTATTATAATAACTGTAATTATTATTTTTTACTTGATGTAATCGTAAATTGTAATCGTAATAGTAAACTCGAGATTTCTAAAGCGCCCAACGATGCAAGTAATTTTTTTACCCGAGGAACCCTCAGGATCATAAGTACCTCGGGTAAAAATTGTAAATTATTATTATTAATAATTGTAAATTGTAAAAATTATTTATAATAATAATAATTATAAGTCCTAAAGGACTGTTGGCTCCATTTCAGCGTGCCTATGTGATGAGCCATATGTACGAACAATCAGACGATCTACGACAATGTTAAACCAAATTAATAATAATAGCAGTAGTAGTGGTAGTGGTGGTAGTAGTAGTAGTAGTAGTAGTAGTAGTGGTAGTAGTAGTAGTAGTAGTAGTAGAAGTAGTGGGAGTAGTAGCTACAGTGGCCATGAACACCATTAACCAGGGATAATAATAATAATAATAATAATAATAATAATAATAATAATCTGACCTGACAAAAGAATCCGCGCGTCTTCAGAATTTCCGAACAATCTCCCAATTCTGGCACCCATGATTAATTTCACGGACTTCAGATTCAGATCCTGAGTCTATGTAAAACTTATTAACTTGATACGTGCTGTCGAGAGATCGCCGTAATTCTAGCAAGGGTCGTTCAAGACGTCGGCTTTTGAAAGCCTCTTGAAGTTATCGGAACTATGGATACCTGACTGTGATAACTCACGCATCACTAGAAACCTACCTCGTTGTTAGAAACGCGTTTTCGGTTACACGCTGGAGGTTCCGCGTTTGCATCAAAGCGCTCGTACACAGTCATAGAAAAAAATAGAGCCTTCAGATGAGTAAGTTTTCAAAGACTTTAATAAATGCTCTTCTAAACGAGATTGTAAATTTTAAGGTATAAGTTAAATAATCACCAGAATGTCTAATCACAGCACATCATTGGACTATTTATTTTTGTATCTTAGCCTTTTAGGATAACGGATATTTCCAGCAAATCATCAAACTAGTTCGTTCTACGCAATATAAGTCTATGGGCGGAGCATTGTTGGTCAATTGAACCATATAGAATGCCTGTCAATGTGTTGGTCGGAATAGATTACGGAAAAACCCACGATAGGAAATACCCGTATATGCAATATCCGCTTACTGACAGTCAGACAACAGGAAATAATTGTATATATAGGGACACAGACATTATGAACGTTTTGTAAGTTATTTATAAGTAGCACTAATAATACCTTGTTGGGTGACATGAGCAGTGTTCCATCTAAGCTGCGCGCGAATTTTGAGAATAGCGCGCAAAACCTTTATCTGTTAGCGCACAAATTTCATGAGCGTTCATGTTTTCTCGAAGTTAAATTTAGCTGAAATCATATTGACCCACTATGTTCAGGAGATCAAAACAAGGCCAGAGTTGCAAAACCATATGTTCAGAAGATTGTAAAATATTATGACAGCAGCCATTGGCGTGTCCTGCCAGGCAATCGGCAGTCACCTGCCCACATAGGCCTACACAGAGATGCAATCGTAATAGTAATCGTAATTCCGAGATTTCTACAGCGCCCAACGAAAGCCACGTCGCGGGGACCAGCTTATTCATAGGCGCTCAGTCAAAACAAAATCGATAGGCAAAAGGGTTCGGTTTCAGGTCAATAGTAGCCACCAGTTGCGACCCGTGGCAGCGTGCGCCCCTCCTGTAAGCCTAATGAATGAGGTTGTCTGGACTCTGAATTCTAGCCTCTACGTGATGGATCTTCTGTGGTAATCGTAATCTAAACCTGACTGCCCCTCTCCTGGCTGGTCGCTATTGTATCGTGACTTTGTAAGCAGTATAAGAAGTCTTTTATTTCCAAAACAAGTTACTTTTAGTCAGTAGACCTATGTTACGCTTAGGCCTACATCATTTAGTGTCGGATACTTGACTGGATAGCTCTATAAGTTTCCACTTCTTATATGGCGGCATATTCCTTTAAAATGAGGTCAAAGTACACAAATGCAAAATATAAACAAATGTGCATTTCAGGCGTGATAATGGTCAAGGAGAATATAGTTTGGTGTGTGAACACATGCTGAATCCAAAAGTAAAGGGATGCAGCAATTTATATGGCGCCATCATCCTCAAAAATGAGGTCAATTTACACAACTGCAAAATAAAGAAAAAACAGAAATATTTAAAGAATGTGCAGAATAAAAACTTGAAACACTTAAACCTGCCCGCCGCCTTTGGTATTACCCATGGAGGTTATATTTCTTATATATCATTGGTATTACCAGGCTCGGGACTGGTACAGCAACTATGTCTGTGGCAGAGTTAAAGTTTTTTTGGCTTTTTACGTATAACGAGTACACGTGTGAGGGTAAGTAAATTACTTACTTGCTTACTTAGCTCTTAGCTGATTAAGCATTACAGCGATGTCGCACATAATAATAAAGACATCACTTTGCAGTTGTTGTTCTGATGACATCATCGCAACATAGATGACGTCATCTATGGCCCTACTGTTTCGTGCCTTGGAATTGATGTTCATTTGGAAAATCGACTTGATGAGTTATTTCGAACAGAGAATTGTCGAAAATCATCGAACAGAAAGAAGCAGAAATCTGAAGTTCGATATGAGAACCGTTCCCGTTGAAGATAAATCTACCAGAAATCGAATGATCGACATAAAATTCTCATTTCGAACAGAATATCATTGAAAATCATCAAACAGAAAAAAACAGGTATTCAAATTTCGGTGTAAGAACTGTTCCTCTTGAAGACAAATCGACCTTGAATTCGATGATCGAAACGAATTTGTCATTGGAATAGATGATCATTGATCAGACAGAAATCTAAAGTTAAATGAAAGAACTGTCTAACTTGATGGCATAGTTGATCAAGGATTTAAATACTAATTGATCGCTAGCTTTAAAATTCTAATCAAATCGGGAAACTCTTCTAGCGCAGCAAGCTATAATGCGCAAGGCATAAATCGACTGCCAGTTGAGCAAAACCGCGCATTCCAAAACACATTCCATTGGAACCAGCCGAGATATGGGAGATCCCGTTTGTAATTTGACAAGTCATACCAAGTAAGTAAGTAAGTAATGCATTTGTTAACACGACATACGTCCATCGGCTGAGCGAGGAATCGTAGGCGTTGGTGAGTCACAACAGTCAGAAAACAAAATACGTAGGCTTACTAGCTCGTATTAATTTTTCTAGTTTTGAATCACCAGCAACGTGAAATATTCGACTTGAAATTCTAATTCGATATGGCAAGTCTACAGCCTGATATGTGCAAGTCTAATATAGGCCCCCTACAGAGGCGAAAATCTGTATATAACTTTTGGGGACGGCGCGATAGCGCCGAAATTTTTTTGCATTTTTTTGTTCGTAATGGGGGGGAGCAGAGGGGGACAGTAAACATAAATGGGGGGACAGAGTCTACACAAATAGGCATATTCATAATTCATCAACTGCATGCAGATTACAGAGTTCATATGAGGATAAAGAGTAAATATCTAAGTTCTAAGTAAAGGCTAAATAAGCCGAAACTGCTAATGACGTTTTAGTGAGGGACAACAAACAGATGGCTTATTGTATGTTTTTGTACAATTTTCTACACATACTGTTGCAACTTGATTAAAGTGTTTGAACACTTTTATTCACAGTTGGTGAATAGGCGTATGCCAGTGAACATAAGTATCATAAATGGGGAGGTATGCAATCACTCATTTTGTAGTTTGGCACAAAACACATTAGATCTTATGGTGGAACGGCTAATAAATGTGCAAACAATTAATAAAATTTAGAAATTATGGGATATGGGATTCAGTAATGGTAGGCCTATATGGGAACTTATAGGTTGTAATTCGTACCCGATTTTTCTTTTTGCTGGAACTGAAACTTAACAATGACTGTCTGAGACGTTTGATTGAAGCATTCTTCGAAGATGCATCAGAAGTAGAAGCCATGGCTCGGAGCCTAGATCACTTAAACTATCGTTAACAACTAAAAACGCAACAAGGTGCTGCTACACCATGTGCCGAACTCTGAGACAAATAGCGAGGCGTAGTAGTGAATAATGACTGCCTCAATAAATTCCTCAATAGCGTCTTGCTCATAGTGAAACCCGACACCCTTTGTCTTTCTATATTTATCCTCCTCTCTAGTCCTGGCTATTTTCGTCATATGGTGGTTCTTCTCGGCTGCCTTACCGCATATTTAGCATTCTACATCGCTCTCCCTGTAGGCCTATAGAGATAAGCGGTCATATTTGGTCATACTGATGTGGTGGCAGTAGCATTCCATCTTCTCTCATCATACATCGCACCAGCATCCGCCCCTCACATTCCTGAGCTCCGCCGTCTGTCCTACAGATCGCACTCTTCCTTCCTCGCGTGAACGCGTTGCCTTTGGGGTCATACCTTGTCGTGTCTTCATATCTGTGTGCCTCTGTCTATCTTCTGTCTGCTGTCTGTTATCTTTTCGCCTTTGCATGAGTCATGCCTACTTGTCTTAAAGTTCCTGTCTTTTATCATATAAGTAATTTCATTCTACGATACTTTATGATAAAAGTTTAATGAAGCAGAGGGGACAGTGCTTGGTTTAGAACTGTCCCCCTTACTCCTCATTAGAAGGTTTAACTTTGGGGGGATAATCCCCAGTCAAAACTTTGGGGGACAGTCCCCCTCTGCCCCCCGTGATTTGCGCCACTGGCCCCCTATTATTTAATAAGTATACGACTTTCTTAAATTTCTTGCTGCAGATACGCATCCTTGATGACGAAGGCTCTTTTAAGATGAGTTGCGAATACCGTGGTGCTTCTTTTCCTATCTTTCTCTCGTCTCTGTCTGTCTATGTTTGTATTTGTGCGTTAGTCGTAGAATTCCAGAGGCCTGTGGCGTGGCGTAAAATCCCGTAAGCTCCTGGGGTCTGTTGGGTCACTGGCGCGGCGTAAAACTCCGTAAAGCCTAGTAGTAGATTTAGTGTTGCGTTTTTGTCGTCTTGTGCCCAGAGGAGATTCGAAGGAGAACGGAGGGACGGAAGGCGAAGAGTCTCAGGAAGCGAAGGCAAGAGCTGGAAGACAGCCACCGAACAGCAACAACAAATTAAATCGGACAATATGTTACACTGTATTAATTCTAACACAACTTAATTGATTAATATTAACGTTTGGAAAAACTTTTCAATATATAGACTCTTGAATAAAGTAAAAATGTATACTTACTTAAAAAATCGACGAGCTATTTATTATATAGACTAGACACATTAGACTGACGAGTTTTGATTGCATATGGACATAAATCTTGGACTGCGAAGACAGAAACTATTTGGCTACTAGTAGACTGTACAGTAAACCAAGATTTGCCTAATTCGTTTCATAAGAACAAAAAGAACCTTATAAAATCATGTTCGGTTCTACGCGTGCCGTTTGGCAACTGCAGCCAATACTGGTCTACACTGTTTGTATGGCTTCATCCACTTCCTGAGTCTCTTCAACAGTGAACCGTTTTGTGCTGGAGAGTGTAGACTCTGGCACTGCTTCCAGTGCCAATCCAACAGTAAATTCACTTTCCACGTGAATGCTATCAGGAACCCAAGAGATTTATTTAGTTTTGCTTGGAACGATGTTTTAATCGTGCTGTCCTGCGCAAGGCCTGAGCAGAAGGTTGACCGTCCAAGCAAACTGATTTGGAACAGCTGACGCTTTCAGACGTTTTGTTAGTGGCTTGTAACCTGAAGAATTACAGCAAAACATATAATATAATAAGCTGTTCTTTTCACCTACACCTAATAAGATTAATTATTACGTAGTATTGCAGGGCACATTAATTGATGCTGCAGAGGACAAGACCTGACTTTCCCGACATCCCCTTGTAGCTCCTTGCATAGTTTTTGTACCATTACATAATAACAACGATATGATAATGAAAAATAATAATAATAATAATAATAATAATAATAATAATAATAATAATAAATAATAATAATAATAATTGTCATAAAAATGATCATTATTTTTATTACTATTATATTTCTTTTACTCAAGGCAGTTCTGATCCCTTGAGGTTTAAAAACTCAGAATATAATCACACGGGGAATGCCCATTGTTATAATTACTGTTAGGCAGACACCAGCTTGCTAACCGAAAAGACCTCCATGCTTTACATTACATTACTTAAGTCTGCGAATTACCGTTTTAAATGTAAACACAGGCTAACTAAACTTACCGTAACTCGTCAAATCCGTGTGATCCTCGGGCTTGAAATGAAAATCGCACACCATACTCGTAGCTGCAGAATGCCATTTATCACGTTTTATTGCAACAATTAACACTGCTCTGCCCCTTTCCTCTCTGGTCTTCTGACAATCGGACTTTGTTCTTCCCATGACATCTCTGGATAACCCTCTGACGTGATGCAGCGCCCGTGAATAAGCTGGTGCCCTGGGCATGGCTTTAAAATAGGGAATTTCTAAATTACGATTACAACGATTACGATTACCGATCATGTAAATGTAAATGTACACGTTTTTCTTTGGCGATCGCAAGGCCTCGCCCTGCTCATTTTTCAATGAATTTATCGGGTGAAATCCTCTACCATCGCTGCTCGTTTGAATGGGCGCCACGCCATTTAAGGCATACGCTCGTTGCCAGTCGCACCGGAGGTCGTCCACTAAGGCCGTCCGCAAAGGGGGGGGGGAGGGAAAGACCAGCTAATAATTCAGTTCTTGTATAGATCAATGTCAGTTAGCGGCGCAATCCTAAGCTGTATAGTTAGTAGCCGACAAAGCGGGAATATTTAGGCCTATTAGACCTATGTTGATTTTGTGGTACATGAATATACATAATTATATGCATAAGTAGGTCTACATAATATGTATAGATAAAATGCATATTTTTACATAGACCAGCATACGGTTCTGGAATGAAGTGAATACGTGGTCATTGGGCTTCCGAGCATTGACGTTTTATTCCTGCAGTGAATAACTTAAGCCTTTATAGCACGGCTTGCAGTTGTGGTACCCGGTCAGTGCGAGATTGCATGATGGCAGGCTAGAGGCATTGGAATAAGCGATGGCCAGCCGCATGTCGATCGGACGCCAATCAAAGCCTAATCGTGAATGGCTTCGTTGCGGAGCCAGAGGACGTGGAATGAATCGATGCTGACTGCCGCACCAGCGAACTCAGACGCAGGCGCGTCGATGCGTTATTCCTGCAGTCCTTCTGGGACACAGTTACGTGGTAATGCTGGCATTCGAAGGTAGGTGCTTCTGCAGCAGCAGCAGGTACATGCAGTCATTAAGCTCTGATTAACAGCTCGGTGATGCAATGGCTGATTTCTGTTGATGATGTAATCATGATAAGGCCCATAAGAAATTAAAGCAGTTGGAGGAGGAGATTGGTCTACGCACGAGGCTCGAAATTAAGAATTGACATCTACCTAAGGCTAAGGCGTCTAGCTATTTGTCTGTCTTTCTGTCTGTCCGCACGTCCATCTGTCTGTATGTCTGTGTGTACGCCTGTATGTGTGTCTAATTGTGTGTCTGGCTGTATGTATGCATACATGTATGTGTGTGTATGTATGTATGTATGAATGTATGTATGTGTGTATGTCTGTCTGTCTGTATGCATGTATGTATGTGTGCATGTATGTATGTATTCAACAGCAGGCGTCATCATGCCAGCCACTACGCATTTCAGAGGCTATGAGTGTGGCTATATGTGAATACATCCGATTGCTATCGTATTTCAGCAGTCTTATCCGCTTCTGAGATAAATGTGACGTAAGCCTGCGTAGAGTCCATATAACACTGGACAACAAATTTTTACAAAAGTCATGTTACTGAAATGAAATTAGTCAGTTCTTATCAATTTGTATGTGCTGAACACGAATATGACAGTGAAAATGCCGAATTGGCTCTAGTTTTTTTGTAATCTGAAATGAAGTAATTTTATATCGCACAATGCATGCCAATAGTGATACACTTACAGTTAATATTTGTAAAATCCAGGTCATAGACTAGTTCTTAGATTTTTTTGCCTGTCTCTTGTACAGCTGTTCGGGAGCATCTCTGCGGAGTGTCCAGCAGTAGTCAGCCAACATTGTAGTGGACCATTTTCCCCGGTACCTTTGCTCCATTGTTGCGATATCTTGATGAAAACGTTCGCCATGTTCGTCACTAACCATACCACAGTTGTCAGGGAAGAAATCCAGATGGGAATGAAGGAAATGCATCCTCAGAGACATATTGCAGCGAAATTTCTGGTACTGCTTGAGCATGTCTTCTACTAGTTCCTTGTAGTTTTCTGCCCTAACATTCCCCAGAAAGTCTGTAGACACTAGACGAAAAGCATTCCATGCTTGTTTCGCATCACCCTCCAGCAAGTTGTTAAAGCGGTCATCTTTGAAGAGTTCTCTAATCTGAGGACCCACAAAAACTCCCTCTTTAATATTTGCTTCGCTGAGTCGAGGGAATTTTTCATGCAGGTATCGGAAAGCTGGCGAAGTGCGGTCCATGGCTTTCACGAAGTTCTTCACCAAACCTAGTTTGATGTGAAGGGGTGGTAGTAGGATTTTGTGAGCCTCGACCAGAGCAGGGTGTTGGATATTCTTCTGTCCAACTGCCATGTTTTGTCTGGGAGTTTATTCCTTCCGCACGTAGTGCAACTCTCTTGCTCGGCTATCCCACTCACACAAGAAACACATATATTTTGTATATCCTTGCTGCAGTCCCATTAAAATGGCAACTACCTTCAAATCACCACACAGGTGCCATTTGTACCTGTTATAGTCAATGGAATGCAGTAGCTGTTTTAGGTTATCGTATGTCTCTTTCATGTGGACAGCATGCGCTAATGGAATAGATGGAAGACGGTTTCCATTGTGCAAAAGCACAGCCTTAAGACTCAGTGTTGAAGAGTCTACAAAGAGTCTCCATTCTTGTGGGTCATGAGTGATCTGTAAGGCATTCATGAGGTCGTCAATATTGGAACAGAATACCAGATTACCTTCCTTCATAAAGAAAGGTTCCAACTGCTGATGGCGCTTTCTATATGAAGTAATTGTGACATCTTCTTCTAGAAGATTCCATTGTTGGAGTCTTGATCCTAGCAATTCTGCCTTGTTTTTGGATAAGTCCAAATCACGAACAAGGTCATTTAGTTCTTCCTGTGTTATTCTGTGTGGGGTTGATGATGCACCACAGTGAAAATCGGGATCACTGCACGCTGACGGACCAGGAGAAGAACATGTCGGCTCACCCTTGTCCTCATCAGATGAATGAAGGAAAATATATTCTGCTGGAGGTTCTGGAATAGGAAGTCCATCACCATGTGGAACTGGTCTCAATGCTGACGGGATGTTTGGGTAGACTATTGTCGACTTCTTTTGCTTCGTTATTCCACCGGAAAGAGGAGGAACCAAGCAGAAGTAACAGTCATCTACGTGGTTGCTTTGCTCTCTCCACACCATGGGAACTGCAAACGGCATTGATGGTCTTTTGCCATTCAACCACTGTGAAAGCTGTGTTGTACATGTAGCACAGCATATATGCGGGGCCCATGGCTTGTCTTGGTCACCAACCTTGCATTCGAAGTAAGCATGATATGCCTTCTTGACTTGATAAGTGATACTTTTCTTCTGGTTGGCAAATGTCACTTCCCCACAAATGTAACAGAAGTTGTCCACAGTATTTACGCACTTCCGAGTCATTACTGTTCTGTATTGTATCTAAATGGATAAAGTAATAATAGTTTTATAAAACAGTAACTTAAACTGTCTCGCACAAAGTCTGTAATATTGTAAATGCTCAACCGTTCCGACTCGCTTTATATAGTACACTGCTGACGTCATCTTACGTCAGCAGCCGACTGGCTGTAGTTTTACATTGCATCAGAAAATGACGTAATCAACTGTGCATGATGTGTCCATGATGGGATTATGCAATGAGGTGAAATATTACATCATTCTAGACTTATTTAGGATATTGTCGCAGTCCTACTGCATAAATTTACATGGTGAAACATAAAAAATGAACTATATGAAATATTTTCAAAACGAGAGCCAATAAAAAATTTTATGGTTATATTCGTGTTCAGCACACCAAGATGCTACACATTAGGGCCTTTTCCAGTCAGTAACGATTTCTATGTTGACCAGTGTAATTATACATATTTCTCAAAGCCCCATATCATAAAGCTCATCAGGGATACCATATGCAGCTTATGCACAGCTTAAATATGGCCAACGGGCAGGGTCTGTTTCCAAAACAGTAGCATAAGCAGAGAGAAGTTCATTTTCCGTAGATATTCCTCGTAGTCTTCTTTGTTTCAGAGAGGGCATTTGATGACCTTTTCCATACACAGTAATAACCTATCAACAATACTGAGCATACAGACATAAGACCTGCCATAGTTCTTCTTAATGAGACGTGAAATGTTCTGAGATTCACGAATTCCACTATGATTTTTCAGATCTATTCAGGCCTACCATAAACTATTGCTCTCACGCAGATATTGATTGAACTAGTTGAATCACGTAGCAGTGTATATATATATATATATATATATATATATATATATATATATATATATATATATAGCTCATTACAGTTCAATTATGTTCAATAAACACAGTGATTAATTCGCCTTAAAATTCAACAAATGGGATGGGTAGCATGGTCGGTGCAGTAAGAGGTGACTGACTATAGAATTATTGGCGTTCCTTCATCAATGTAAACTCTGTTATGTTGTGCTAATAGATCACCGATGTATAGCGTCTGCATACAATGAAGACAAATAAACAGTTGAGAATGAAAGTCCACTAGCCAGTGTCCGATGTTTAAATAACCTTTGCCTCTTGTTCTTAGACGCTGTGGTTTATCCGATAATCAGAAGGGACACAGAGTAATAGTCGGTATCTGGGATGGCTGAAGACAAGAAACATTCTGAGATCGACGGATCAAAGGCAAATGGACAACATGAAACTGTTCTTCCCGTTGTCTACATATCGCGAACAGAAACATTCAGTGCTTGTCATCGACTACACAGGTACACCAATGTAATTAGTAGGGAATTTTTTTAAAATTTTAAACTTGTTTACAGGTAGGTAGGCTCCACGCTAAGGTGTTGGAATTAGTTAACTAAACGTCCATTTGTTACTCAATTCTGCCTCTTGGTATTTTGCAAGGCATTTATTACTGACATTCTTTTCGGGAAAAGATACAGTTTGTGCATTAAGATGTCATGTGCTATGGTTGTATGCATGTATGGAATTATGTATGTATGTAATTACGCATGCGTGTATGAATATATATAAAGACACTTAAGGTGTTACCTTCTAGGTACCTTACATAAGTATTATTAGGTTAGACACTTTTGTATTAAGACTTTTGTGGCATAAAAACTCATGATATTCGACCTCTTTTATAGGCCAAAAGCTACAATTCTTCTGTGGCAGTTTGTTTTGGTCTTAATAGTTAAGGTATTTTACGTTAAGCGTTTTGTGGTGTAAGATGCAAAATATAATTTTTCTTATAGCCTTTTGTTGTCTGATGAAGAGAACAGAAAAACATACGGACCGTGTAATAACCCGAATGGGCATGGCCACAATTATAGAGGTAGGTTCGAGTTTTCATTAATCTGCATCCAACCTCTAAGAGCATGATGAACGTTTCTGCACATATAAAAACCAGGCCAGTCAGCTTTAAATAAGTTATTTTATAATGCTTTTTGGGTGGCACAGAGGACCTGCCACATTCTCAGCGCTTAATAAATGCCCGAGGCCCAATAAGTCCAGGTAAAATCACAGCCAAGTTCTGAGCATCAATGCAGCCAAGAATAAAGCTGAGGTAAAAAGATTTCTCCCAGTTCTGCAAGCTGTGCACGATTCCAAGCTTGCTAAACAGCCCATAAATGCCTTTGCAGAGACTCGTGCCATTCTAGTTTATAAGAACCATGAGCCCTGGTAACATTGAAAATATTGAAACAAAATTCAAACAGCAAAGGCCTATAGTTTACAGAAGATAAGTCCCTCTAAGCCAACCATGAGAAGCAATCATTGACATGACCGTATGAAGTGTTAGCGGATTCTTCTCTCAGGCTCAGCATATGGGAGCTGGTAGCCAGTCCTATTCCTCACTGTCTGATCTTCCCATTGACGGTGTGCAGCGAGTTTGTTGGAGGGTGCAAATGGAACAGGAATCTGTATAATTGTGCAGAAGAATTCAACTACAGATCTCTGGGTTGAAAGTCCAGCACACTAACCACAAGGCCATCATGCCATACCCTGGCCTATATGCAACTCTGAGGTCCATGGTGCACAGAGGCCCATCAAAAGTACTCCTGTCTAATATCGAAACTACTATGGATATATTTATAACAAACGAGGAAGGGTGTTAGAGGGCTTCCATTAAATTTGCACCTAGTTATGGCACAGGCAGTATAATTAATTATGCATGCCTCTGTTGCTAGAATTCCCCAATTTAATTTAAAATGCGCGTGACTAATAATATTATTTTGTATAATGGACTTGTTTGCATTTTCAGTAATGTGTGAACGCTAAAGAACTAGCCATCGAGTTACAGAATAATGGGGTAGCGGGTTATATAAGGTAGCAGCCCTCCTGCCACTATGCCACTCGACATAATAATAATGTAACAAAGCTCGTATTATTAAATTACTAAATTACTTCTCAATTACATTAAAAGTCACTTTGTAATAAAGCACTTAATCGAAAGTAACTTTTTATTGCGACCTTCTGTATGAAACTGGTTTATTTTTTTAGTTAAAGTGACGCTGAGAGGAAAGGTAAGCTTATATAATATCTTGTCGTTTATTTAAGATGCCTGAGTAGGCAGCATTTGATTGATACTACTTATTTTACACGCTATTTGTGTGTTTTTAGAAACACTCTTAGACACAAAATAGGCTAAGCACAGCAATTGCAGCAGATGTACGACATACTTAGAAAACATTCAAAGCAATGCTGTCATGGACATACGGGTCCTTCATTACAAATCAAAATAATTTAAATTATTATTGATCAAATGTATGTAACATTTCACATATTGGACTATAGAAAATACGAGTGTTCAATAGTTCGTCAAATAATAAAGAAAACGAAGGGTTATGTACAGCTCAAGGCATTCCATAGCGATTAGCAAGTGTGTGCGAAAAGGCACCGAAAGTCGTGTTTCCTATTTGGATGGATGTGGCAAGTAGGTAACCAGTGGAAGCTGACCGAAAGCTTGATGCGGTAAAAAAAACATTTGACTGGAATGTCGACAAAGTAGTTGGATGGTAGATAATAATGTTCCATATACGAGAACGACTACGTTAACCCGAGCCCGTTAATGAGAAGATAACAGATGGCAATCGAACGCTTATACTGCACTTATTCAAGTGAAATTCCCCGAATTCACTCCCGAGCAAATAACGCTAAACCACAATCATGTAGAATTATTTCAACCGCTGACGAAATAGAGGTTACTGAAAGGCGAAAACGTTCATGTTGCAAGCAAGTTGCTGAGTAACATACTCCAGTCTGATGGGCAGTGTGTAATTTACAAGACACTGGCTCTGACTCAATGTATGGAGGTCGGCGGAAGCAAAGCATTCATCGCAGACTGAGTCACGGATGTGCTCGGATAATAAATTGTCGGTTTTATGAGTAAGGATATGTCGAAGACGCCTTGATATAATTTAACAACAGGCCTGCCAAAACTCAAACGACAATCTGGATTTTGCAGGGCCGCATTAGTTAAAATCTTTGGGCAGACCTATAGAGGTACAAGATCTGTTTCGGATTAAGACTGTTATGGAGAGATCTGCCACAGTCATAGTAGAACCACCCAAAGAAGTTAGAAAGACAATTTTATGAAGTAACAACAGATCGGCTCCTTTAAATTTAGGATAATAATAACCTGAACTAATCTTTTCTGGCGAGAACCGCCGAGCATGTTAAGTTAATTTTATTTGAATACTAAATTTTATTTGAATAAAAGCTCTAAATGATGCGTCAAAATTTCGCCCACTTTATCTCTCCATCACTATTCAGATGGATATATTAGGCTAATGCTAGCAACTGGATGAGTCTTTAGTCTGCTGTCGCGACCCTCACTAGATTCTGTCGTGGCCTCTTGAGGGGGCGGCACCTTCACTTGCGAAGCGGAGGGAGTTCGATTCTTTTAACTGAATTGCGAAATAACTACAGCCTACCCACGTATCATTATTCATAAAACGACCAAGGTTCTTGACTAATCTGCTACGTCACATTCTCTGAATCTGTGTCAGAATCTCTGTCTTAGGCGAGTGATGTTACAGCGATGCGCCTTTGACGAGCGAGTCCGAACGATGCCTCTCTTTGGCATCTCCTCTTACTTATATAGCGGCAACTGACGGCGATTGCCTAACAGGTGGTCTGATTAACATTGACCCTCTTGGTTCTTGATGGATTTCCCTTTTAACGGGGTATAAAGCCCCTTCTTGTCCCATTCACGGTTCGCCCTGTTTGATTAATTATTGTTGCACGATCCAGAGATTTGTCATTCTGTCGTGTGTCATATTTTCCCAGCCCCTGAGTTCCGGTGGTCATGCGGAGGGAGAGTGGTGGTGTGGTTCTCGTGGGGCGTCGTTGTTTTCCATGATCAGTTTCCGTGCCTCGATGTTGGCCGCCTGCTCCAGGGTGGTCTTCGCGTGTGGCGTCCTCCTTGTAAATTGAAGTCGACAGGTGCTCGATCATCTCGCATCTCCCCACCCCACTCCGGTCTATTGCGGATCCATTGCAGGCTGACACACTGACATGTCATCTGCATTGTTATAAATTGTTACACACTTGCTGCATTAGAGCAATATGGACACTGCGTTAAATTCGATTATTATCCACTTTACCAGGTCGATCCAGTGACTGGAATGGTTCTCAATCTCAAAGATCTGGACCAATATATGAAGGTATACTTTTAGATAATGTTTAGCTCGATTGTGAGGTTCCTAAAAGGCGCTATATAAATAGCCAGATACATACATACATACATACATACATACATACATACATGCATACATACATTCATACATACATACAAACAAACATACATACATACCTACATACAAACATACATATATACATACATATATGCATACATACATACAAGGTAGACTTTCAATGTAACATACTTCAGTAACGGATCAATGGCCGGATTGCCTCTCCCGGCCATGGCCAAGCCCCATTTAATTGAGGGCGCCACTGAGTTGGCCTCTTATACCAGTTTAGGCGAGGATTGCTCACAGAAATTCTAAAGTAAAAATGTCTAAAATCATACTTATAAGAGAAATAAATGAGGAAAAGTAAAATAACTAAACGAAGAAGCTGCATGAAAGTGGGGCAAGAGGAGAGCCACTAACTAAATAAGTAATTATGGGCACCTCAAACATTGAAACTGGTCAAAAATTTTCGCCTTCTGATACTTCGTCCGCGGTAAATTTCACCCCAATCTCAATTCCTGGATTCACCAGTTTTGGATTTAGCAGACGTTCTGAAAGTACACTGTATATTTCTATGCTATCAGTACATTAAATTATACCACATTGCATTTTCATTATATCACATTGCATCTGCATTATATTAGGACTACACTGCATTTGTATTTTACGATGCGTGCTTGATTATTCTCGATTCATCTGCAGTTTTTCGGAGTTTAAACTACAAGCAGCTGCTGTTTGCACAGGTGGCCATAAAGGATACGATGGATCACAAACATCTCGACAAAGACGTTTTGTATTTCAAAGATAAAGTCAGGTACATTGCGCCTTGATTCTTACTTCCTTTTATTTAAAACATGTTACGAATGCATGACGAGCATATAATACTATGATTACTAGGAAGAAAACACAGAGAGCTGTGCAGTCTTACTGGCATGTCTGTAGGGATCGAGATTAATCACGAATTGCTTTTATCCTAATGAAGATTCGCGTGAGGCTGTTTGGTCGGCGCGATGCTATTGAGCAACGTTGTCAACAAGCAGTTGCATTTGGCATCGCTGTGGGCTGTGCAGTGGCCCTACTCTCGTAATCCTTTAGGGTTTGTCCTTTTGCTAAAAGGAAAAGAATTTACTGGACGAGGTGTGGAAGGCTGGAAATGTTCGTGGCCAAGATGGCCGTTGTCTTGCCTATCGTATCATTTTGACAGATTGGTTCTTTATATGCGGAATATGCTCGATTTACTTAAAATTTTACTTAAAGCACATTAGAATTAAGCTCACTATTATGATGCTTCACAAATTGTCGATTTATATTTGTATCTTTCATGATTCTGACACGGGCAGTGAATGTTGGATGACTTTGCTTAAAGATTTACAAAGAAGCGTGGTCGTAACGGTCTGCTTATGTTCTACTTTTGCAGTTCAGCAGAAAATATAGCCGTGTTCATCTGGGACAACTTGCTGACACTTTTACCTAACCGCAATCTACTGTTTGAAGTGCGTGTTTATGAAACGGATAAGAACGCCGCTTACTATAGAGGACAGCTTGGATAGTCGACTGTTGAAGAGTTCTGACATTTCAGGCCTCATTAAATAAAAGTGACGTTAGCCAACAGGGGCCTGCTGGGATTAATCCTAACGTTAAGAGGCTAGACCTTTTCTAATTTTGGCCTAGACCTCCTCTAAACGTGTCATCACGGCATTCATTTGATCACGGATAAATAAATGCTGCAAAATAATTGTCAAAAGTGGTATGATGGTGCATTCCTTTAAGTCATCGTCCCTTAATGTTTGAAACCCTTTATTTTAAAATACTTTTTTATAAAACTATGTGCTAATATATTTAAATCACAATTACTTATTAATTTGGTACCCCTTTTGGTACTTTTGCAATATACGTTCACTTACAGCAGATTTGATTTACCGTGCAATAAAGGAACATATAGAATATAGTTAAAATTCGACTGTCTAAACTAGTCTAAACTGAGAACTTCTATAGCGCTGACACTTTTACCTACATGTTGTAAAATGTTGAAGCATGTATTGCTCAAAATCCCATCTTGATTTGCTTCGTGTCGTGGCTACATTGATAATGAAACTAAATTGCGTGTCCTTGACGGCTCCGATATGGAATCAACTATCCTAAACACTGACCAGCGCTGCGCCTTAGACAAAGTGGAGCATGCTTTGACTCCCTGCCCCACTGGAACAGGGAGGCTGGGTTCTTCCATCGGTGGTCAACATACATCAAATCATCATTTATTCGCTCGTTCATGGATTCATTCAGAGTATGTTCTGTATACAGAGTTTCTTCGAAACATCTTGGAAACGTTTCCAGCCCAGCTGTGGCTAAAAGGGAACAGTTTTCAAGTGTTGATAAATAGTCAAAGGGCCTATTATTCAAGAGTCCGTATACGAACTTGAGTGCCACATGCTGAAGAGTTTATTTTAAACGATAAATTTAAACTAGAGCTGATCTGGATTTCATTTAATGTTTTGTTAATGATTATGTTGTTTTTCTTGCTGCATTAGAGCTACGTTGCTGCTCTCCTCTTCCTTCACCACTTGTAGTTTTTCTGTTTTCGTTCTAGCTTTTATTCCCTTCTTGTCCTTCAAGTACTTTACTCCCTTAATGCGGATCTTCTCTTTGCTTCTCGTTCTTTTCGAACGTCTTCTTCGTTTTCGTCCTTGTTTTGGACGTATTCGATTCTTCAGCTGGTTGATCTTTTTAATTAGTTTTTTCTGTTCATTGTCCAGTTTCTTTAGCTCTTTCGCGTCGTCATCCTGTTATTTTTAATCGTTTCTTGTTTTTCCTATGATCATACGCTGCTCCTGAATTTGAACCTAGCTGCTGCATGAATCCAGAACAACATGTGTTCTTAATACATATCCTATAGGCGTTTTAGTTTAATGGCTTTTAGCCTAGGATGGACAATCACGAGCATTTCAATAATTTAAGTGGCCATTTAATCGCACAAGAATAGTCAATAATCTTATCGGCAATGACACCTTGTAAAGTTATTTGCTACTTATGTGGCGTTCTCGGTCGGGCTAACTGTCCACGGGGTGGGGGTAACTCTAGCCCAGTTCTACGCTCAGAGCCACCCGCCTCACTGCCCCTTGCACTCTCACTGTACAATGGTCTTCCCGTATCATCTCTTCCCATACTGTCTGTTCTCTCCAAGGAAGGCCTAGGATAGGTCGCTTCCCTAAGGGAATCAACACTGTAACTCTCGGTCTCGGGATCCGACTTTGCCTCTTCCGCGGTCGCCGGATGGGCAACGTCCTGAGGATGGCCTTTACTCAGAACAGGGTTCGTTCCTTTACTGGCAATAGTCGTTCCCTTTCTCCGTGAGGACTTTCTCGTAACTACCATTCTACATCTTGTAACTCTCCCGTTACCGCCAATATTTTCAGGCACCAGTCGTTTTCTCGGTCCCGGGAACAGGGAAGTCTCACAACGAGCCTCTGTGTCTTTCCGCCCTAGGCACAAGGATATTGGGCGACACATCTTCCCACTATCTCGCTCCATTTCCGTGTATAGGATTTCCGGAGTAAGTTTCTGCACCAGATCTCTGTTGGCAGTTATCAACCAACAGTGCTTCAGGGGATAGGATACCCCTATGGAACACTCAAGAGAAGGTCCCCTCTCTAACCTTCTGTAAAACACACCAACCTTCGTACCGACCTACGCACGAGGGGGCCCTTCCCCGCACTTCAGTCAGTCCTCTGATCAGTGTGTGGCGACAAGCATATAGAGGAGTCGGTATCTTCCCGTTTCGACTCCGGTGTTATCGGGGAACCGACCCGGACTATGATGTACCGGGTATTTTCTTGGTCTGCGTTGTTTCCGGTCTCTTACGTACCGGGACTCTACTTGGTCTGCGTTGGTTTTTCCGGTCTCTTACGTACCGGGACTTTACTTGGTCTGCGTTGGTTTTCCGCGGGTCTTCCCGTATCCCGCTCTCTGAATTTCGACCGGGAGAACCGCGGCCGCAACTTTACCCGAGTTTCGCACAACCTGTTATGTTCCAACTATCGTGACTTACTCGACCGTCTCGCGACGTTCCAACAAGGCGGGCCCAAACCCTGCGGACCAACGCGGAGCCAGTCAGAAATCAGACAGATTGGTTTGTTTCGGTTGCGACTTCCTCAGGAGCGCACGGACCAATTTTCTAAACGGCACGGGTTTTCTCTCGTACGGCAAATGCTACCCCGGGTTCACACAGACCTGTCTACTCGTATTTTCCCCGAGCCTCGCTCAGCGGCTGTTCACCAACTATCGTGACCTACTCGACCGTCTCGCGACGTTCCAACAAGGCGGGCCCAAACCTTGCGGACCAACGCGGAGCCAGTCAGAAATCAGACAGATTGGTTCGCAACGGCTGCGACGTTCCCGGGAGCGCACCGATCCGATTTTTCTCTTACGCGGTCAAAGGGGTAGCTTCCGCACTTTCCCACTTGTTTTACACAGACCTGTATTTATTTCTTTCGAACGGGGTCTTTCCCCGGGTTCTGTCCAACCGCTCACCGTCGTGACCCAGGCCGCTTCGCGATCTACGGTAGAGCCCTAGCTCCACTCGGATCGGCGCCGTCAGCCCGAAGCCAGACAGTGATTATCTCGGTCGTCCCGCCGGGAGCGCACAGATTAGTCTTTTCCGCGGACTCTACCGTCCGTATATTTTATCGTAACCGGGACTGTATCGAACACGGGCTTCTCCGGACGTCACCCTCGTCCGTATTGTATTTGTATACGCTATGAATTCGCTCACAGAACGATATCAAAACACTGTAACTCGTATATGTGAAGGCACGCATCCATCCTTCACGTCTATAGCAAATCACCATGCGACACGGTTTATTCAACCCTCGTTTCCTATTGACATCGGGTTGCTTATATATTAGCGCTTACGATAAAACGTAAATAAAGGTGTCTAAAAGTGCTCGATTAAAACAAACATCTAGAGACCTATAAATTAAAACAATTATGTGCATTATATAACTAAAAATAAACTAAGAACTTTGCTCGGCCTAAATATTAAACTATTATTATAATCAGCTTAAATTTAATAAAAAATAATTTATAAAAATTCTACACAAGTAACGCGGCCGAACCGAGCAAATAAGCACAGCATTTAATGGCTACCTAACGCGTGTCATAATTACTCCCGCCTTTTACCCAACAGGCTTGTCTTGTGGCCGATCCGCCACACTCTCCCCACCTTACTTAGATGCGGAGCATCTCCGACAAAACCGGGGACCTAAATCGATCGTGACACAGAAACATCTCCAACTCAGATCCATTTAGAGGGCAAGGAACCAATATACCTTTGGTTATAGGGCGGTTACTCAGACTCGGTAATCTCTGCTACCATGCACGTCCGCCAGCTAACGGTGAGAGCCTCAACAACTGAGTGAGCAAACAGCCCATACGCCCAGTGCCCTTACCCTTCTTCGACCGTGTCAGCGACAGCCTCATTACTGGTGCAAGAGACTCAAACCTCCACCCTACTGGCAACCTGTCCAGTTCACCAGATCACCAACCTTAGCGTGGCCCTCTGTCATGAAACTGAGCTCTACCTAACCGCAAATGGCAAGGAGACTTAGGAGAGAAAAGTCACCAACTATCTCCCGATCTTGTCAATACACACCAACTCCATCAGATCAGATCATGCGTGTACAACCCCGAAAAATATTGACAAGGCAACAGCTAAACCAGCAGGCCCGCATCGCTCTGTGGTCTAAATTAATTTTTTTTTTTTTTTTTTTTTTTTTTTTTTTTTTTAATAAAAACTATTTACAAACATCGCTAATAACAGTACAATGCAATCAAATTAAAAGTAACTATACAAGTAGCATCATCTATACAATCGCAACCTAACAGACATCGCTACCGCAATATCTAACTATACAAGTGTCAGCCAATGCAGCGACTAGTTGCGACAGCATTAACGTATGATATACAAACAATATCCAATCGAAATTTTGTACATCAAATACTCAAATCTCAAACGTTGAAAATATCAGCGATTTTCCGCAATTAAAACAGGCGTATGCATATTTCCGCAATACAGTACATCACAGAAGCTCAATATATTCTGTTAAACACGAACTCAGCAGTTAAAGCACTAGTACTGCCAATCGTTACACAGAAATTAGCACAGTAAAAATTGTCATCAAACAAACGTAAATCTCTCACTCCAACCTGTCTTAAACCCTCCGCAATTAAGCGGTATTTAGTACCTCAAGTCTTTATACATTTCGGTACTAAAATATTACAGACAAGAATTATGATCAAAAGAAACTCAGTACGTATTCTTGAACAGTTTATACAATTTCGCAAATAAACGGTAATCGCGTGTCATCATCGCAGTTACACTTAAAAACTACGATACTTCCAACATAAATTTCCATCAACACGCAACACGCACTTCGTATTTTGTAATCAGTCTGCAAAATCTTCGCAGTTAAACGGTACATATAATACAACAACTCGTAGCTAAGTAAGCATACACAGTCCAAATGAAATTTCACATCAAAAGCAAACTAAACATTCAGTATTCGAAAACTGTCGTTTAAACTCCCGCAATTAAGCGGTTATCATTGTCCTCGCGAAGGGACTCTTGTTTTCTTTCGGTAGCTTCGAAAGTCACTCTTAAGAATCACTCGCCGTTATGTCTAACAATAGTAATCGTCCATCCAACGAGGCGGCCGAATCGGTCGTCGAGGAGGGTTCACTTCGTTGCATGTTTCAGGAACAGTCAATTCCGGAGGGTTCGCTTCGTTACATGTCTCGGGAACAGTCAATTCCGCCGAGGTGCCTTGAGGGTCCTCCAATTCAACCTCCGGTTCTTGCTCTCGAGACAGGACTTCTAAATTTCCGACGTCGACAATATGGTTATCCTCTTTCTCTGGTAACCAAGTCTTCGGAGGTTTACCGTGATAAGGCTTCAATTTATCGACGTGTACCACCAGTGGTGTGGCTTTGGAATTCTTCTGTATTCGATATAACACCGGACTTAGAACTTGAACAATCAAGAATGGTCCCGTGTAGAATCGGGCCCATTTTGCTTTCCTTCCGCTCCTAAGCCGAGGGTAGTAATAGTAAACCCAGTCTCCATATGAAAACTGACTAGGTCTCACTCGTAAGTCGTACGTTTTCTTCTTTCTTTCTGCAGTTCTCTTCAGTTGCTCCCGTACTAGACGATAAGCAGTTTCCATTTTCTCTTTCTGTTTGTCCACATATTCTTCCAGGTTACCGTAGGAAGAACTCTCACGTTCCACTATCTGGGCAAGAATCAAATCTAATGGCGTATAATTCTCTCTTCCCAAGAACAGGAAATTAGGAGTTCTTTGGGTAGCTTCATGTTCCGTCGACCGATATGCCGCCATCACATATGGTACATGAACGTCCCAGTCCTTCTGTCGTTCCGATACCACTTTCCCGATCAACATGTTCAGGGTTCGGTGAAACCTTTCGATCATTCCGTTGCCCGACGGCCGATAGGGAGTCGTCCGTATTTTATCAATCTCCATCAGTTTACACAGCTCTTTGAACAGGGCTGATTCGAAACACGGTCCTTGATCCGTCAATATCTGGCGTGGCATACCGAATCGAGAAAAGACGTGCACCATTAGAGTTTCTGCAACAGTAACGGCCTCTTGGTTTCTAATAGGTAGTGCTTCAGCCCAACGAGAGAAATAATCTATCGCGGTCAGGATATATTTGTTCCCTTTGCTGGATACCGGGTGTGGTCCAGTAATATCAATTCCAAATCTCTCCATTGGCTCACCTACCAGCGGACTCTGCAAATAACCCTGTCTTGGTGGCTTTTCTCGTCTATACCGAGCACAGCGATCACAACGTTGACAAAACCGTCTAACATCGTCCTTCCAGCCTGGCCAATATGCCCGACGTTGTAACTGGCTCATGCTCTTACGGATCCCAAAGTGTCCTCCAGCGAAACTTCCATGCGTCAATTCAAGCATCTCCTTTCGTCGAGATAAGGGTACGACCAACTGATAACGTTCAACTTGCCCGGTACTGCCTTGAACCCAGCCTCTGTGCAACACGCCTTGAAGCACTTCCAACTGATTCCAGTTGCTCACCATTACTTTGATTTCTTCGCAAGAAGGCGAGAGTTCTTGTTCGGTTGGATGGTGATTGGACTCCTTCCAACTAAGAACTGGACCAATACTACGATCGTTCTGCTGTTCTCTTCGTAGAATCTCTTTAGTCCAACCAGCTTCCTGGCCTGAATTTCCATCGGTCAAATCTGCGGGCGGTACCTCTTCGATAGGACGTACCCACGCCGCCTCTCCCATCAATCGTTTACTGTCGTCTTCAATACACTGTCCTTCAGACGGGCCCCTGGACATGGCATCTGCATTCCCGTGTTTTGTCCCTGCTCGGTGACAAATTTCTAAGTCAAACTCTTCTATCGTCTCCAACCATCGAGCCTGCTGACCAATCGGTTCTGGAGTTCTGCGCAACCACTGAAGCGCTGAATGGTCCGTCCGCAGGAGGAATTTTCTGCCCAACAGGTACTGACGGAACTCTTTGAGAAAGTAGACCACAGCTAGCAATTCTCTTCTGGTCACATTATAATTTCGCTCTGCCGACGATAATAGTCTGCTTGCATAGGAAATCACTTTTTCTTGTCCTTCCTGCACCTGTGATAACACCGCTCCGATGGCATAAGCGGAGGCATCCGTGTCCAATATATACTGCCCATCATCGTTGGGTAGTGCCAATACTGGTGAAGTAACAAGCCTTCGTTTTAGTTCCTCGAAAGCCTCTTGGCATTCATCGGTCCATCGAAACGGAACATTCTTCCTAGTAAGGAAGTGGAGCGGTTGGGCAATCACCGCGAATTCTGGTATGAAACGTCGATAGTATGAGCAAAGTCCTATAAAGGATCTCACTTGTCGCAAGTTCCGAGGAACGGTCCAATCTTCTACAGCCTTGACCTTATTCGGGTCTGTGGCTACCCCTTCATCACTCAATATGTGTCCAAGGAACAACACTTTCTGCTGAAGCAGGTGGCACTTGGATGGCTTCAGTTTGAGGTTATACTCTCGTAGTCTTCTGAACACCATCTCTAACCGTCGCATATGTGTCTCTACATCCCTGGAGAACACAATTATATCGTCTAGATAAACTAGACAAATATCGTAATTAAGTCCAGTCAAGACCAAGTTCATTAACCGACAAAACGAAGCGGGGCTATTACACAATCCAAATGGCAACACTCTGAATTGGAAACTTCCCCTTCTTGTCACAAAAGCGGTCTTATGCTTGTCTCTCGGATGCAGGGCCATCTGGTGGTACCCTGACCTCAGATCGAATGTACTATACCATCTGGCTCCTCCAAGTGTATCCAAACTCTCACGGATTAGAGGTAACGGATGGGCGTCTTTGCGCGTTTTAAGATTTAACTGTCTGTAATCTACGCAAAAGCGCATACTGCCATCTTTCTTCTTTACCATTACGACATTGGATGCCCAATCCGACATTGATGGCTCCACAATTCCTTGGTTCAACATATCTTCTACCTGACGATCAATCTCTGGCAACATAGAAAGTGGCTGTCGTCTCAGTGGTTGACGAACAGGTTTCTCTTGCTGGGTATCAATCTCATGCTGTATTATCGAAGTAAACCCATGGTCACTCTCACTCAGCGAAAACGTTGTGCTGTAGGAAAGCACTAACTCACGTAACCGTCTCCGCTCGTCCTCTGAAACGTCAGGTGGAACCTCTTCCCATAATCGTTTCAGGACCTGTTCTGCTTCAGGTTGGTTCGGCTGCTCTGTCACTCCGGTCACCATACGGATCTTCGAAGATGTCTCTTCTTCAGTATTTTTGTGCTCTTCCCCGAACTGTTTAGCTTCGGCATCAATCAATTCAACACGTTCCAACCAACATTCGGTCCTTTTCTTTACAACCGAGTTTTTGTTCCCAACGTTCAACATTCTTATCCACACTTTCGGTTCCTTTCCTGTAACCAAGGTGCGTCCTATCATCAGGTCTGGTGTCAGTTCCGCTGGCACGGTGGTCCAGTCTCCGTTATCCTCTCGGAAATGCGGATATACTACTGATGCCGGAACGTCAACCTCGCTTCTAGGAGGAACTACAGTGTCTTCCTGAACGACTACTCTTCGGCACATAGATTCAGCAACGGCTTCTTTTAGAGGGATTCTTTCGCTCCCTAACCATACAGACCGACTAGCAAAGTCCCATCTAGCCTGATTACTCTCTAGCCAGGACAATCCCAAGATCACTTCGGTCACTTGGTCTGTCACTAAACATGGTAACTGGTACAACTTCTTTCCAATACGAATCTTCAGCGTAGTTTCACCGTCCACTTTTATCTCGCTTCCGTTTGCAGCTAACAGACGCTGCTCCGATGGTGCTAACTCTGTGTTCAGTACAAGACGTCGTGGCACAAGTGACATCTCACTCCCTGAATCCATCAGACAATGAAGTCGCTTCCCTTCTAGTCTAGCGACGACATAAGCCATCCTGCTACCCTTGACCAAGCGATTCTGAACTTCCTCTTGGATGTGTTCTGCTTTAGGAGGTTCATTGTTACTGCTTTCTCTACCCGTTTCGGAAACTCGTTGAGGACAAAACCTTTTTATGTGCCCTTTTTGTCTACAGATGTAACACTCGATATCAGGGTTTCTCAACCGTCCTTGCGGAAATAACCGTTTCTGCGTAACGTTCGGATCGGCTTTCCGTTGACCATCAGCGCCTCCTTCTAAACCGCCCTCTCTCTCTTGCGGTTTTCCTAGTACAAGACTGGGATCTTGCTTACTGGTAAATCGCCCAATTTCTCTAGACAGATTCTTAATCTCCCTTTCGAGATCTTCTAAACGACGATTTTGTTGCTCGTCGGCAACCGAGGATTTTCGATCCTCTCTTGTAACTTTAATTCGGCCATGCCTACGGTCAATATCAGTAGCCTGTGATGAAGATCGACCATAAGCGTCTAATCGAACTGCATGCTTATACGCAGCCTCAAGGTTAGCTGGTTCTTTCTCTCGCACCTTCTGAGCCAAATCTTGGTTAGCGAGCGCATCAATGAACGCGTCGCAAGCAACCGTTTCGACAATATCGCTTGTGGGTCCCGGATAGGCCAAAGCCATCAGCCTCCTTATTTCCTGCACTACATTGCTCAAGCTTTCTCCTGGAGCCTGTCTGTAAGTGCGAAGTTTCATTCGATAAAGACTGGTCTGGTCTTCGGATCCGTATCTGGCTTTAAGCCTTTCAACGAGTTCATGCCAGGTTACATTTTGGTGTGCACCCATATCCCACAACAGTTGAGATGCGGGCCCTGTCAGAGCACACATTAATTGGTCTGCTTTCTCTTGGTCACTCCATGCGTTACAACGAGCACAGACTTCGAATTTCGCCAAAAATGCGGCAACCGCCGTTTTTCCATCATATTTTTCAAGTTTAATTCGTATCCCTCGGTCGGTCGCCTTTCCGTTTCTCTTCTCAGTAATACGCGTCTTTTCCATACGCTTTTTATAATTCCTCGTAGTTATCTCACGATCACTTGGTTCACTTTCCTCTGCACTACTCAATGTAGACCGATGCTGGTCGGTTACATGGCCCGCGGAATTCCCGAAATCCGCCACTTTTACTTTAGTACGAAATCTCTGGGAAGCTTCTCCGCTATCCGTACGTCTCCGGGCGCGGCCGCCAATATCACTCATTCTGGGTTTCTGGGCTCTGTCAGGTTTATTTTCCGAGCCGCTGTCGGCGTCGCTTTCCGCCGTCTTCATGCCCAAGTGGCTACGTTCTTTGAACTTAGTATTCTGGCCTGTAGAGCGTCGCTCTCGTGTCGCTTCCCAAGCAGAAAGATCTCTGTCCGTTTCTCGGTCTTCGCAGCGTCTTTCGTATTTGACGGGAGCTCCCGAGGCAAACGTATCTCTCCCGGTTTCTCGGTAAATCCCGCGTCTCTGACTTTCGCGGGACATTTCCCGAGTTTTTCGACCAAAAGCATTTCTGTCGTTTTCCGGGTACTTTCCGCGTCTCTCACTTTCGCGGGACCATTCCCGTTCTTTTCGATCAAAAACCTTTCTATTGGTTTCCGGGTTTCTCCCGTGTCTCTGACTTCCGCGGGACATTTCCCGAACTTCCCGACCAATTGTCTCTTTGTCGGTTTCCGGGTACTTTCCGCGTCTCACACTTTCGCGGGATCTTTCCCGACCTAATGTCTCTCGGCCAAACTTCTGGTAAGACTTGCGTCTTTCACGTTCACGAACTATCTTCAGACCGGAATTTCTGTCACTCGATACCGCATCTCTGTCTGTCTCTGAATCGGTCGCGCCATCTGACGAAGATTGTCTCACCTCAACTTCGTATTTTTCAGGCAGAAATCGCCTCCACAATTTTCTCGACTGTCCGTCCTGAGAAAGTTCTCGTTTCTCTGGGTAACCTCGGCTCCGCGAGTTTCCCGAAACTTCGGCCTTCGGAAATCTCTGTTCCTTCTCTGGGAACACTCGGCTCCGCGACTTTCCCGACACTTCGCCTTCGGAACATTCTTCACGTATCTCTGGGTAACCTCGGCTCCGCGACTTTCCCGTAACTTCATCCTCAATGTTTCCTCGGCGATCTTCCGGGTTACCTGGGCCCATAGGGTTCCCCGAAATTGCGCTTCGGAACACGTCTGAGGGTTGAGCCGTTAGAACTGACATTTCTTCCAGCCTGTTACTCAAAGTTATCACAGTCTGCCGTAGGTAAGACATCTCAGCCATCCAGTCCATTTGATTTCTGGTGGAACTGCCATGGTCTTGGTCAGCCACCCGCGAACGCACCTCATCATCGTAACACCAACGTATCCCAAAAGTACTTGTTTCCTTCTCTCTGCATATAGGTCGCGGTCCTCCAACCTGTTCGAATGCTCTTGGCATACCTTCCACGATATTCTCGTGTATATAATAACTCTGGTTGTCCTCAGCCATTTCTGTCATCCATGGGACCATTCTTGAAAACTTTTCGTAACCCGCGAGAGAAAACAAATTTCTCTCAAGATCTCTCTGCGTCCCAGCTTCCGTTTCAATTGTAATAGGCGCGTCTTGCGCAGATATTTCTTTATACAACGTTCGCGTATCTGGAAATATCTTTGGGCGAGCACCTCGGTAGTCCACACTTGCCTGCTCAAGGTGGGGATTATCATCGGACTCGTCATCTGCATCTTCAACAACTTCCTCTGGTCTACGGAAAGAAAACGCTGGTACCCCACTTCTGGTACCACTTTGTGGCGTTCTCGGTCGGGCTAACTGTCCACGGGGTGGGGGTAACTCTAGCCCAGTTCTACGCTCAGAGCCACCCGCCTCACTGCCCCTTGCACTCTCACTGTACAATGGTCTTCCCGTATCATCTCTTCCCATACTGTCTGTTCTCTCCAAGGAAGGCCTAGGATAGGTCGCTTCCCTAAGGGAATCAACACTGTAACTCTCGGTCTCGGGATCCGACTTTGCCTCTTCCGCGGTCGCCGGATGGGCAACGTCCTGAGGATGGCCTTTACTCAGAACAGGGTTCGTTCCTTTACTGGCAATAGTCGTTCCCTTTCTCCGTGAGGACTTTCTCGTAACTACCATTCTACATCTTGTAACTCTCCCGTTACCGCCAATATTTTCAGGCACCAGTCGTTTTCTCGGTCCCGGGAACAGGGAAGTCTCACAACGAGCCTCTGTGTCTTTCCGCCCTAGGCACAAGGATATTGGGCGACACATCTTCCCACTATCTCGCTCCATTTCCGTGTATAGGATTTCCGGAGTAAGTTTCTGCACCAGATCTCTGTTGGCAGTTATCAACCAACAGTGCTTCAGGGGATAGGATACCCCTATGGAACACTCAAGAGAAGGTCCCCTCTCTAACCTTCTGTAAAACACACCAACCTTCGTACCGACCTACGCACGAGGGGGCCCTTCCCCGCACTTCAGTCAGTCCTCTGATCAGTGTGTGGCGACAAGCATATAGAGGAGTCGGTATCTTCCCGTTTCGACTCCGGTGTTATCGGGGAACCGACCCGGACTATGATGTACCGGGTATTTTCTTGGTCTGCGTTGTTTCCGGTCTCTTACGTACCGGGACTCTACTTGGTCTGCGTTGGTTTTTCCGGTCTCTTACGTACCGGGAC
Source organism: Norana najaformis (assembly GCA_964023275.1). NCBI lineage: Eukaryota > Metazoa > Annelida > Clitellata > Crassiclitellata > Hormogastridae > Norana > Norana najaformis. Next base: position 14,330,301 of record OZ029913.1, read on the forward strand.
TGTACTTGGTCTGCGTTGGTTTTCCGCGGGTCTTCCCGTATCCCCGCTCTCTGAATTTCGACCGGGAGAACCGCGGCCGCAACTTTACCCGAGTTTCGCACAACCTGTTATGTTCCAACTATCGTGACTTACTCGACCGTCTCGCGACGTTCCAACAAGGCGGGCCCAAACCCTGCGGACCAACGCGGAGCCAGTCAGAAATCAGACAGATTGGTTTGTTTCGGTTGCGACTTCCTCAGGAGCGCACGGACCAATTTTCTATACGGCACGGGTTTTTCTCGTACGGCAAATGCTACCCCGGGTTCACACAGACCTGTCTACTCGTATTTTCCCCGAGCCTCGCTCAGCGGCTGTTCACCAACTATCGTGACCTACTCGACCGTCTCGCGACGTTCCAACAAGGCGGGCCCAAACCTTGCGGACCAACGCGGAGCCAGTCAGAAATCAGACAGATTGGTTCGCAACGGCTGCGACGTTCCCGGGAGCGCACCGATCCGATTTTTCTCTTACGCGGTCAAAGGGGTAGCTTCCGCAACTTTCCCACTTGTTTTACACAGACCTGTATTTATTTCTTACGAACGGGGTCTTTCCCCGGGTTCTGTCCAACCGCTCACCGTCGTGACCCAGGCCGCTTCGCGATCTACGGTAGAGCCCTAGCTCCACTCGGATCGGCGCCGTCAGCCCGAAGCCAGACAGTGATTATCTCGGTCGTCCCGCCGGGAGCGCACAGATTAGTCTTTTCCGCGGACTCTACCGTCCGTATATTTTATCGTAACCGGGACTGTATCGAACACGGGCTTCTCCGGACGTCACCCTCGTCCGTATTGTATTTGTATACGCTATGAATTCGCTCACAGAACGATATCAAAACACTGTAACTCGTATATGTGAAGGCACGCATCCATCCTTCACGTCTATAGCAAATCACCATGCGACACGGTTTATTCAACCCTCGTTTCCTATTGACATCGGGTTGCTTATATATTAGCGCTTACGATAAAACGTAAATAAAGGTGTCTAAAAGTGCTCGATTAAAACAAACATCTAGAGACCTATAAATTAAAACAATTATGTGCATTATATAACTAAAAATAAACTAAGAACTTTGCTCGGCCTAAATATTAAACTATTATTATAATCAGCTTAAATTTAATAAAAATTAATTTATAAAAATCCTACACAAGTAACGCGGCCGAACCGAGCACATAAGCACAGCATTTAATGGCTACCTAACGCGTGTCATAATTACTCCCGCCTTTTACCCAACAGGCTTGTCTTGTGGCCGATCCGCCACACTTATACAATTATACATATATTATAAGTGGGGCCTATATGAGAGATTGTAGGACCAACCCTTAATTTTTTTGTTCCCTTTCATGCTTTAGTCGCAGTTCTTTTTCTGCCGCTTTTTTCTCTCATCTTCTCTTTGAAGCAATTAAGCTTTAACGTTGATTAATTATAGAAGATCAAAGAAGACTGCCTTTTATTCTTACCTATCCAGGTAAAATTTCGGATATCATTCGTTTTGAACTCAGACAATTACTCAAGAACAATGTGATCCCAGTTGCACGTCATATCTCGCCATTCCAGGCCAGACAAGTCCCTATAACCTGATGGGTTATGAGAAGCCTATGACAAGGATAGAAAGATATGTGCAGACGGGGAGAGGGAGAGGGATAGACGGAAAATAGATGAATGCAAAAGAGACGTGAAGATAATTAGGTATGCAGGTCAAGTGAGAAGGAAGAAGAGAAGTTGGGAATACAAAAGACAAGAATTCTGCACATAACCGTAGCTATCAAAGTAACGTGACTACGATCCATAGACACGCCATTGTCTGCAGTCACACCCCTGTAAGCTGAGGATAGTCTGCCCAAAACTGCCAGGTAGGGTGTCCTTTCAGAGCCCTATTAAGTACGAAAATGCCATTTGCGTACACGTAGAATGAAATGAAATGTGATGTTATACTTCTGGACTTAGGTAGAGAGTTCCATTCAGCTGGACCAGCTACTTCAAAAGAATGTTTGAAGTAGCTGGTCCAGCTGAATGGAACTCTCTACCTGAATTTATCCGAAGATGCTCTTAAATAGATTCTTTTAAATTAAAACTTAAGACTCATTTATTCTCTCAGTACTATAACTAATTATTATGTTGTAACGCGTCCTTTGAGTAAGACATTGTTTTATTAAGGCGCATTATAAATATAAGTTGTATTGTATTGTATATATGCACACGAAACAATTATAGAAAACGGTTCACTGATTCCTCACCTCTGAAGCCGTTTCCTTGCGTTAAGTTACACTCATGAGTGACGGAGCGAGGGACAGAATCCATGAGATAAAGCAGGAGCTTTCGTGCGCCAAGGCTAATAGCATTCAATTAGAATATTTAAGACAGAACACTTAATCGTTGTTGAGGCCGCGGGCGGTTCATGTGTCTACGACGCAGGAGGAACCGAAGAAGATCTCTGTCATTCTGCGTTTCATCGAGTTGTCTAGACGCATCGATAGGTAATTCCATCGCTCGCTGACTTAAATTATTCCACTTTTAACATCTGTCAGACGTGACGAAGATGGTGACTACGTTCGCTCTCTGGAAACTGACGCATGCGCAGAGAGAAGGAGGAAGGGAAAGAGGAAGGGAGGTAGGGAGGGAGAGAGAAAAGGAGGGAGGGAGTGCAATGTCAACATCAGACACTATATGGAGTTTACTAAATGGAGCGGACGAGGCTGCGGTGGGGCCTCTCTCAGACGCCGCAGCACGTCAGCCTCCGTGGGTCAAGCTATTGAAACCAGCACAAGGCTCACCCTTGAAAATGATATCGAACTGGCGATGAATCTGCGTAATACCTCTTATGGAGTGACTGACTGCGGGAGTTCGATGTCTTCCCTTGTGCACCACCCACGCTGCAGGCGGCAGCTTTCCACACATCGTTTTGCCATTAAGCCCTGATAGACTGAGAGACATGGAGATGCCCGGATCTAGCCTCCCTCCCCCGGTGCTCTCTATCAGACTTCTGCATTTATATCAGCAACCTGCGCCGACTGATAGAGCTTGACGGATGGCTTCGAGGCTTATATGCATACACTGTGACATCAATGTGGCCATGGCGTCATTTGTCTGGTACCGCAACACATTCATGGTGGCCTCGACCAGAAATTTCTCTCTGCTTGCCGTGGAACAAGTAGGACTAATAATTGTTAGCCTGACTACCTTTATTACCAGCGTGTGTATGGGCATCTAGATACTTTAGTGTCTGCTATTGGTAGTCATGACTCGTAGGAGGATATAACCACATACAAGTGACGTTCCGTTGCTAATAGTATGCAGTGTCGGTTTGCTGCCCTCTGTTGTGCGTTTTGATGTCTCATTGCAGTTCAGCATTCGATGGTCACTGAATCAGGTTGTCTACCTTTATCCTAAAAGCCCCTATGGCTGAGTAACTGTACATAATATAATAATCTATTTAAGAATAAATTGTTTTTACCATAGAAGGTCTGTATCGCTTTCCACTGATACTAATAAAGCATACGTGCATTAATAGGCCGATAGTATTTCTTAATCGAGATTGTCCTTGATATGGTAAGACCTTTGAGATTTTTCTAATAGCGTCTTTTGAATATCTATTAGTAATGTCGATAGAGGCGCGTAACAAGCGAGTTATTACACAGGTGTTACTGTTCTAATGTAATGTAAATCTGGGAAATTTCTCAGAGTCATACAAAAGCCGCTTCAGAGAGACCAGCTTATTCACTGGCGCTATATCAAATCAAGTCCGAAAGAACTAGGTTGTTGGGTCAGTTTTGATGCATTATAATATGTAGGCCTACATGATATTATAATCTATTCAAGAATACATTGTATTATATTATATAATTATTATGTCATATTATACTGAGCTGCATTACGACTATAAAATTACATTACAAATGAATGTTCGCTTGTTTATGAGCTGTGAGCGGTAAACAAAACCCGTTACAAATAATGGGCCTGAAAAGGAAGAGCTGTGAAAGTTTAAGGCCAAAAATTGTCATCAAAATGTGGTGACTATTCCACTAGGCTGATGTCTGTAGATTTTCTATAGCCTATATACAATCTTACACATTTTAAAAGTAGTTTTGTGAACAGATGCATTTTCAGTTATATAGAAATTGAATGCCCGTGGTTATATAATTTTGCTGACGGTATAATCTATTTTAACTACGTATTTTAACTACGTATTTTAACTACGTATTTTAACTACGTATTTTAACTACGTATTTTAACTACGTTCTATACCGTGCTTGTGCTCTTGTCAGATGCAGCTAAAGGCTACTTAGTAGTAAGTAAGTAAGTAATTGAGCTTTTTATTAATGTCAGACAAACGCTAACATTTTACAAAATACACAGTTGATGTAGTTAACTGTTAGGCCCTACTGTTAGTCAGGAAAAGAACAAAAAAGCCCGTCCATATATATCAGCTACTATGAGCGCTTATGACACTCGCTTTGATGATGGTATACAACTCGAAGAACGGCAAGTTCGTCGGTAGGTGACTGATGCTTGCAAAATGAGGCCGAGTTTGAAATATAATGTCCGATGTCAGAAGATTACAGTCGCCAACAGTAATCACTCGATATTTTTGGCCACAGACGGCGTTTTGCTGGCATCTGACAGTCCAAGTTGTAGGCCTACGGACGAAGCACGTGGAAGTCGCTCGTTGTTGGTGCATCTAAAACATGGCGGCGGCCTCATGATGATGATCGTCGGCGTTGATGAAATTATTTCGGATAAACCAGTAAAATCCACACAGTTGACTCAAAAAGCACAACAGAAGCGGACTTGGAAGCAAAATATCTCAGAATTCACGATATCTTTCCGAACAAACGGCACATATCCCGACAAAAATACACATTTCTTCGGAATTAAAATTGGCGACCGGATGTGCCACCAGCGAGACTTGACTTGCTTACATACCTACTTGAAATGATATAGATATGACTTTATATATGCATATATGATGAGTAAACATGACATTACTAACCGGATGCCTCTAATTACCTTTATGTCATATTTGTTTATTAATTATATGTAAATTAATTTCAAGGAGACAGCTTTGTCGACCACAGTAATTAGGTCTACTGTAACGCTCGGAGGCCAGACAACTTTGTCTGTTTTTATGAACTGATTCATAATTGATAAATTAAATCTCTTTAAAGATACTAACTCCAAGAGTCACATGATTACAGAAGCTGAGGTTGTTTTCACAAGGCACGACATCGTCGATTTTTAAGTAGCACAAAATGGCTGGACCTCACAAGATCCTGCGTATCCTTTCTCTCCTCGTCACGCTCTGCGGCGCTGCCTCCGTGGCATCGAGTCAGCCTACCGTGAGGCTGCCAAATTCCCTCTACGAAAGCATCCAGAAAGCCGTCGGCTGTCACCGTATTCCTGGTCTGACAGTTTCTGTCGTGTTTAACGGGCAGGATGTGATGTCCACTGGGTTTGGTTTAGCCGATGTTGACAAGAATGCAACAGTAAACAACAACACCAAGTTTCTGTTGGGATCAGTAACAAAGACTTTCACGGCAACTCTACTGGGAATGCTAATGACTAAAAACAGGTAACCAGTGAATTCAACAAGTTGTCCCTGCGACTAATTGTTCCTGAGGCGAACTGTCCTTGCGACGAATTGTCCCAGAACCCCTAGATCTGTATCTATCGTTCACTTTCGTTTGTGCGAATTATATATATGCTGATAAGTTTATCTATGCGGCTTTGTAACATATTTCTTCTAGCACACGGCCTACATGATTGAACATTGCCGCAATTTCTAATATAGTGTGGCACGGTAGCCGACTGGTTTGAGTGCTCGCCTTTTAGCATAGAATGTGTGGTTTCGAGCCTTCCCTAAGACTGAGACTGTTACCGTGAAGGAACTACCGTGAACGCCTACGATTCGTCGCTCAGCTGAAGGACACGTGTTAACAAAATGTCTTACTAACTTTGAGCAAGTCCTTTACGCACAGCTGCTCAGCGCCATCGCTTGATGCTTTGTCACCAGGTCACTACCTGGTGTTTATTAAATAGAGAAACAATAATAGACCTCGTGCATATGCCTACAACGAGATTGTATCCTATACGTGTTCGCAAAGGTATCCGAATGGCTGGGATACTCTGGTAGCAGATATCATGGGCCCGGATTTTCAACTGATAGACTCGCGCGAGAAACTGGCGACCGTTCGAGATGTTCTGTCGCATCGGATGGGATTGGTTTCCTACACACTGGCGCTGATGCTTGGCCTCGACGACAAGTACTCCGACAGAGAATACTGCAGGTATCCAGACTACAGTACGTCCTAATTGCTTCTCTGGTTAACTAATGCGGGTGAGTTTTCTTCTTCGCGTTCTTCTTCGCGTTCTTCTTCTTCTTCTTCTTCTACTTCTTTGCGTTCTTCTTCTTCTTCGCGTTCTTCTTCTTCGCGTTCTTCTTCTTCTTCTTCTTCTTCTTCTTCTTCTTCTTCTTCTTCTTCTTCTTCTTCTTCTTTGCGTTCTTCTTCTTCTTCGCGTTCTTCTTCTTCGCGTTCTTCTTCTTCGCGTTCTTCTTCTTCGCGTTCTTCTTCTTCGCGTTCTTCTTCTTCGCGTTCTTCTTCTTCGCGTTCTTCTTCTCCTTCTCCTTCTTCGCGTTCTTCTTCTTCTTCGCGTTCTTCTTCTTCGCGTTCTTGTTCTCCTTCTCCTTCTTCGCGTTCTTCTTCTTCTTCGCGTTCTTCTTCGCGTTCTTCTTCGCGTTCTTCTTCTTCGCGTTCTTGTTCTCCTTCTCCTTCTTCTTCTTCGCGTTCTTCTTCTTCGTTGTGCTTACGCGTTGATCATATTTGTCTGCGTCATAATTTATTTTGACAACTGATGTATGCGTTCTATAGCATGCAGCGCATATGCGCTTGTCGGATGAAAATAATGGCTACCTAGTTACTTGCTTTTATCTGACAGACTATTGTTTTAATTTGCAGTCGATTTCGATACATAAATTCGTCGGGATTCAACTCGTTTCGCAATCAGTTCGAGTACAACAATCAGATGTTCGTTCTGGCTGGCTGCATGGTCGAGGCCGTTACAAACAGAAGATTCGAGACGATTATGAGGGAACACATCTTTGATCCACTCGGAATGAACGACACGCAGTTCGTCACGAGCGACAACCTCCGTCAAATGAAGGATCTGGCTGAGATGTACTACATCGACGAAACCGACCAAAAGCTTTATCTTCTGAGCTCCGACACACTTAGGTATAGACTTAAAAAATTGTATGCATTATGTATGTATGTATGTATTTATGTTTGTTTATGTATGTATGTAGACTTATGTATGCATGCATACATATGAATGTATGTATGTATGTATGTATGTTGGCTTATGCAGGCCTATGTGTGTAGACTTATGTATGTTTGTGTGTATGCATGCATGCATATATGCATGTATATAGACTTATGTATGTATGTATGTATCGATTGATGGTTGGATGGGTGTAGGCCTATGTGTGTATGTATGTACCTCGACATTTATATGACGCGTTATAAAAACCTCTCTAAGGCGCTTCTTGCCAGCATAAACCACAGTATATATATAGTTCGGTAAGATGGAGAGGAACAGTCTCCACTGGCAAGCTCTCGCATAAACGTAGAAACAAGTCAAATGATTCCCGTCCATGACTAACTGACGACAGGTTCAGAGTTCCTATGTCCGTACGGCACCAAGGACGACAAATGACAAAAGCCGAATGACACGCTCGCAATACACGGTTGGGCGTAACAAATCCTGTCGTAGACGATACATAAGTCGGCCCTATACAGTGTCCAAACCGTTTGGGGCACACCACATGGGGTGGGTGTGAGCGAAGTCTGTAACGAGAGGTACTCTGCGCTACCATATGTATGGAGGGTGTATTTATGGTGTATGTATGCATGTTCGTATTACAGGACATTTAATATAGCGCACTTAGGAGCCCACAAAAGCGCTGTACCTAGGGTTGCCAAAGTTTTGATTCTACCAGTCGGGGACGCCCGAATTGTCACTCGATATGCCAGTATCAATTTACACTGTCCACATCACTATATATGTCAGCCTAATGTATGATCTACTGCAAATAGTCGTTAAAACCTACGCTCAAACGATTTGACTCATATCATCAAGAGACAAGTGACCTATATATAAAATTTGAATCAACTTCAAGAGCAAAACGTTTCTAAAATTCCAGTAACCTACCACGCTTCGGGGCTTAGCACAAGCGAATTTCATATGCATGCAATTTGCAGATGTCATTTATTGGGCCTACTAACCTAACTACCGTCTATTCTGTGGTCACTGTAAAACTTATAATTTACGGCCCACTGTTCGAGTTCAGCGTGCGAAAAGAACATTTGGTGAAGTGGGTATTTACACCAAGTTCCGGGACAATTTGGGATCAATCCGGAACACGGGAGGCACGAGGCCGATTTCGAGACTGTCCAGGCGAATCCGGGACGGTTGGCAGCCCTATAGCTGTACCCATGACTATCTAACTGATCTAAACAAGTGGGGGTTAAGACAGTTTGATAATGTTGATGAACACATTCAAGTGCAACAGTATGTAAATTCAAAAGGGCGAGTGTTTCAGGAAAATGGTCCAAAACATGAGGAAGCACAGAGCTTCCTGATGTACGCGAATCAGTGCCGCCAAGTGAGTCACGTGCCAGCAGGATGACCTTGAATGATATTTGCACCGCAAAAGGAAGCCAGTGTAGCGCTTCTCGCATATATTCCGATATATGTGAATATTTCGGTTTATTGGCTACGACTCGAGCGGCACAGTTAAGAACGGGCTGGAGCGGTCGCAACCAGAACTTTGCCAGGCCTGCAAGGAGTGAATTGCAGTAATCCACGCGAGTCATGATGACTGAGTGAAGGAGGGTCACAGCAGCGCTGAACGACAGACTGCGCCGTGTGACCCCAATAGGACGCAACTGGTAGAAGCAGGACCTGAAAAGGAGGGTCACGTGGTCCGCCACTGATAGGCATCCATCCAGAAGCACAGCCAGATCGCGAACGACGAGTTGTTGATTCCAGTAACAGAATCGCAACATACAGTAATTGCCTCTTCGTCGTGTGCTTAGACAGATGCAAGCCTACAGTCAGAGTCGATTGGAAGACAGCCATGACTGTACTTCTGCAACAACAAACAGGCGACACATAGGCAAATATGTCGGACGGGTAGCAAGCTCTGCGCAGTACAATGCCGTCCGCATACCGGTGTACCCGCGCTCCAAGAGTAGTGATGAACTTCGGACGACGTACAGTGTGTAAGAAGGGGCCGTGTACTGAGCCCTGTGGGATACCAAATGACACTGGTGTCCAAGCCGTGTAGTTTAAGCTATCGCATGCATGCTGTGCATTTATTTAGCGCCTTCAGAGGATCTCTCAAAGGCGCTTAGAACCACACAGAGTCATGCAAGCTGTACCCGAGAAAACTGATATTGAGCCCTAGACGATATTTAAATCTACTGTGTGCAGAGATATTGTTGTCAAACAGGTGTGCTCTTACTCTGGGTCCAGCGGGTGGAATAATCACAACAGCAGCCGACATGAAGAAATGGATGCTTTTCCTTCTGAACCAAGGAAAAGACGGTCAAGGGAGGCAACTAATTCCGGAAGATGTTCTGGAGCAGATGTTCGTTGCACAGATTCCGATGCCGAAAAGCAAGATACCCATTAACAAAGACTATTTTCAGTCACTTGATTCATCTGATTCGTATGGCATCGGATTCATCCTCGGATACTATCGCGGTAGGATTTCCAATAAAGTTTTCTTAACAATGAATAGTCGCGAATCAACCCCGCGCGGTCCAGCACACAGAGTGAATTCACAGCCTGTTAGTACCTTCGTTGCAAATGAATTTAAAGGCAACAATTTATATAATGTAATGTAATGTAATGTAACAAACACTTATATAGCGCTCTTCAAGTACCTCTCAAAAGCGCTGATGGCACGGCTATCCTACCGATCTAAACAAGTGTGTTTTCAAGTTAGCAGAGAATGAACATTGAGTTAAACTAAGTGGAAAAGTACGAATGTTTAAAGAGAGACTGTTCCAGAAAGAGGGACCAAAGCAGGAGAAGGCACGATGAGCACGCAACGACGTGCGGTAACGTGGAATCAGCATATCTCCACGAGCAGCAGAACGCAGCAACCGGCCACCAGGTCGACTGGAAACAGGAACACACAGCTCCCGAATGTAAGCCGGCGCAGTGCCAACCGTAGCAGAACGGACAAGTAGAAGAACCTTGAACCGAATCCGTTCCGAAATAGGAAGCCAGTGTAGCGTCTCCCTGATGTAGTCCGAAATGTGAGAACACTTTGGGAGATTTGCAACCACCCCAGCAGCACAGTTCAAGACAGACTGGAGCTGGCTAAGTCTGAACTTCGGGAGACCCACCAGGATAGAATTGCAGTAGCCAATATGTGTAATAATTGTACACTGCACAAGATTTATGCTGGGAATTCATACATGAAGGCTGACAGAGTTAAGCTGAAGCTGTTGTATAAACATTAGACTATATTTTAATTGAACTGAATTGACGCTTTTTTTATTACTGAACAGCAAACAACAATCAGTATTACAGTTTATTCAGGCTAACTATTGCTAGGCATCCAAAGATGAGAGCAAAAGGGCAACAGTTTCGCTAACAGGGTCACCTAATTTCTTATAACAGATTTCAAGACGAAATTTTTAACAATTAGGCCTTACATATTACACCAGTTTTCGATAACTGTATGTAGTGTTATGTGAAAAAATATTTTCAAAAAAGATGAGCCCGATGTGGCCAAAAAATAACAGTTTACATGACTCTTAAACTGGTGCAAAGTAAGTAAGTTAGTCAGGAGATCAGGCAAAGAATTCCATTCAATAAGTCCAGTGATCACAATGGGGAACTGTCTTGTTCTTGTGGAGAAAAACATGTATGATAATTTTCTGAAATCTGGTAGAGTTTTTAGTTCTGAAGTAACATTGAAAAATATAAAATATAAATATAATATAAAATAAAATATGAGATACAGTAAATTATATTCAAAATAATACACGAATATTCTAATTTGCAGTTTGTTATAGGCAATATACTGAGAGTATGAAATATAGTTTGGTCCTTGACTGTATTGGTATAGGCTATAGATTACATCTAATTCGGATAGCGTGTTTCTGCAAAACGTTCAGATGTTTTTCGTGAGATTGGTAATTTGAGGCCCAAGACTGGACATCACCGAAAATTAAACAGAAGCAAGTTATTGTAAAAGAAAAATGAAACAGCTGGATAACGTCGCATGCAATTGGTAGTCCAGAGAACTTTCGGTGAGTTTTAAACCATTTGGAGTGATATATTTCGCAAAAAGGAGCGATTCTATAGCACAGAACCCAGTGGAACACAACAGTTCAAAACAGGTGGCATCGAAGGAAATTGCATGATTGATATGGATTGCACTTGAGTACGATGGTGCAGGTAATATGCAAAACTTCTAACCTCAGGAACAGAAAGGCCACACCAGTGTTCACCGTATAGAACGCTTTCGACAGATCAAAAAACATGCCAGTGGAAAACCCATTGTTATCAACGCTTCAGACACATGAATTTTTATTTCTAGCAAAGTGGAGTAATCCAAAAATGATTTGGTGACAGAATGTTTTTATAAGTATACAGAATTAATAACCTTGTGTGCACTATCTTTTCAATAATATTTGGAGAAATAGGGTAAAATTGCTATTGACCTATGGTTCATAATGGATTTCTTTTGCCAAGATTTAAATATTTGAATTACCATAGCAATTGTGACGCTATACGGTAGAGTGCTATTAATAAAAGAGCAATTTATTCTATCAGCGAAGGATATTTTAAGTAAAGCTCCCATGTCCCATGAGGAACGCAGGGAGGTGCTCATTTCCTTCACTTCGGCCCTTGAGCCAACAATCAACGAATCCCAAGGTCCTGGTCACGGGTCCAGAGCACCGCAGGACTTGCCGTTTACTACCTAGCTCAAACTCATACCGAGTTATGCTGCCTGATGACAGAGGCACGTGTGCGCAAAAGAACTTGTCCAGGGTCGTTACGTGGAGTCAAACCCGCAACCGCATGATTAGTGACCAGGTGTACGTGTTACCGATAGATCACTGTGTCGCACAGGTGGACTGCGATTATATCAGTAGGGCTTTTATCAATCAGCTCCACAACTATGTATACTTCGGTTTCGATAAATTAAAACTGAGTTGTGTATTTGAATATCCTTCAGCTATAGTCACAAGTAATCGTAATCGTAATATAGAGATTTCTACAGCGTCCAACGAAAGCCACGTCACGGGGACCAGCTTATTCACGGGCGCTCAGTCAAAAACAAAATCGATAGGCAAAAAGGGTTTGGTTCCAGGTCAATTTCCAAAAGTCAGGCAGAGACATCACTTGGCTAAAAGTGGGCCCAACATGCACTTCTTTCAACAAGCAGTGGCTCCAACAATCATTGCCTTGTGCCTGCTGCAAGCGATGGCTCTACTGACCTATGTCAGGTTGCAACGGCAAGAGCAATAACTCTAAAAAACGGGCCGTGTTGACTGTTTTCAGGCTACCCAAAAATCATGCACACAGGAAGAATTCTTGCCTTCGAAACGAGGATGACGATACTACGAGGAGCCAAACTGGGAATTTTCAGTGCCTGCAACGGCCCAGCCTACCTCACTTCCGAAATACACCAAGTGGTTCATTATATGATCACAGACGCCTTATTAGATGTAAAAAGTTGGCTAAACGATACAACAGCCTGTACCTTCCCGAAGCCTTGGTCGCTAAAAATCCCAGGACCGAAACCTAGCAAAGTCGAGATGCCTACCGAAGTCTACATGGAAAGTAGTCGAAAAACAGCTAAACCTAGAGAATGGCTCAAGTCGATTGAATCTAATGACGCGGTACCCGATGGGCTGAACGGAAACAAGTACTTCAAGAACTGGCTGAAAGCACACCACGACGTATACACCGGACTTTACGGTCATCTTCTTTTCGGAAATTTCTCAGTCACCTACAACGAATCAGACGGCAACTTACATTTCTCTTTTGGACTTCTAGGTAGCGGAACGTTGGCCTACGACGCTAACGTATCGTGGACGATGGAGTTGGAGGGACCAATGGCTTACCTAAAAGTGTCGCAAGGCCCCTACTTGAACAATGCCTTGCCAATTGAGTTCGAGGATCCGGACAAGAACGGACGGTTCAGAAGTTTAATCGTTTTTCCTTTCGAACCGAGCAAGCCTCCGATCTTCCGGCGGGATTTGAAATGGGCAAAGCCATCCAGATCACCTTTCTCAATGTTCGCCGTATCTGAAACACAGCTGTTACTAATAATCGTCGCATGCATTGCACAACTAATGATCACCGTGTTATAACTGTACAACTCTGTTGAAGAGACACCATTATTGCTTTTGGTTGACGCAGTAGTTATCGTTATATGTTCTGCAAAGCTTTTGGACGGTATAGGACGTTGCAAGTCCAGAGAAACTGGTAATATGTAGGCTAGTCAACGCGGGGTAAATTTCCCAATAAAAGTTCCGCATTCTTGCCTGTCTTGGTTTCAAGTAGCCTATGGATGATTCCCGTTCGCTAAATATAAGACTAAGAAGTTGCATATAGTTTGTCGGGTGCACAGGCGTTGCTGTCTTTAGGTAAGTCTATAATTATATCTACTGAACCCATATACAAATATTAAATTACGATTACAACAAAGAAAGTTCCAATTTTTTAATTCCCACACTATCTCCCATTGAAGATAAGTTTTCTTTATATATTTTGCTCTTTCCCACACATTTGCCCTCTACAAATCTCACCCTAGATGGGTCAACTCTTCCGACCCCAGATTGTGAAACCGGTACCTTTTTTAAGGACTGGCTAGCACCTCTTCGTGATGAAGGGTTGACCGACTGAGTAACGGAATGCCTGCTGAGGCTATGCCATCAAAGTGTTCACGAGGTGGACCAGCTCAACAGGAACCCCGAAAATAGATATCCAAGCCAGTTCAGAACCTGAATATGGGTGCAGATATGTCGCCTGTAAAGAAGAAAAAAATAGAAATTCATGATATAACATGAAAAAACAAAACCGCAACATGGGTCAATAAAGTTCACGTTCCAAGCGCATGCAATGGAAACGTACTGGGTTTTATACTTCAAACACACAAGACTTTCTTCTATCATCATATTCTGACAAAAGACGAATTACCCGACGAGAATCGTGGCTTCATTCGGTCCGAAGGGGGCACGGCCGTTCGGACCTGCTCTTGATTTTGGGCGCCCTATATCCCTCTGGTCAGTTGGAACCATCAAGGGCTAACGGACGCCGTTTCGTTCACAACTGTTATTGCGACGTCGGGAGTTTAGGCGTCAGTCTTCACGGCGCCAGGAAAAGGCAGAGCACGACGTCAGCACTGAATGATACGAGTTAATAATAAAGACATTGCGAGTAACCTAATTAGGTTGACAGCTTCTAATCTCGCTTCTGTTGCGATGATGCGATCAAGTGCTCAATTTGCTTTCAAAAGTCGGCTATAGCGAAAGCAGGCCTCTTGCATACTATCTCGGTAACTATGAAAGGGCCGCTGACTTACTTTTGGTCTCGGCGGACAAAAGATGTCGTCTTGTGAAGATGTCAGATTTCGATTCTGCTCTTCAAACAGATCGATTATTGGCACACCCGTGCAAACGGGCCAGACACCGCAAATCATATTCAGACGTCTTTGAGATTTGTTGAACGATTTTCAACATCAAATTTTACAAGTGTGTTTCAGAATTCAGATGACAGTTTTGCGATTATTGTATCGTTTATATTGTATCACTTATGCAAAAAGATGCTGATACGAGCTCCGGGCAAGTGTCCGATAGCTCACTTTTAGGCCTAAAAGTAGACGAAGCAGGCTGATGGACAGGACTACATAATTTTTTAATCGAAAATTTTGATTTCTACAGTGTTTTCCACCAAAGTAGGATGCGGCACACCATTCATTGCCTCTGAACAAATATGGCGATTCAATGAGCCGCAGTCCGACGCGGTTGAGGCCAGGCCACCGTTGCAGAATAATCGTTATTTACATAACGGAGCGAACTTCGTTCCGGAACAAAATAAGTTTAGGTGAAATGTACATGTAAATGGTTTTATATAGGCCTATCGATCCTATGGCATCGACCCTGCTCATTTTGCAATGAATTAATCGGGCGAGGTAACGTGAAACGTGTTGACAGAAAGCGACCTGAACGATTAACACTCCATTAGAATATCAAATATTGCTCGGGAAAATGCAATGAAATAATTAACCCATTACCTACCAGATGCAAAATCCTATTACCGGAGGAAATAACCAAAAATAAGACATTTTATCTACTTTTCTGCAGTACTCAGTTTAAGCAGTTCAGAGGCCGCATTTTGTTGATGATCATAAAAGTTATATAGAAAACAAAGATTAGCCTATAGTTTCAGTTATTTTTCAAAGTATAAAACTTCTGCCTGACTCTTGGATCTTAACCCGGAACCGAACCCTTCTTGTCTATCGAGTTTGTTTTGACTGAGCGCCTGTGAATAAGCTGGTTTCCGATACATTGCTTTCGTTGGGCACTGTAAAAATCTTGAGTTTACGATTACGATTTTTGCCAGCCACGACACGCCAACACGCTACTACGAACGAAGCTGAATCTTCGTTCGATCCGAGATACTTTTATCGTACCATATGTGCTGCCATCTAAGCAAACCACGAGTCATAACCCGCGGTACGGGGAAAAATCACAGCAGGCTTCAGTACACTTAATGTACGAGACCATATGCAGTGTATATCATACACTGTAGGCTATATTATACTGCAGGCAACGTGAAATATACGGCATGAAGGCGAATACAATTTATTTGCCTTGCCGGATCAATCCGGCAAGCGTGGTAGCGAAGGGGTTAAATATATATAAGTAAGTACTTAAGGCAATCAGTGAATGCAGCTAAAATATGTGTGTAGGCCTTTGTTGGTAAGCAAACCAGTCAGTAACTAATTCTCATGCTAAGTGGTGTATGCACATGTCGGTCGCTATCTTCTCTCTGTTCGAATCGAACACACAAAAATTCGATGTATTCGGTGCACTTATGAGCATATGTCCTTGAATTTGCGTTCCGGAGCTACACGTAGCCTACGCGCCTGGTCTGGTTTTATCTAATCTTATCTACAACTTCCACAGCGCCGTTATCATAATACCCAAGGCATCAGTCGATGGTCGCTTCGAATAAAATTCAAGAAGCACAGGAGAAACCAGGTCGAATTTCAATAGATCAGAGAAACCAGAAGCCATGCAGCTACGGTGGGTAAGCAAGTTGGAAGAGATGTGTCTTAAGTTTACACCTGAATGACATCAAAGAATCGACAGAACGAACTGAACTGGGCAGTGAATTCCATAACTTTGGACCAGCTACCAAGAAGCCTCGAGAGCCCAACACTGTTGGGGTATAAGGCACAGTAAAAGTCATAGTGTCCATGGATCGAGTGCAATATCTATTAGTGTTAGGGGTGAACATGGAATGAAGATTGGTCGGCTAGTTTAAATGTAGTATCTTGTGAACTATAAGATATTTTTGAAGTGAATTCTTTGCTCAATGGACAGCCAGTGCAATGAATGTAATATAGCCTTAATATGCTGATATTTAGCGGCCTTTGTTGTGGCTCTGACAAGATGGTTTTGAACAATTTGTAGCGCCTAGTTTGTGCAAAACTCTCTTAGTAATACCAATGCTAATAAAACAATACAATAGTAATACTTTAGTTCTATGCAGGATAAAACGATACATGGCTGAAGTAGGCCTATATTAACTTTCTTTTCTTTATATCTGCTAACAACTTCCGCTCGACCCCAGCTTGTTCAATTCGTTGGTTTTTCGAGCTGTTCACAAGACCGTCAGTATTCGCCTCAATCCCTTCATTTCAACTCCTTGCACTTATCCTCATTCTGTCACATGTTGTGACTGGTCATAGTGCAATAAGAAGTCTCAGGTCTTTCATTCAAAACTGAAAACACTCCTCTTTTACAAATCCTAGCCTGACTCTTCCTCTTCCTCTTTTCTGTCTTTCCGCTTCAATTCCAAACACCATCCACCGTAGCGGTCAGACTTTGTGCCTGCCTGCATCTTGGATCTTGATCTGAAACCCAACCCTTCATGCCTATCGATTTTGTTTTGACTGAGCGCCTGTGAATGAGCTGGTTCCCGCGACTTAGCTTTCGTTGAGCGCTGTAGAAATCTTGAACTTACGATTACAATACGATTCCTTGGGGTGAATGGCTTAGAGCTAGAGAATGCTCTACTTTAACCGGGGCATTAAAATGGCGGCATCGCTATTGGTATAGCATAGACTTAAATTTAGCACTTGTTAAAACTGCAACTAAATATTCCTGGCGGCGTTTCCGATCTATGTTTAATAAAGTAAAAGTTTATTTCTGTTTCTGATTTTGTGTCATTTTAAAACTTAGCATTATTGCAGGTACAGTTTGCTGGCTGTTTTTAATTAAGTAAAATAACTGGTGATTTCTGCTTTTTCATAATGGTAGGCGTCTATTATCGCTCTCTCGCTTGTGAACGTTATGTATACGTCGAAAAGCAGTCCAACTCTTTCCCATTAACAGAGTGTAACCATTTAAATCTTCACGAAACATAAGCACTGTTTTACCAAGAATTGTGTCATACATCGTTTGAAAGCAGATTATCTTTCCGTGTGCTATTGCTGGATTTTGCTGCCGTTTGCCTGCCATATCCCATGACCACCTTCACGATAAGCTACACCGCATTTTTAGTGGCCACTTCACCTGTAGCAACAAACAGCTATTTAATGGAAGGCATAAATGTGTGATTACCAGATCTTACCTTAAACTTGCTAGAGTGTAACAATATTTTTGTAAAATACTAAGCTTACCCTCCGCCAATTCGCTCATCCGACATTCAGACCTGTCAGTTTAAGCACTCCTCCGCTTGCGCTCTCTTCTGCAGCTTTTCACTCAAGACCGAAACCAAAACTTTTAAAGCCATCTTGTCCTCCTGCTGCTCGTACACTATCTCATGACCACCATCAAAGATGATTTCCACAGTAGCACTATGTTGTCTTCCCAGCTTATGCTCCCCCTCCAGATCCTCACCTGCCACAGAAAGTGACCAAACAACCTTGTTTTGCAGACTTGACTTGATATAGCATTGTTGAACAAGCTGGTCTTCTTAACGTGGGTTTTGTGTGGTGCTGAGAAATTTTGAGATTTACATGTAATGTCGAGACATTTAGTACAGTGTTGTGTTTTTATATAGATTTGTTATATGAATTTCAGAAACCATAACGTTATATGGCAGCTTTACCTGGATGTAAAATTTCCTGAGCAAGCAGCTGATATGTTAAAAAGTTGAGTAGCTGGCATGAATAATTTAAGTCACTTCAAAATCTGACAAATTGTACATTTTATTTTGTAGTTCCTTGAATAAATATTTGCGTCTTCATAATGTCAGATGACGAAGAAGTCACATATTCTAGTCGAACCAGGACTATTCATTATGGAAGTTTGGAGGAACAGGAGCGTCAAAGACCACCCGAGGATGAGAGCAGTGCTCCGGTTGGACACATTAATGTATCCGAAGGTAAAGCTTATTTTTATCACAGCAACGAGGATTTCCAAGAAAAATAATCTTATAAAGGAAATATGTCCCAAATCTGATAAATCAAGTTGATGTGATTTTTTACATTGATGGTTATTCAATACACTATGAAGTCAACTAATTATCTTTCTTTTGTAGGTGAGACTATGGAGATTGAGGATAACGAAAATGAAGCTCGTCAAGAGAGATTAGAAGAATTTGAAAGAAGAAAAAAGGTACACCAACGTCTTGTCTACTAAATTTTTCCATACTTCCTTGCCAAGCTTACATTGCTTAGTCAATGAGTATGCACATTACATATACATATTAGTTTACGTAACATCTATATTAATATTCATAAACTTGTCTAGAGCTTCATGTGTAATTGAGTGAAGAAAACTGAAGCACTACTTTACAAATATATATACACTAGAAACTTGTTAAAATGCTTTCTTTCGGAGCTATGTCAAGAACTGCCTTACAACAGGGTTGCGTTTTAATTGTTCTTTTTCTGCCCGTGCATAATTTAAGGTCTTACTCCACTTGTTTGAACACTGTCAGTTTGCTTTGTATATGGCATTAGGCAGATAAGTCTAATCTAAGGAATTTCTGTAGCACAATCACAATAATGCATTCTGTATTCTTGATTGTTTTGTTGCTAAGTAAAAACTAGGCAATCAACAATCTGGGTGGGGCTGGTCAAATCAAAATCCATTTGACAGTTGTTGGGTGACCATGGTTGATATACATGCATTTAAGATGTGCAGTTGCACTGCCATACTTTATGACTAAGCAGTTTATTTTTATGGCAGCTTTTTACACTTCAGTTTGGTTTTTGTCTAAATCAGGCAAGGCAAATTCACGTTTCCACAGATGATGTTGAAGTAAAAATTCAACTTCGACAACTTCAGGAGCCAATATGTATGTTTTTACAATTTATATTGCTGTTTTATTAAAGCAATTTGGTTATCAGTAGAACTGATACCAGTTGACTATTGACAAACAGTGGAAAAACACTGGTAAATGGCATTCACATGATGTCTTTATCAGCTTGTTATCTTTAGGAAGATCCATTGGCTTTGTGGTATGAAACGTTTCCTTCTGACATGTTTGGTTTACCTCTTACATAGGAATTGTTTGCCATTTTCTGACTGACAGCTACTAGAACAGGCAAAAATTTAACTGATAACTAACGAACAAGTGACTTTGTTCAGCGAATTGTTTATATTTTTTATTATCTGTTGAAATGGAAACCATAACTGTTCTCTGAACCCACTGCTACTGATAAAAACAGAAAATGCAGGTTTTGAAAATGAAAAGAAATATTAGAATATGAGCAGTTATAGGTTTTACTGACAAGAGAATAAACAGCTATAGAGAAATGTTCATGCTGTGCGATGATTGTCTGAACAAGAGAGGAGTGAGTTTAACTGTGACTATGTGAAATAGAAATTCGTAAAAGGCTTATATACATTATAAATAACCTTATACATACATAAATGGATACATACATGAATATCTATAGGTTTGTTTGGAGAGGGTCCTGCTGATCGTCGAGAGCGGCTTCGGCAGCTGCTGGCACGCATTGGAGAAGATGCAATAAAGAGAAAAACAGAGGATACTAAAGAGAAGCATAAGAAGGAAGAGGTGCTTTTCTTAATTGGTGCTTTTCACCTTTGGTGTCAGCCATCAACAGTTTGTGGTTTTCTGTATGGTGCATCCTTGACTGTCTTTTTCATTTCAAATTGCTCTGATCTGGGTGCATCTAATCTAATCTATAATGCCATTGTGATGAACTAGGCATCAGCTGAAGGTTGCTTCAAGTGAAACCAGAGTAAAAAACTGTGATCTGTTGGAGAAGCTTGGTTGATATACTGTATGGCGACTCGACTAGAAGATTCGTGGTTTGCTGTTCACTCTTTTGACAGTTTCTTTTCAGTTGTGGCTTTGTATGCGCACCAGGCTTTGCTTATAAGACCTTCAGAATTAGCTTTTCTTCTAATCAGCCATCGATTTATGCTTTACGTGTTTTGATAACAGTGCTGTGAAGGACACTAGATTTGAATTACCATAATTTGCAATTTTCAAGATGACTGGATGGTTTTTTCAGGGTGAAAATGTGACCTGGTATCATGAGGGCTCTGAATCCTTGAAAGAAGCTCGCCTCTGGATTGCCAAATATTCTCTTGCAAGGTTTGTTGTTTGGCTAAACGTTTTTGCTTGACATTGTGCTATATTATTTTGTTGTGCATTTTGCTGTTTGTTAAAGTTTTCTTTGAAACCTGACTGAGTGGTTGGTGCAGTTTTGACTGATTTGTTATGAGCTTAATATCATTTCATAACTCTGCAGGGTGAGCCGATATCCTGTTTATTTTATCATGACATGGAGTAACACTTGATGCATAGTGATCATGTTGAGTGACTGGCTGATCATAACTGTCCTGGTGGTGGATCTATTAATTTATCAAACTATTTGTTGATCTAAGAGGCTGTTGTGTACAGCCAGGACAGTTGATTAGTTTTGGCTGATTGTTTCTAGTTAATTGATGCGGTCTCTTGAAAATTGTCCGGTTATGCCTTCTATTTCAGAGCACAGCTACGAGTTCAGAGAGCAAAGGCAGAGAAGGACATTCCTACTGCTCTGGCTAATGCAAGGCAACAGGACTTGTATAAGAGGATTAGGGTATGCGCTTAATTAGGTCCACTGAATGCTTTCTTGTAGAGAGTTGCTGTGATACCATACGCATCACAAATTCCAGTTTATTTGTTTACTTCCTGTTTATTTATCTATTATAGCAGAATATTTGTATAAATGTGTTTCCAATTTAACAGTCATGAGTGGTGAACTTTTGTTTCAAGTGGAAATTATTGAATTTGCTTTTGGCATATTGTATTTCCCGTGACCTGCTTCCCAAATCCTAGGAAATAAGAAATGCTAAAATCTATCTGCAGTTACTAACTTTCAACTTGGCTTTTTTGTTAGTCTACGTCACTCGTGTTCAGTCAGATCATGGAAACACGTCCGGTGTCGTTTTGTGAGTTCAGCCCGGACAGCAAACTATTAGCTACTGCATCATGGTATGTGTATCAGGGATGTTTTTGAAATTGTATTTCAGTATTTGAAGCAATTAATTTTTTTGTAATCTTTACAGTTTGCTATGAATCTGTTCATTTGCACTTCTGTCAGTGAGATTTAACAGGGACAGTAAGGTCAACGAGATTAAAAAGTTTTATAATTAGTTGTTTTTGGGGTTTTATGTTGGCTTTATAACAGTTTTGTAGTATATTTATAGTTTGTTTTGACTGTGGACATTTGTTTTTTGTTTTTAATCAAAAAACTGTTTTTGGTGGTCATTTTCTGTTGTATTAAACACGTAAAATGTCCAGGCATAGCCTTTGTTAACATAAGCCCATTAGAAAATCACAATAAGCAACTGTTGTTCATAATTTCACGTAATTTTATTTTTTATCAAAGGAATTTCAATCATTTCATTCAGTTCTGTTCTTCAGTCTTCAGTGTCTCTGTTATTTGCTATAGATTTTCTTATTTTGTTGCTAATTATGTTACTACTTGTTTATAAAATTGTTTCTGGTGATTTGATTGTTTTATTGGCAGTTAAGGACTACTTGTTGTTTGTTTTAGGAGTGGAACTTGTAAACTGTGGTCTGTTCCAGATTGCCAGGAAGTTGCAACATTAAGAGGTAAACACGCCTTTGTGTGTAAGTTCAGGCTAGTCTTGGTAAACTGCAAGATAGACTGTCGGGCAAGTTTTGGCTAGTACAGTCTTGCAACACTGAGAAATGGATAACTGTAGGTGGCAGACTAAAGTAAAGTAAAGATTAAAGTTATTGAAGTAAATCTGACAAGTGCACTTGCATTATGTGATGTAGAACAATTACAGAAGTAGTTATTGTATGTTAACTTGTAATCTTGTTTTATGATGTTCTTCCTATTGTACTTAACTGTAAAGAAATGGTTTATGTAGATTAAAAACGAGTACCAACTGGATTGCATCAGCTTTTTTGTTTTTAAATGTGTGCATGTTGTTGGCAGCATTTATTTCTGTGTAAGATTGATGTTCTTAGGTCATGCAGGTGAAGTTGGTTGCATTGTGTTCCATCCTGAGGCCACTCTTACACTGAGCAATTCTGCTTGCTGTTTGGCATCATGCGATCGCTTGGGCTGTGTTAAGCTGTGGAGTCTTGAAAGGTTAACATTGCAGAATTGTAGTTTCTTATATTCTGCATCTTAAAAACTTGAATTAGTGAATAATAGTAATGTCATTATTTAATAAGCAAGGCTAATGATTGAAGTAAATTGCCTGTATTACTACTAATGTTTCTAAGAAAGTAAGTGCACTTTTCACGGTGCCCTTAGAAGTTGTATGTGTTTTCGTTTATATACGCTTGTATTTGTGCCGCTTTGTATTTGTGCCTCTTTGTATTTGTGCCTCTTTGTATTTGTGCCTCTTTGTATTTGTGCCTCTTTAGATTTGTGCCTCTTTGTATTTGTGCCTCTGTGTATTTGTGCCTCTTTGTATTTGTGCCTCCTTGTATTTGTGCCTCTTTGTATTTGTGCCTCTTTGTATTTGTGCCTCTTTAGATTTGTGCCTCTTTGTATTTGTGCCTCTGTGTATTTGTGCCTCTTTGTATTTGTGCCTCTTTGTATTTGTGCCTCTTTGTATTTGTGCCTTTTTCTGCTGTCAAGTGGCATTTCATTTACTCCAGCATGTGTAGTTGTGCAGTCCAGTGTGTGTTTATTTACACATATTTTCTTACAACTATATAGAGCCACAATCTAATGCATAGATGTCAGTTCCTAGTGCAAAACAGTCCTTTGCTGGGGACTTGCTGTGTGACCTGGCACAGTGCCATTGATTGTACCTCTACAATTCTTGTTATGAGCAAGTTCCAGACTATTTAGCTGTGATGTAAACGTGATGGGTA
This sequence comes from Norana najaformis, assembly GCA_964023275.1. Taxonomy (NCBI): domain Eukaryota; kingdom Metazoa; phylum Annelida; class Clitellata; order Crassiclitellata; family Hormogastridae; genus Norana; species Norana najaformis. Next base: position 14,353,923 of record OZ029913.1, read on the forward strand.
AAATTCTGTACTTTTTTTTGGTTTCTGGCAAGGATGTGTACAGTAGTTGATTTGTTCTAGTGAGGAATCTGTTGCAACAATAGAAGGACATGAGCCGTATCGTGTGTCAAGAGTTACTTACCATCCATCAGGCAGATTTCTGGGCACTTGCTGGTTAGTCTCGTTTACAATAATAACTTCAATCACATTGCAAACATGCAGCTTATGAGACAGAAAACACAAAGAAATTTTTGTTTGGTCATACTTTATAAGGATGTAAATGAAAGCTTTTGTTGTTTAATGTAGGTGTAAACAGCAGCAGTATGCATTATGATATAAGTTACTTTCTTTTTAAATTACTTGGCAGGCCTTGAGACTGAGAAAATATGATCTATAAATGGGAAGTGTGTGCTTCAGTAATTTGGTAAATGTTGCTAGAAAGATTGATGCATTCGTCTACTGTACCTGTACCGCTGTACCGCAGAAACAGTCCTTTTGTCTGGTAGTGTAGTTTAGCTCTTATTTTGACAGATTTTTAGTAGTTATATTAATTTACTCTCGATGAGTGTTGAGATAAAATTATTATTAATTTTTGTGTACCCAAGGATGAAATGATCACTAAGGAATGAAAAAATAGGTTAGGAATACAAAGTGATTTATCTCTGAAAGCTCAGGCTTTGTCCTAGGTTTCACAACCATCTGAAAATACAAGGTGCAATTTTATCCAAGGCCAGTTTTAAGTTTTCCTTAATACTTGATGCCTGTGTAAAGAGTTTGGACTATGGGACAAACTGATATCAAATTTGAGAACTTGAATGAAGTAATGTAAATGCTTTAGTAGCTCAGTACACTGTCTTTAACAGTTTACCAAATGCTGAAATGGCTCCACAGAACACATCTTTAGCATTTAACTGAAACCAATTCATGTACAGATTGTTATTTCTCTTGTTAACAGTTTTGACAACTCGTGGCGCTTGTGGGACCTCGAAGCAACACAGGAAATACTGCATCAAGAGGGACACAGCAAACCAGTCTATGACATTGCGTTTCAGACGGATGGCTCGCTGGCAGTTACAGGGTCAGTAGAAAGAAGGCCGAACTTTTGGCTGACTAAGATCATGTATTGACCTCAACAATGTTAATGGCAAGGTTTACCATTGCCGGCATAACGGCCATTGCCGGCAAGACATGTACTTTGTATTGGTGGCCTTTAGTAGAAGGTGATAGTATAGTGGTTAGCATCCTAGATTGTCAACCCAGCAGTTAGGGTTTCAAATCCTGAATAGGGTGAAAACATTATTTCTGTTCTGCTAGTGTCCCCTAGCAAACTAATCCATAAAATAAGTAATTTGACTCTATGCTGTCATTTGGAAGCTCAGATGGCATGGGAGAGGACTAACCAGCAGCCCTCGCATGCTAAGGCTACAAAAATGAAGTCGTTAACACTTCACGCAAATGGATACTTATCAGGTTTGGTGTAAGAGACTGTTCTTTGTCAAAGAGGTTTTGTGTCCTAGTTTAGTACACTGGGTAATGCTGGAGACAATTCATCTTATGATGAAATTTTTCTTTGAAGTCTTATATGATAATTCTCAAATGACTGTTCAACTTATCAACTACTGATTTTTACATAGTACAAACCAACTGACAAATGCAACAGACTGTACTAGAGAACATGTTTCTTTGCATTTTGAGAAATCTGCTTGGGTGATAACTGCAACAGATGACTGGGCATATGCTCAATTTCACAGTCCAGTAATTTTATAATAGTAGGCATGTAAAACCAAAGCCTCCTCCCATCTTCCCACACAAACCATCAACATAACAGAGGTCAGGGTTTACACACCAAGGCGCAAATGTTATAATGTACTTTGTTTTAACAAATTCTTATAGAATATGGATGGGTTCGTGGATTAAAAATTTGTGGTAGCCTAGTTCAGCTTTAGAGAATGACATTATAAAACGTTTTTGCAAGACAGTTGTATAAGGTTATTCAGGTGTATCGTTGCATGTCTTACTTGCCATTGGCCATCTATTGAGAAGTTCTGCTTTTGTTTTAACAGAGGAATGGATGGTTTTGGTCGTGCCTGGGACTTGCGGACTGGGCGTTGTGTCATGTTTCTGGAAGGACATTTGAAGGGCATCCTTGCAGTGGACTTTTCACCAAATGGGTATCAGTTCTAAACAGCTTTTTATTATAAATGTTAGGTAGTAGTCTGATCATTACAGAGATTAAAATTTGCAGTTAGCAATTGACCTGGTTTAAAAAATTGTCAGATCGACATTTTTCTATTGTCATCAGTCAGCCAAGCAGATAAATATGCATGTGACTGAAATCCATTGAGGGATAGTACAAGTTTTCACACATTTCCTGACTGAAGGGAGAGAGAATTTGAGCTTTGAAGGGATTGGCTGAATGCAAATGGATTGGCTGAATGCACCAATCCTGTAATGGTCCTAGGCCCACTGAAGCTGGGAGACCTGTACCCGTGGAGTGCAAGTTGTCGGGAGGAATATACGGAGTAAATAGTATCTAAAGGAAGTTGTCCATGCTGACGAAATTCTGGAGGAAGCCAATGCAACTGAAGAAATGGGCTGAGGAGTTTACTCTTACTTTTATTTCTATTGATACTGCTAACTTGGCATCATTTGTGTTTAACTAGCTACAACATAGCCACTGGAAGTGCAGACAATTCTGTCATGCTATGGGACATTAGGATGCGCTCACGCCTCTACACAATACCAGCTCACAGCAATCTTGTCACCAAAGTCAAATTCCAACGTAAGCATTCTGATACGATTTGGAAAACTGAAGCTACTTGGATGTTTATGTCACATTTAACTCTTGGCTCCAAGTACATTTTTTATTACTAATAAATGTTTAATAAAACATCCTGCAGAAGTCTGTCACTGTGTGTGTGTTATATCCAGAAGTTTAATTTAACGTGCGTTAATGTATTAATAACATCTGCAGTCATGAAGTATCTTGAAGTGTTCTGAAATGGTGCAATCTTGTTTCTGTTTGACAGCAAGCGGTGGGAAATACTTAGTCTCGGCATCCTATGACAACAAAGCAAAGGTAAAGCAGTTTGTCGTAGTTAACTTTTACAAGTATAGGATTCCGGTGTTGAACTCTTTCTCGGTTCACAATACACTAAATTACATTACTCTATACCAGGGCAGCAATGGTTTTCTCTTTGTATTTTTCTTTATTTAAAACAAATATTGCCAATATCTGAAGACAAGGCAAAGGTGCTAAGCAGCTGTGAATGAGGACTTCCTCAAGGGCTTTACAGTAGTAGGTGTCAACCTGCGTGCACACTCTTTAAAGAAAAAGGTGGTCAAGAGTTCGGGAATTCAACATCTTCTTCAATCAGTCTTCCAATTATCTTTGTCAGTCATTATTCAAACCTTGCTACATGTTTTAAGTAGAGTTTTATGACTTTGTAGATATGGAGTCATCCAAACTGGGCACCTCTTCAAGAACTGGCTGGTGATTCAAAAGTCATGTGTGTCGACATTTCAGCAGATGACAAATTTATTGTAACTTCAAATTATGACAAGTCGTTCAAACTGTGGACTCCAGAGAACTAAATTACACTTTGAAAGTTGGTATTGAGTGGACAGTGTCATGGTACTAAAACATGTTTTAAGAAATTATGACATTGCAGTCATCAGAAATAAAGCGTGCATAGATTTCATTTTGCTGCTGTTCATATACAGTATCTCATTTCTGTCAGAAAATGATCCTGACTGTTCACAGTTTTGCTGCTCTTTCAAATTTTGGATGAAGAGTTGGAACTGCTTCATTTACTTTAAAATCTGTTTTACAAATATGTCCACCACTCTGAAGTAGGAATGCTCCGACTGGAATGGAGCCGAGGAACGTGATGAAGATGTTGGTGTTGAAAAGCGTAAATGGCGCTGAAGGCTGATGAGACAGGAATTCTGAAACAGGTGATGAACAAGTTCTGAACCATAAATGGAGCACAAATTATACAACAGCATCTACAATTCCAGGAACTCGCACCTTTTACTTAAATTTGTATGCTTATCTCAGTCTTCAGCAATTTCTTAACCTCACTGAACATATATGTACAGAAGAAATTTGCTTTAAATGGATGATGTCAAAGTGGAAGTTTCCTTGTTGCTGACAATGGATGCAACTGGCCAGCTTAAGTGGATTTGCAAATTTGATCACAGCAACATTGCAACAGATATTACAACTCGGATATTATGAAGCATGAAATGAAATGGAACCAGAAGAAACAACATGCACCAGACAACTTACAAGTTCGGCACTGAGTTCTCTTTTCAGGAGCTGTTTGTCTCTTGGTGAGAGGTTTGTATCTCTGAAGTATCTCATTGCCTGAGACATGATGAGCAGCAAGGCATTCTCCAGCAGAAACATCACCACTGGCCTAGTAAAAAATGACATCATGTTAGGGTCTTCAGCGGAACGAAAGTTTTGAAATATCTAACCTGGCAAGAATTAAACCCTGAGTCTCCAGGTTAACAGTCCAACTAACCATCACACTAACATATATGCACCCATACACACACCTGCTAGATATGCTAACCATTGTACTATTGATGCACACTCCCATACACATGAGCAACAGTTTTGGCTGCATTAAGTGTACAACTGCATCCAATTTACAAGATTTGTCTCTTAAAACAACCACAAGGGCCACTCAGATATGAAGTGTTAGCAATAACTTCATTTCTGTAGCCCTGGCTAACCACTTGACTATGGAGCCACTATTTACGAAACGAAAGGCAACCTAATGTATATGAAATGAAAGGTATACTCATAATTGGGTATTTTCCATTCTACACGGAATTAAACCCAGGCTGCTACGTAATGCAAAGTGACATTGGCACAGAACATATTCTGCTTACCGTGAAACTGGAGAATTTTCTGACAGAGCAGGTTTTGGTGTCGAAGGCTTCAGAGGCGACGGTGCAGGCTTTCCTTCAATCTAAATAACAGCAGTTAGTAAATGCAATCAATTTAACAGCTAAGTCTTCACATCTTTGTGCTGACCCTTCTTCAAACACACACAGCAGCGAGCCCGAGGCTTAGTCCAAGTTGCAGTTGGCTGCAGATGGTCCAGAAAATTTCACTCGGTAAGTTAAGTGATGGATTCAACCTTGTCCTTGTAGCAGTATCATCATGCTCAAACTATACAAATGTTCGATTTACATAATTTTTCTGATAAAGAGTGTACGTATTCAGCAAAGTCATCTGCAGTAAGTGGACTGCGAGTTTCTTCAACCATTTCATTAATTTTCTTGCTGCTGAATATGGTTCCAGCAGCTGATCCCTTCTATCCATAGAACTCGTAGCTTTAATCAAGTATGCAGAATAGTTTATGCCCAACATAAATGGCAGATGAACGACCTCAGCTACACGACACAACCTCCAATACAGCTTCCAACCTACTCTGTAGCAATATTACATACACTTCATTGCATGAAACACACTATGCTGGCCAGCACTGTACCTGAGTCAGCATGTTTATGCCAGGTTATTCCAGCACAGTGGTGCAGGCATATTCTCCCAGATGCCAAATGTATCTGGGGTGGTGTTTAAGTACAGCAGTTTATCAATTGCCAATGCATATCAAGTCTATGTTCATTTTCCAGTTTACAAGATTTGTCCCTTAAAACAACCACAGGGGCCACTCATAGCCATAAGTGTCAGCAATAACTTCCTTACAGTAGCCTTGGCTAACCACTTGACTATGGTGCCGCTATTTCTCGAAGAAATGTAAACACAAGAGATAAATTAAGACACAGCATATGCAGAGTATTAGCGAGTACAGATACTCAAACCCAGACAAGAAAATCAATCATTAAGCAAACAATTACTGAGTGTATACCTTGGCCAACAGTTTTAAGCACAAGTTGACAATGGCGATAAAAGTTCCAAAAGTTGGAGTTGAATCTTGATCAATAGATGGCGCACTAAACCCGAGTGACACAAACTGATCATACGGTGAGACATCCATGGTCTGGAAGTCAAAAGATTATTGTAAAAATCGCTGAAGAAAAATCAAAAACTAAAAATACAAACAGTAGCAGCATACAATGCCACTAAAAACCAGACAAGATAATTACCAGTAATTATTCTGCAGACAAATTATTTAGAATGAAACACATCGAGAAAAAACGACAGGAGGCTGAAGCACTGTACGTTCGACACAGATGTAATTACATCAGAACACAACAGAAGCATGAAAATTATTCACCTGCAAGCTGCAGTAACGGGACTATCACAAATATAATTAAGGTGATAATGATGTTGCTATAAAGTGAAATTTAAAGCAAACTACACGTGCCTGGTACATTAGTACAACACATCATCGTTCAGACAAAGATAAAAGCTAATATGACCTTTTAACAATATTACATATTACTCTGAATGTTAAAGTTTAATACAATTTACAAACCGCATCGTTGATGATGTTACAGAGATCAGGAGAGAAATGCCGCATTGCAATGAGGCACTGACTTATAATATTCAACAACCTATAATAAAATTATCAATCCATTAAACGTTGGCGACATATAGCAATCCAGAAGTCCATGTATAAGAAGAAATAATCAAGAAATTTGCGTGCAGCAGCAGCTTTATTTGCTTCTTATGTGAGCAAAAGCAGACATACACTTGATTTGACACAGGGCCAGTGAACACATGTCTCCCTGATGCAGATTTTGTGTGGTGTGGAGAAATTTAGGAGATTTACATTTACAAAGAGAAACACGAGCTCTACGTCATCAACACGTTGCTCAGCACATCTAGCATAACTGCACTGGAACATAGGAATGAGTAAACTCTGTTTTGATAGATTTCTACACTTAAGTCTAGGTATCCGACAAAGTCACTGTCAAACACGTCTCAGATTTCTAATGGGGGCCTAGTTATAAACTTCTAACTCTCTTTAGTGTTCCTCTTCCTTCATGGTCAGGGCTTGTGTTCTTGCTCCTCATGCTTACCATGTTGGTAATCTACCCAGTCTTTGTAGCAGTGACAGAAATATGGCAAAATTATATGAAGAAGGAAGAAATTTAACCTATTTTGGACTTGTAGCAACTCTGGACTGGAGAATTCCATCTCATCGACTGACGACTGCTGTAGAAGATGACGGCTGACAGATTGGCGGGTTGGTGTCAGATTGAAGCCATCCTGGTGACACTTGACTCGTTTCTACATTTGAGTAAAGTAATCACTACTACTAGAAAGCTGTATTTCCAATAACTTAAATAAAACAACCCTTAATAAGAGTTTGTCAGTTACTTAATCAATATATTTGTGAGGTAATCCACCATGGCATTCGTGCCAAGGTAAAGACATACAAAAACTTCATTCTGCAATAAAAAGTTGCAAGTACTGGGAAACAAATAGACGAATCAAGCCACGGGTCTCGTTAAAATACAATTATATCACAGCCATCAATGGCAACAAACCCAGAAATCTAAAATACTTTAAAAACACTGCAGATGACCTTTAATTTCTTTTATATTCTCTGACAAACAACATAGAACAAACCCATGTAGCAAACTGTCCCTTGGTGTTATGTATAACCTCTTCCGGTGAACATCTGCAACTCTTAGCAAAAGTGACACAGTAATGATAATATGAAAGTTTGATTTTCAAATATTTTATTGGGTAAAAGCCTCAAAGTTCAAATCACATAGATTCTTACATCAAGAAGAAACTGCAGAAGCCGAGGCTGAATCAGGAGACTGACACACTTCTGTGTTATTGCACAAACATCCGACTGTAAACAGCAAATCAAACCTGTAGGACTTTTCATAAAAGTTCAACAGTTATTCTTGAGGACTTTTCATAAAAGTTCAACAGTTATTCTTGAACTCAAGCAGATCTGGATTTAAATAACAGTCATGCTCAAAACAAAGACCTCATGGCACGTAAATAACAAAATACTTAATCCAGAAATAATTATAGGCTATCTGATAAACTAATCGATAACTTAATTAGAAAGTTCACTGATACATAAACACATAATAGGAGTTTTAAGTTACCATAAGCATTTGTAGCACTCCAGGCAAGTGAAGTCTCCATGCACACCGATGCTTAGCAAGCCTTGCCAGAAAACAACACGACTCCTCTGCCTCTGTGAGAAGCTCATCAGTCAACAAGGAACAAGAACAGTCCAGACACTAAAACAAACAAACATGACTTCATGAACAGTGATGGATAAAATACTTCTCAAAAGCAATCAGGGTACAATTATAAACAGCTGATCAGAAAAGTATTTAGAATACAAGTATAAAATATTTGGTATGAAAAAGTATTCCAGTAAAAAATATTCAATATCAAAGTTTATCCAACATGGTCAGTCTTAATCAAATTATAATGACCAGTCTTTATCAAATTGGCACTTTAAACTTAGCACGTAGCTTACTACTGGGTATGCACAATTGTGCAACCAGATTTATGTACATCATGTCACATGAATAACACAAAACCCTAAAATCCAAGCAACACAGGATTTTTAATTCACAGATCTTCTGCTCGAGAGGTAGATAAAGAAATATGAACTGAATTCAAGGTCCAACAATATAATCCTGGTAATTAATACCAGTAACTAAAAACAGATCAGAAAAATAAAATAATCTTAAACTAGATGGTTTGTGAGTACGCATATTATTTTGCCCACATCTAATATCCAACATCAACAACACCCATCATCAGCTGGGAGCCTAACAGCCTGTAATACTCGATGGACCACAACTGCATCTGACAGGCAATGATCAGGGTACTAAACAAACTGGAAGACCAGACAGCAGGTCTCAGGGACCTCAAGAACTCAGCTGGTTGTGTCCAATGGATTTTGCTTAGAAGCGATCAATAGTTGCTGCTCCTGCATTATGAAGCCAGTGATATAGATGTTTCCAGAGTTGATTAGTCCATGCCTGATTCTGTTCTTTTGAGTCTAAGACAGGCTGCAAATACTTTGTTTTTCTCCTAGCCTGGATGCAAGCCCAAGAGATAGGCAACTTGCCAATGTTATGTGAAAATGGTTGAGTGGTTAAAGAGAGACAAGCCAACAATGATGATAATCTTATTCAACACTTTAAACACAACACCACGAAAAAAGTGTAATGCATCACACAAATTGGTGGCCGTAATACTTTTAGTCAATAATGTCCCAATTACTGTGGATGAGACGTTATTACCTGATGCAGCCGTTCCTGGTGAACACCGACAAAGTCAAGGGCATCTTTTACAAAACTAGATCCAATTCTTTCGAGCACGGCTGACATCAGACTAATGTACTGACGATAAACAACACAGCACAATGCATAGTCCGGAGAGTTACCTTCTGCGGCAGCTCCCTGTCAATAACAAACATATAATTTACACAACATATGTGCAGAAGAAGAAGAAAGGAAGCAGATCGGCTCCTCTAAGTCATCCACACCAGGAACAATGTGTAAGAAGCAAACTGATTTTATTAACCTCCGAATTTAAGGATGGGTGGCCAGTCCACCCTCTTGCTGGATTAATCAATTTTCCCACCTTGAAATATCTCTCTGCTCTGGTGAAGATTTCAACCCTCAACCTGTTGACTGACAGTCCAGCATGCTAATCACTAGACTACTGAGTCCCAACAAATCAAGCAAAATAAAAAGTTATAATAAGAAACACTGGTAACAACTTAAACCTCTCAAGTTATATGTCTCAGTCTTCACAGATTTTGCCAGTCCCTTATCAGTCTTTGTCTGGCGATATACAGCAGGGTGTGGCTCTAAGCACAAAGAATCACTTCAAGGTGCTGAAAACAGCAGAACTGAAACTGTTGTAGGTGTTACTAAATACTTTATCTGTGCACTTTAAAAAACATTTCAGCAAATATATTTTTGTTTTTTTCTTAGTCTTAATACATGCATAATGAATATTGACTGCTTAGTTAGTGGCCTTGAATAATACATTCAAAAACGCATAGCACTACATAAATCTATCTGAAAAGTAAGCACAATATCTGAATAGAACAGAATGCAAAGCACAGGAAACTGAAACAAATGGAAAGAAGGCAACACTGTAACACGTCAATAATGACTTAAAGACATCACAACTAAAGCATAAACATTTCGACGCTCAAATTTAACGAAGAACTGCCAAATTTTATCCTCTACGCACCTGAGTTGCTGGGGTTTCTGTGTAGAGATTTCCAATGACCACACACAACTGTTGGCTAATGCCATTCACCAGTAACACCTCGGCACCCTACAATAACGTATATTCATCGGTGAGGCATGGTTTTTAACAAATCAACATAAATTCGAGCAGTGTCAAAATCCAATGCGCTCTAAATTATTCTCTGCATGGCCTTTTCTGAAGGCATGCACTAAAAAGAAGCATTTCTATAGCACCACTTTAAGAAAATATCTCAGTATCTTTCTGATTGCCATTGCTCATAAGTTATAAAATTTCTGCCTAAACTGTCTTGAGCAGTGAAACAGTCCAGGAATTAAAAGATGCAAAAATTAATAAAAGCAACATACGAAAAACTCAAGATGAAACAGGTAAGATACAGTTTACACAAAACTAAATTTAGCCAAAATTTCACAAATTCAATCTAGCTGCCCAAAGTTCAATCTAACTGCTGAAAGTTACCTCTGGTATTCTGCACAAGTCAATCAAAAATAGAAAAGATGCTTGGATTAGACTGGTTCCTTGTTTTTCCTGAAATGAAACAAAAAACATGCAGATTATAAGCTTGAGGCATTCCAGTGGAAACCCTTCCCAAATAAAAGTACTGAAAATGTGAAAGTCAGAAATTAGATGAGTCCATAAACTTCCCTAAAAAAGTCTTCTTAAAGCTGACAGACTATGAATGCATAACATAAAACCTCAGTTGCAATTAACCATGTTATGTTACACTCTAAAAACTTGTTTGTACATGCATTTGCCATGTAGATTACTTACTTACTAAACTGTCCTTGACCATTTCACACGTACAGCGACAGCTGGTGGCAACTTTGAGAACTGCTCACTGAGTCTCTCATTAGAACAAAACCAAGTCATCAAAGGTAAACTTAAGTTTGCGAGTGAAATTGACAAATAACAGTACTGAACCACATTTGCTGGGCAAGTGGATAAAAGACAAAACCTGGAGTAGAACGATGACGGTGGAAACCAGGCACTGGACCACTGAATGCTGCTTCAGAATTTCCAGCCAACTCAAATCTGTTCCCAAGGTAGAGATCAGCTCTTTCAGCAGATAGACGGCACTAGTCAGAAGCTACAAGAAAAACATGCCATAGCTATCGATACAAAAACTATTTAATAAAATTCTTTCAAAAGAAACTCATAGCACAGCAGCTTGCTTCAATCATATTTTCCCTTTGCTGGGGTTGCAACAGTAGAAAACATCCAAAAGAACCCAGTGCTGAAAAGAATTTTTTAAGTTCCAAAGAGGAAACCATACAGCGGAGGCACACCTTCACCCGCTGAACTTGGGGGTGCACATAAGCCCAAGACCAGGACAGTTGGCAGAGCCATGAAAATGGGGCAGCCATCTATTTTCCACACAGGGCATGCCACTGACAATGATGATGATAATGACGACGATGATGAAAGAGGTGGCAAGAATCCAACCAGATGATATATTTCACTATTCTCCCCTTTTACTTTCTTTACTTGATAAAATTGTTGACAAAATAGCTTAGACATCCAACCTTGTATTTATTTTCAGGAGATGATGCTTGATCGGCTGTTTTAAGGTCTGAAGACGTTGCAACAGTTAATCTCTGAACAGATCTTTGAAACAACTCACAGATGACAGGAAAAAGAGAAATGAGGTCAGAGGATTCAATTTCTGCAGACGACAACAACACGGAAACTAAGTACAATCCATAGAAAAGTACATGTAAGCAAGCAAAGTAAATTCATAACACCGTTAAAACATATTTATTTTTTCGTCATTAGCTGCCTGCCTTTTCTGAATTTTTACCTTTTCAAGTTCTTGGGCATCTAGGCCGTGCAAGCCATGACGTTCCAAATCTGAGTCCACTAATGGCATTTTGGGGTATATTGGCAACCCAAATCATCTCACCCACTGCTAAGACAATGGGGTAGCAGATTATTTGCATGTGATTGAAAACTAACAACAGATCACCCCAGAGGCACAAAAAAATAGTATGGATCATCCACAAGAGAATAGCAGATTGAAACATGTAAGAGAAATGCACCCTGATCAGGGTCTTTAACTTATGCAGCAACAATCTAATTTAATTTTCATAGCATGATTAGTTACACAAAACATCACCTTGCATACAATTCTAATGTCTATTCATTTATTTCAACCATTTATCATGTATGAAAATCGATAAATAAAATCTGTTCTGTTACACAAGTGCTAATCTAATGTCCATAGAAACCAATGAAAATAGTAAATACCACTAAAAACAGCTTTGCCTAAGACAGTTTTGACTAATATTATTATTATTATTTCTGTATTAATTAAAATCACTATCTAATGACAAAGCATCAGTCGATGGTGCCGAGCGCTTGTGCATGAAGGACTCGCTCGAAGGCCCTACACAGTAACTGTCTCAGGGGAGGCTCAAAACTGCACATTTTGTATCAAAAGGGGAGTTCTCAAACCAGTCGGCTACCATGTCACACAAGTGTCATGTTGTGACGGACTAGTATAATAAAGTCTCTATCCAAATTCGAACACTAACTTGTCTCAACCTGTGACCTGGTGCGTTGAAGAATTAGAATAAGTGAGCCAAGAAGACCCGTTTGAACGGAAGACAGTCTCGGCTGGTCGCACGCAAGGGTCTGTGCCAAAATTTCCATGATTTTATTGACTGTAGCACCATAGTCTGAAATGTGACTAAAAAACAAAACACATATTTTAGTACTAAAGTCTTTCTGATTTAAATCATTTGCACAAAAGTCATGATTCAGGACTCAAAGACACTACTCAATCAAGAAAAGACAGCATAAGTGAGCAGTGAAATATTTCTTACATAAAAAACTACCCTTCAAACATAAGTACCATATACTTTCTGGATTACCACTTGCACTTTTCTTTACGATGCAGTGACACAAAAATGCCAAATTTTTGTGTTAAATAAACAGATTAGATGCACCATTAACGAAACTGCAGCTCCAATGTTCCGTAAGGTCGGAACACCAATAACTGTATTTCACACCTACATAATCACCTACATAATACTTAGGAAGATACCTTATACAGCACTTGAATAGATCATTTAAATATATTGTTACAAAGGTTAAAATAGCAAACATGAGAAGCACTACTTACCTATACCAGCGCCTGAGAACCATGAGATACAGTGAGCTGGCTATGGAAGACAGTTTCATGTTCTGTGCAGTCAGATTTTCACCCCGAAACTACCACAGCAGAAAATACTTCATATATACGTTACACAGCTAGTGAAATGCATTTCAAATCATATTAATTTCATCATAAAAAATGAACTTTTGGCACAAGTATTCCATCATAAGTCTAGCTTTTGATACCCCAATTATATAATTTTGAGGGGTTCCTAAAATGTGCTCTATAAAAGTTCAGATACAAAGTTCATATACAGATACATTATATGGGTCTCAACATGGGTTTGGTTCATGGTTTGCCAAAGAAACTGACTGTCCCATTGCTCTGTCTCTGGTTTGATTGGCTGAAGCTTCTTTCATTGAAAGAAGCTTCAGCCAATCAAACCAGAGACAGAGCAATGGAGGTGTTTGAGTGTCACTAGTGACAAACAGTTTCTTCCCTCACTTGTACCACGCAGTGGATGTAATGATAGTTCTGCAGAGGATAAGAAAGCACCCAAAAACCTCTACTAAGCTTTTCATTCCCTGCTTTAAGTAAATAAGGAGAGACTGCACAGGATTAAACATCAACAGTGCAATCAGTGATACCTGAATTTCAAGGCTGTTTAAGATGTCAGTAAGTAGCTGATTTTCAGTCGTTCCTTTTCCATTACTAGAACTTTCCTTCAGTGAAACATTTTCAACCTAAGCAATAAAACAGAACAGCACTGGCCAATAATTCTATTAACTTGTTACGTGATGTGACGGTCAGGAGGCAGTTAGCGGTTGGCAGGAGTTGAGTGAAAAGACCTAAGGGCAGCAGCAAAATTTATCTTGAAAATGCATCATCAGTGAGGAATAGCCTGAATGAGAAGTTTCCGCTTTCCTCTCCAGGTTGCTCCCTGGTACTCACAAACAGTCCCTGATTTTCCCTTACCCTGGAATCAGTACACACAACAACCGCTTAGTAGTGACCACTGACTGAAGCCTCGAGCATTATTACAGTGGCGCTACAGAAGTTTTTGGATTATGATGACTACGTTACAGTCACTTTTCACATCAACCAATAAATTAGCATGAAGGAATCAGCAAATAACTTTCAAATAAAAGTATTTTCGAATAAAGGTGTGTTTTCCTTTGTTTTTTAACCTGATACAGGGAGGAGGCCAGACAAATTAACAAGAATTAATTCATCTCGTGATTTGCAATCAGAGGGAGATCCATGAAATATTTATCAAATGCTTTTCCAATCCATGAAAATCCATGAAGCGGCTAATGCTCAAATTTTATAGATCATTTTGCACCAGGTGTACATTCTGACGGCAACAATCCACTGGTTAACTGAAAATCAGCAAAAGGTCAAAGCGATGCTTACCCTGTTGGACGACAGTACAACAAGGAATTCTCTCCATGCAAGCAGTAACTGTACAGTGCACTGCTGCAGTTCCTTTGACGGTGACTTAGTACTCATCCACACCAGAAGTCTAATGATGTACTAAGTGAATAAAGTACACACATTACATGGTAACAGATACATATCTCTAAATACAAATAATAGAAAGTACAGTGTTAATTTAGCTTACACCTTTTACAAAACCAGTGCTCTATGAATGTATCAGTGATGATGTCAAGTTTGCTTACTACGATACCTGCTTACAAGAATAAGTAACAAATAACGAAAACTATAAATAAAACAATAACCTCACCAGTAGTTCTGCCTATGGACTTCAGGTAAAACTGGACTTTTATCTGATTTTGCATTTAGCTTTAACCATGAGTTTGCTGCATATTTCATTATAATTTACAACAGATTGGATTACAATGTTGCACCAATCCACTAATAATCATTCTATGACAGTGCCATGCATATCCTGGCATAAAAATGAACAGATTGAGTGACTTCCCTGCATCCCAAACTGATGCATGGGAGAATTTAGTTTCATTTATGACATGAAACTCCATATGGCTCCATATTCACCGCTATAATGAGTTTTCTGTTATCATTATAAAACTTGTTACTATTTAAAATAGCATTTTGTACCTCTGACCAGTACAGAAGTCTGTCTTTACTGACAATGGAATGAAACTCGGCTTCTAAAGCGTCGTCCACCTTTCTGTAAAAGTTAAACAACAAATGAACAATAAACCAGAACTTTTAAATGAGGTGCCAATACAGAAATAAATGATCTCAATTCAATTAAATCACATAATTTTAAAAGATGTCAGCTACATGAGTCAGAGTTACAAACCTGTCTGTATGATAGAGTTCTAATGACAAAATCCGAAATATGTGAGAACAGTTTGTAATTTCAACTATCATCAACTACAACACAAATAAGAAACAAAGTCAGTTATAAAACTGGTCAACCACTTTCAAGTGATTTTACACTAGGATGATACAATATGCAACACAATTAAAACAAATTTAAAATTTCTCTAAAAATTCTAAAAGTGCTTTTTTACAAGCATAGCACATTAAAAAAGACTAAACAGTTTACCAGTATTTCCAGTATTACCCGTTTACTAGTATGCATAACCAAGATACCACTATATAAAGAAGTGTGCTGTTAACAAATTTATCAAACCAAATTAAGCTCTGAAAACAATTAAATTCTTTTAAAATATGGTTGACTGAATAACGATAGACCTTAGCATCAGTTGTGTTGCCTGGCTTTGGCAAATCCTTCAGAAGTGAATGACAAATGCTGCTCCAGAAGCTCTTCCTACATCACATAAATGCAGACTTCAAATAATCAGCAGAGTAATGGCATTCAAGATTCTGCAAATCAGTCGTATTCCAATTCTTGTACCAAATGTTCTATCTTCAGTGGCTGATGAGATATAAAGTTTTTACTGTTAAAGGCTGAAATGGACGAAGACTCAAAAAAAATCTGGCAGGGCCAGAACAAGAGCTAAAAATATCAGGCATGCAAAGGGTTAAGAACCTATTATGCCATTTCTGCTCTAATGTTGGCACACTTCCAGTTGTCATGCGTGCATTACCGGTTTCCACAGCAACGTGGCTCTTGTTGCTAAGACAACGTTCATACTCACATGCTCCGAAGTACAGTCATTGCCGTCTGTCGGCGACCCTTCCACAAAGAATGGAGAAATTCTGAAGCAGCACAGAGCAGCTCTGGAGGGCAGCGATAGGTTCTCTAATCAAATGCAAATCAACACAACTCATTATGCTCATCTGCTTATTCCTTTTCTCAGCCTCTGTACTTCTTTGTTCTTTTTTACGTTAAATAAAGATATCAGAAATATATTAGACAAAATGCTTATGTTTTTATGGCAGAAGTTTTTGTAATTTATTGCAAGTGAATTTACAATTACTGTTTAAAACAAAAAACACTGTTCGAAAGGCAGACAAAAATTTTTCAAAACATCGTTATCAATTTTTAAACAGATAAAACTCAACATATTCTATGTTGTACATGTTTGGCCTTCAGGTAAACTTTTAAAATTTCCAAAACAGTAATGTAAGCAGAGAAGAGCAGCATAAAATAAAAACACATATAGTCAATATTAAAGCTATTAGGAAGCATCAGCAAAGGAAACCACAAATAACAGTAATGAGTAACAACCTGATTGGCTACTTCTATTAAATCCAAAACTGTCTGCAGACAACTGTCTCTGCCAAGACCAAACTCCTGTAAGCAAATAAATATCACAAATAACAACACACAAGTCAGTCAGATGCCTTAAGATATTACCTGCACCTCCTCATATTTTCTCCACAGATGTGCATTTATGGACAAAAGGAGTGATTTACAGAGGATGAATGTTGTTACAGGGCTCAAGCAATGGTACCACTAGGAATCAGAACTGAAAATCTGCAAAAAGGGGCCATACGAAGAGCCCACTTCACCACTGACAGGAGCCCTGGGGATCCATCTGAGTAACCTTGTTGGTGGGTCGAAAATATGAAGCGATGTCACAGGAGCCAAGGAAGGGAAGCACAAAAGACAGAGAGAAAAACAGATGCTGAGACATCTACGGAACTCTAACCTTGGAAAGCTTGACAAAGTAGGCCTGCAGTATCATTGCTAGGATAGCGCAGGATAGTGAAAAGTGTAGCAGTGGCCTGTACTACCACTGCCACAACAAAGAACCATGCAACATGAGGAAATATGAAGTCAGGAACTTTAATTTTGTGTCCAATATGACTTAGGTTCTTTGAACAAGATTTTCTCTACAACACAGGCTGCCATAGCAGTTTAGACACAAGGCTAATATGACATGTAAATCTGAAATCCCTAAACTGGTTGTCTTGAAATTTGACAGTTGCCAAGGTCTTTGCTCACAAAATGTTTGGAAGCAATCAGATTACCAGTAGAGCCCCAACAACACTTTGAACAACAATTATTCAAGAAAACGTGAAGACATTTTGATAATCAGGGAGCATTTACAATATAATTTACACAACATATCATTTAGATATCTAACCTGTGTTCACAGCAGAAAAGCAGCAAATATTAATATAAAAAATGCTAAGTTTAAGAATGAGCAGTAATGGGAATACAGAGCAAACGACAAAACAACAAAACTTAAGTACCTAAACTTCCCGAGTCTTATTGCTGCTTCAGACGATCAATAGTAAAGTCTGAAAGTTTGAAAGCACTGGTGCTTAATTGTTGCTGTTTTACATGTGGCATTTCAATTGTATAGCCTTTAACATTAATTCTTTAACTGTGAAAACTTTTACTTTAATTAGATAATACTGGAAAAAATGGTAGATATTGCTTCTTTCAACCACAACAAGATATATTGGTATTACTAAAGTGGTCGGTCTCGTACTTTTTGTCCATCTTGCTTGCCTTTGAGCAGGTTGATATTTAGAAACAATTCAATGATTCCAGGCTGGCACTGGACACAGATGGATAACCATTCCAGTGTAAACACTTTCAATGATATGCTCTGTTAGCAGAAAAAAACGAAAATGTTACACTAAAACCCTAGCATAGAAAAAACATATAATAGGTCAAAAACAAAAAAGTGAAACTTATCTCATGCACATAACCAAGTTCCTAGAATCTGTTGAAAATGCTTAAAAATTAAACTTTAAAAAACAAAATAACACTTGAACAAACAGTCAGTCATTTAGTTATCAGTAGAGGAATATTACAAATTTCAAATGCTGAAAGCAAAGCAGTTACTTAAAAACCAGTAATTTATACTGGAGGGGAAAAGCAATGATCAGAAGCAACAAGTGTCTGGTTCTGGTATACCTCGGTGGCCGACTGCAACCTCATCAGATAGATATCACGAATGGCTTCTGCTTCATTTCCAAGACAAGAAAGCATCGACATTGGAAACAACTGGAAAAGCAATCAATTCAATCACAGAATAATTCTTCAACTAACTGAATGAATCATGAACCAGGCCTTCTGCTTAATTTCTACCACTGATTTTTAACAAAGATGGACTGTAACAGGTTTGCAATCCAAAGGTAATTAATTTGGGATTAATGTCTCCAACAGGTTTACATAACAATTCACATTAGAGATGTTTCTTTTTTATATAAAGGGTACAATGTATGACAAATGGCCAAAACACGGAATTTCAGGAACTGTAAAAACCAACTTTCTAACTTTAAGAAACTTCATCACATCCGAGTTGCTCGTATGCTTGTGTGTTTGCATCACAACTTACCAGTGCTAGATTCTTGAGAAGGAGTGTAGCATTTGCAGGTAACTCTGGATTGTGCCGGTGGTAAATGTAATGTGCCACGGTGGCCACTAGGTGGCGCTCGGCTCCATGTGTTGGTCGACTTGACAAAGTCTGAGCCACAGGAGAAGTTGAGGTACCCTCTGGCCAAGACATCAGCAGCTGGTTCATCACCGAAAGAGCCAGCTTCAGCAAAGCTATAAGCTCAACTCCAGCTCCCTCCCGGGCACTACATATAACAGGCCAGTACTTGCACAGTAATTAACAGATAAATGCTGTTTGATCACTTCAGATGGTGATAGTGTTGGTGATAAACTATAATTAATTGATTAATTCACATTATCAGCACATATAATTCCAATACATTCTGCTAGAAAATCTACCTGATATATAGGTTTCTTGTTGTTGGGTCAGGAATTTTCTAAACTGGTGCTAGAAAAATGATTGATGCAGTAGAGGTAAGTACTTTCAGCTTTAGAAAACAAGCCTTTATTACAATGTGTAAATATAAAACTGATTAAGCATGACAGTTGTCTTCATTTATAAACCACCTGTCAGAAGGTGTACATTATAAACATACACACATGTATGAGACATACATAAGCAAAGACTGAACTTCATTATATTGCTGACTGAACAACTGATCTATTAAGGTAACAGAAGAAGACCCTCAGCCTCCATTGAAACCATCCTCCCCTTGTCACCTCTTACGACAAATGAAGGACACAGAAGTCATGCATTCTACTTTACCCTGAACCACAAAAAAACCGGAATCACACAACAGTCTGTTGTAAAATAAAATGTGGTTGGTTGTAAAATGAAGAGCACTTGGCATAACATATCTGAGCAAACTTTTTCATAGATTTTCCTTCCCAGTCCTGGCACAATATAATGCAAAAGTGGCATTTTCATGGAACCAATCTCAAATGCTGAATTATGTGGAAAAAATAATTCTTAAGAACAAGTGGCTTTATTAATTTGTTTGGTAGCAGACGTACTTGACTTGACTGGCCAAAGCTCCTTCTACTATATCAACACCCATTCCAATGATGTCCAGCAGAGTATTACTTGATTCAGCAAACAACAGATTGTGGACAACAACATCTCGCACCATCAGTGTCCTAAAATCAAAGGAAAAACAGTCAGGTGAAAACTCAGGTTGAAATATCTAACTTCAGCAAAGTATTTGCATGAATCTCGCTACTTATATATCACCTTTTAACAACCTTTCATGGGCACTGTTTATTATTCATCCATCTTGGCATCTACCTCCTAGCCATGCTGTCATCCATTCACCACTCATTCATCTGGCTATCAACAGAAGAACCTCAACTTTAGGCTGGCTAGTTTGTCCGAATGTCCATCCGTTGACCGCAAAAACATGCATCTTTTCATTTGGTTGTTTTATTTCTCATCTTTTCAAAGTCATTCCTTCTGGCAATTAGCTTGCAGAACTCTGCTTGGTTCTTCACCCATCAATAAAAACACATTTATCAAGTAGCTTCCAAAGTGTGTTACAATATTTTTAAAATGGCCAACTTTAAACATTAAAGCTATCTAGAAACTTCTGAAGCTGGCAGCTCCAAACACCAATACATCAAATCAACAGAAGAAAGGTGAAAGTGAACAATAGGAGAATGAATCACACGTAACAGTGCACATGCAGAAACAAGGAAATCCCAATATTCGAAAATAACTGAATACAAGTTTTATTGCTAAGCAAATGTCGAACATCATCTGATAAGAACTTTACCTCTCCATAGCTTTAGCATCTGAAACTTCACTTTGGGTATTCAGAATTTTCCCAAATATTGTCAGACATTTCTGGCCTGGAATTTTCCATACAAACAAAATCAGAAGGCAAGTAGGCATAAAATGGGTCAAAACGAGTTCTTTGCATCTATATATGCCTCATTTTATTTTCTGTATATTTATATTCCTTGTTATTTTTTGCATTAATTATGCTTAAATTAACTATTGCTCACAGCTGAAAATTATAAATCATCTATGATTCATAAACTTATAAGCCGATTTATTAATCTCCAACTAAGAGATGCATCTGTGAGAAATGGCACTAAGATCTTATGAAATAACATTCCTGACTGATGTGGACTTCCCTAAAAAGGTAAAATTATATGAAAAATTCTTCAGGGCAGCCTCAAATCTGCAAATCACTTAACAAGCCAAGCACTCAACCAGTCAGCCATAAATACCACAACCCTTTACAAAGAGTTAGCAAAATCCAATATGTCAGTTGTCTCCTGACCGTGCAGTCACATCTCACATGCAGCCACATCAAAAGCATAGCTTATCATTATTATTATTATGGAAATTTTTAAAGCACACAAAGTCACACAGAAATGCAAATCAGAGGCGTGGTTAGTCAGTCAATCAGCGATGTTAGTAAGTTTACAGTTGCAGTTGACTTGGATGCTGCTTAGCTTACTCAGACACAAAACGAGACAGAATGCTCACCAATCTTTTCTCTGGCATGTGGCTCATAGTAACGGAATTTATAAATGACTGGAAATATTTCCTGGCAGATAAAGAGCAGACACGGCAGCATCTCGTCTAAGATTCCAGCAGACTGCAGTGGCTAAAAACACCAAGACACCTAAACTGTTACACTTGCCAGTAGCAAAAAGTAATGCATCACTACATCCAAACTATGGTACACAAGTAACCAAGGAATGCAACAATAGTATTAATTACATTCCATATATCATATCACGGTTTTAACAAAAATACTACATTAATGAACTGTTTGATTCCTATCAAGTGTCATTATTTCATTAGGGAGATTGATACACTGGTAATTGATTGACTTACACTTTATTCCTATCAAATGTGATAATCTCGTTAGGACAAACTGATATACAGGTGATTGATTGATTTACACCTTTTATCAAACGCCAAATAAATCAAATTGCATTTTTTCATTACAGTGCAAATGAGCTTTAGGCATCAAAAGATGAAACTGAAGGAAAATGAACTGTCACTTAGTGATTTGCCAAAGTTATTACAACAGATTTTACCAGACAGTATCAAAATTTATGCACTTCTAAATTTTTCAGTAAGTAGTGATTGTGAAAGTGCAGTGGTTAAAAAAACATTCATTTGTGTATATATTCAGGTATCTTAAAACAGGTTTATTTAAGGTTAATCATTTATAATTCAAGAGTCTGTTGACTAAGTCGGTCTACCTCAACCATGTTTATCAACAGCTGAAGGAAAGCTTGTGTCACTGGATAGCGGCCTTGTACACATTCGGATCCAGCTAATATAGAACCATAGGTACCACTGTTCAAAGCCCTAAATTCATCAGAAATTCATAAATTCAGTCAATTTATCAAAATTTTTACATCAATCATGATAGATACGTCACACACACACACTATATCCCAAGAATAAAATTAACTAAACACAGAGAAAATCAATCAGCACTTTTTAGAGACTCAAAAGCCAAGTCATGACAAGCGTATACTCCTTCCATTAGAACTTCAACTCACTGACCAGTAGGCCTACCTAATAAAACTATTAGATCAAGCAAGTGACCTGCAAATTAGCAATGTCATACTTTCATGTGCAGTTCAATACTCAGCCAGAGGAGACAGCAATTTAGAGAAGTCAAAAATAATTCCAAGCAGCCAACACTGAACAGAACTAAAGACAAATAAAACTGTTGCTAAGAGGTAAAATAGGTCACACTGCATTACCTAGATGCTTCAGCCACATTGGTCACAATGTGCGCAAGGAATGGAAGGAAACCTGTCTGCTTCATCTTTTCCCAAACCTGTGAAACAGTTGAGAAGCAATACAAGTTCTCAACAAAAACTTCAGCAGTCCTAAAGAGACACTATCCAGGTGTGGAGATGAAGATGACTAATGACAGGTGAGATTACTTCAGTAGCAAGCAGGTCCAGCTCTCACTGGGACGAAAAATAGCAAAGACAAAAGAATTACATAATTAAAAATTAAATAAATGTCTAGAACGTGTAGCATTGTTTAAATCTATTATCAATGATAATTTAAAATCAAATATCTTAAACGGGTGTAAGTTGTGCTATGAGCTACAAAATGAATGACTCACAATTTCATCACGTTAGCTATGATATCAAAGCTTTCTTCTGTAGATCTAATGCTAATAATATCTAAACGAAGAAACTCTGTCTACCTTAAGAGGTTCCCAACGTATGTTCTCTATGAAAACCTCAAAACAAGCTGTCAGCAGATCAATCGAAGGAGAAGGCAGCAGACAGAACCTAGCATACAACAGCAACACAAAGAAAATAAATGTGTGGAATATCAAAATGACTTATTAACATTAGAAATCAAAATAAGAATTAGTTGATTAATAAAATGACGAGTTTAAAGAATCACAAGTACCAACAAACAGATTAGTTTTTAAGACTGAACGTGGCTTACACGTGTACCAGTTATATGGAATATGACAAGCCCTCAAGGTGTTGCCTCGACACTGATCAGAAAAGGAGAGAAAACTGGGATACTCAACACTACTCCACAAGGTACCAAAGAATTTGTTCTGCTGCATTTATTATTTATTATTTGAAGTGTTTATTATCTGCAGGAGACCAAAGGGTGACCAATAAAAGAATAATCATTCGAAAAAATCACACAAGTATATTCTGCACTTTCCTCGGGCTGACCTTGACTTGTGAACTTCTGAATAACAGCCTATGGATAAGAATCCCACAGCCGAGAACACAATGCATTTTGTCCAAGATCGTGGCAGGTCTTCAAGACTATCTGCTGCCTGCACCATTTTGTGGTTTGATGCACGCCACCATGGACAAAAATGGTAGAGTCCAACCTGTGCCCACTACACTATGGACTACCTTAGCATGGAGATGAGCCCAGAATAGAGATGGCTGGCAAAGTGTTGTGGAAATGGCAATGCTTCAGAGAAAGGCACGTCACAGATGATGATGAGCAAGCAACTTTAAAAAAAGAGTTGAAAATGCCCATGTAACTTGCAAACACCACAATGACAAATGAAAAGTAATGTTTTGCTGACCTCTGCACTAAGCAGTATGCATTGTCGATCATCAGTCCAAGTACTTTAACTTCAGACTGAATGCGTCTGTGATCCGCTTTCAGCAGAGCTGACAGAAGACGACATGTCACAATGGCCTTATGCATCGTCTCCTGTTGAACCATGCCTAAGACACCATCGTAATCATAATCGTAAACTCTAAATTTCTAAAGCGTTACTTAAAAGCTAAGGGCAGGGCACCAGGTTATTCAGGAGTGCTGCATCAAATCAGAGGGGCTGTCCAAAGATGCCAAGTCCGGTTGCCAGAAGACCAGAGAAGATAAACTATGCCAAATAAACTACAGCAACTAATACTGGCATTCATACGTATATCATCGTGACATTCATTCTGAACATAACAAGTGCTATGCTTGTATCGTGAAACTCATTCAGGTGACGTAAAATCAATATGGAGACATCAAACTATATCTAGAATGGAGGTAATTTTTAACAGCCTGTTTCAACAAATAAAACTGCATTTGTATGAATCCTAAAATGATTTAAGAATTATGAAGTCGCTGCAAAGACTTGCACTTTGAGAACTGAATAACAATAATGCCTGGAATACCTGCTCCATAGGAGATTTGGCTGAGAAGCAGATGAAGTTCACCAGCTAAAACTTTCCATCCATCATACGTGCAGTACCACCGAATAGCATCGCTGCTACATTTGCCTGCCATAAAGCAATGGAATGTAATGAAATGCAAAGCTTTAAATTTCTCAGCATCTCACAAAGTTGTGTTAGGAAAACCAGATTAACTGATGTTCACCAAATCAAGTCTATAACGTAAAGGATGGATTAGTTAGAATGTGTTTATAATGCAGATACTGAAATACATATTTGCACAACTTCGTAGGAATTTGAAAAGCTCAGATTTAGTTGCACTTGAAAAGCTCAAGATGGGGAAGAGTTTTATATATATATTTATTTATTTCAAGCATTTTTTAGTAAATATATAGTTAAGCCAGCAGCCCAAAAACCATAATTCAGCCATTAGCCACAGTGCTACACAGCTTTGAGAAAACCATCACAAGACATAACAAAAGAGATTACGGTTTTGCATACAAAATGCAAAGCAGAAAAGAATATAAAAGGAACAGATTTACTTTGTTGCTCTTGCATAACTGTCTTATTCAACATAGGCAAAATACTTAAATAAATTTCTTATAAAGACAAAAATATTCAAAATATTCATAAGAAATACTTACCAGCATAAGGAAACATGCTTCCACGAGTTCCACATCGAATTACAAACTGCACATCTACAGAATTAATTATGTCCATGAAAAACACAAAAATAAAAAAAACCAAACACTGGAATATAATCACACATTTTATTTTTACATACAAAATTACCAACAGTGGCTTTTGTCCAAGTTAGCTTGCCTTTTAAACATGCCTACGATTCCTCGCTCAGCCGATGGACACATGGCGTGTCAACAAATGTCTTACGTATCTTACCTACTTTCTTAAATACACCCTACTCTGTCGATGCCATATGGCCGGATTCAAACCTTACATGCAGCAACTTATACAGACGACAACTTCAAATAAACTGTTCATGGAACTTCAAGTGATTAGTATAAATGCATACTGGTAAAGCAGAGATTGGAAAATCATGTGTTGTACCCCGGCGTAAACACGAACGATATGATTCAAGAAACATTCTCGCCCCATCTTAAGACAAACCATTTCAGAACTTCCAGATAGTCATGCCACAGCGCCTTTGTGAGGTTCTTAAAACCAGCTGTGTAAGTTTTTGGATGCATACATACACACATCAAATAAGCCCACATCAGCCCACCTGGACAATGATAAGGCGTTCGATCTCTTGTCAATGAAACAATGTTTGACTGATTTGTTGATTCAAAGGCCATCGTTCTATCAATGGTTTCAGTGAAGGAGGTCAAGTTCTGCAGAATATTCACAACCTACAATCACAAGCACAAAGAATGACTTCAAACACAGATGCCAGAACAGCAGTTTAATAAATCAAACTCAGTCTCAACAGCAGTTTAATAAGTCTCACTCAGTTTCACCTGTGCAGCCCAACTTCTCTGTCAAACATCAACACCCACCAAAAAACTTGAATATTTTCCAAAATATGACCATTATTCTAAAGTGGTCAAATCTGGGAGAACCGATACATGACATTGTATTTTTAATGGGTTGCACAGTAGCACATCGATAATTCATTCGAAATTCGCTTTCGCACCTGGCAATTGAATCGCGAAGCAACATTTGAAATTACAGTTCAGTGCCAAGTTATGTAATCCACAGCTACTGTATGATGCAGATAGGAACAATGGCACAGGTTACACATGTTTTATACACAAACAGTAGTAGCTTGAAATAGATTTACTCATGTTCAAGAAGCCAGTGCAAAGAATTAATCACAGTAAGTGATATGCCTGCACCTTTATTAAATCAGCTGTTGGAAACCATTCTATTTGATCATTGTTTTATGCTGCCCAGTCATGAAAACTGAGAAATGTTTCTTGAAACGATGTTATATATAAGTGTTTAATTAAGAATATAGGTTTATATACATATAGAAGCAAAAAAAGCATGACCTCTGCTGCACTTTCTCTGCTGGCCTTGGATAGCACTGTGAGCAGTTTAACAAGCAGATGGAATTCTAGTGGAAAGTACTCCAAAGCATGACCAAGCAGAATCATCAGTCCATCTTCAGAATCCTAAGAAAACCACATTGACAAACCCTTTTCCTTATAATTTCACAAATTTATCAACAAATTATGAAACAATCAATGCAAACATTTAACTGTTTTCCATATACCGCTAAACAAATTCACAGTACAAAATCAGTTTAACGTAAAAAAGTCACATTAAACCAAAACAGCTGGAAGAACAGGTCAGAGTAGTTATAACAAAATCAATTGCTAAAACTAAAAAAAACAATTGCTAAAGCCTTTTTATTTAAAGCAAACAAATTCAAAAATATACAAACACAACATGGATCTGAAACAACATCTCAAAACATATTCCCAATCAGGCTCCCAGAACTGAACTTTGCTTTACGCGGTGTATTATATACACACACACTAGCAAGTGACCACCGCAACCAGAAACTTAATCAAAGCAATTCAGAATCTTCAGGTGGCTAAGATTTCAGTGAATAGAGCAGAGAAGCTCAGTACAGATTTCACACCGTCTTAAGTCACACATCTGATGCATGGTAGCTGATTGGTTAGAGCGATCAGCTTGTAATGTGGAGGGTACGGGTTCGAGCCTCCCCTCATGCGGTTACCATATAGGGACCTTGAGCAAGTCCCTCACTCACAGTTTCTCAGTCCCATCGATTGATGCACAGTCATTAAATAGTGGTGCTTAATAAATGCAGAAATAACCTATTTTCCTATTAGTCAGATAGCAACAGATGCAGATCTTTTGAGCTGACAGCAAAGAAAGGAAGCAAGACCCATTCAACTATTTACTTGGGAAACACCTGTTAAATTGCACTTACCCTTGACCAGAAGTGGGCAGCGATGAACTCCCAGTCGAGCAGATTGGCAGCCGTAAAATGCAGGAACTATCAACACAGCAAATTTCCATTTACAAGTTCAAAATCTTTTTAATACCTGCGAAATATAAAATATAACTGACTGTTCTAAAACAGTCTGTACATCTGCAGCTAATCTCCATCACACAACAAAGCAATTTAGGGCTGAAAACGTTCCAATGATCACGCTGCAGAACAAAATACAGCAAACAAAAGTGCAGGTCACTCAACCACAATGAACTAAGTAGAACGAGAGACTCTGTAGTAACCACAAAACAGCAACTAATCAGATGTGTTTATCCATTACGGATTTATGTAAAAATAAAAACACAAAAAAGTGCACAAAACACAAATACCGGAGCATTTCTAGCAATCTGCCACACATGTACTGATCCTCTTATGCTACAAGGAAACCATTAAAATCATAGCTAACATTTTGACTGCTTTTAGTAGCTTTCTTCCAAATGCAAATGATTTTATGAGAAATGCAAATCATTTTACATTAAATTCAGCTACAGTATGAAACTTGCTAAAACTTCACCAAAGCAAAAGCTACCTGAACATCTCCGAGTGATTGGAGGTGAAACGTGTTCAAAGCAGCACTCAGCAGACCATAGATGACATTTCGACAAACACCAGCTATAATCTGTACAAAATACACCATAAAAAGCATAAAGATTAAATGAACAGTCAGCCTTCTTCATAGTTATGGCTAGTTAACGCAGCTAAAATTCCTAGCTACCATATTTGTTATCCCACTATATTTTGTATACAAATATTTCTAAGCATCAATATTCACATTTGTTTAGCAGCCTCTTAAACTAACTCAGAGAGGTAGCCATTGGTATGAAATGCTAGTGACTTCATTTTTCTTAGCCCAGGCATGAGAAGGTGGGTGACCAGTCCTCTCTCTCACCATCTCATCTTCCCAATGACATTCTATAGTAAGTGTACTCATTTACCACTGAGAGATTTCATTGCAGTATTCACGCACAAGTTCAGCTCCTCAAGCTTGCCCTGCCACGTGCCAACAATCACACACTGTCTTAGAATGAATTTCCCATTATCTCATTTACCCTGTAAATGTTTCCTCCCTTCCAATTATCCTTATTACATTATAATGCACCTACACATCTATCTAGTCTGCACTAATTTCCAAACTTGCTTCATATCTATCAATTTCTTGGTATAAACATCCCATCATGCAATCTTACCCAAGTTCTGCCAGACACGTATGCATACTGTGCTCATTATGTTGCTGTGCAGCCTCTAGGAAGAGTCACCAGCAAAGCCATCAGCAGCAAGATGGAAGCTCAGAGTGGAGAAGACAAAAGCCAAGAGATAAACAAATGACTTTTTTGAACACACTCCTAGAACACACATTAGAGAGCAGAGCTTTTTGTGATTCTATCCCTTACCATCTTTCCACTGAATGGTTCTGCAGCAAGCTGCCCATTCAGGTATTCGAAAACCTTGAGCTGTGTGGCACGATTTCCAAGTTTTCGTGCCACTGATGCATCTGCCCCATCATCACAGAGCTGACGTACAACTGCCCACATCAGCAGCAAAGGACCGTGCTCCACCGAATCTCCAAGTGCCATAAACAAAGCATCCAAGTCCTGCAATTCAATGCCAAAGTACCGTTTTAATCACAGCATTTTTAATCCACTTATGCAACCTCATTTTATGCAGTTCATAGCATTTTAAAATGAGATAAATAAGTTACTATGCACATAAAGCAACTTCTGACGTCCTCTATTATTCTTTTGAATGATTTCTACTGTATTCACCAGTTTAAATCTTATATCATTACAGATTTCATGCACCAAACATCAGCGCAAGTATCACCATGGAATTTATTTACCAATTTATCAGACTGACACTGTTGTCTGGATACATGTCCAAATGGTTATGATCAGAGACCATTTGGTAATAAGTGATTTTATCTTGCAGGAAGCACTAATAAGCGTCTGACCAAAATTTGGGTGCAGCCAATATGCCAATGTATTGACTTCACAAATATTTTTCCGTTTTCGCATCACTGTAAGGAGTGACTTATAGTTTGGGAAATACAGTATGTGTCTAACTGATTCACTTACAATAAAGCTAACTTCAAGTTACAAATGAACCAAAAAAACAACAGTGGTCGTTAACATGTAAAAACGATAGTTCTTATGAAAAAAGTAAAAACTGGTAAATGGAAAACAACATACAACAATGATAAAAATTTATTAAATTACATTTATTTAGCCAAGATTTCAATAACAAAAAAATAATAAAACAAATACAGACATGAAAATAAAAATTTAGCTAACCTTGAAGCTGCTGGAACTCACGATTGATTCGTGAAGTTTACTACAATGCAAATCCAATAAATTGTGAAGCTTTGCAAACTGTAACATACCATAAAAACATCTTGCAAACTAACTCCCTAAACATTTCTTAAATACAAGTTCTTTGGCCTGCCCACAAAAAAGTTTTATTATGACCCGAACCAGTGGTCTTAAACTCTTGACCTGTGGGCCAAAGTTGCCCAGCGGCTCAATAAAAGTGGCTCGTGACACTGTGTAAATAATTTTTTAAATTTACAGTTAAATTAATATTTAATTTTCATTAAATTCACTGTAAAGTTTAGCAAAAAATCAATTTTTCACTGTTTTATGTGCTAAACAACTTCAATAAAAAATTTTGCTCTATATAAGTTCAATACTGGCCTGCATTTCTCAAGTGTATTCTTTGCAGTTACACGAATTTGCAAAGCTTATCACCACATGTTCATGACAGATATTTTGTAATATTAAATTTTATTGTTAATCATGTCAAGCAAGCCACTGATACTGAAAAAGTGTAAGCTGGAGGATGGTGAAAAAGTTTTCCTCAAAATCTGTGAAAATATTTTTTCACTGAGGTTGATGGCAAGATTCTGTCTTTATCTGCAAACAAGAAGTTGCTGGGGCCAAAGAATACAATGTGAGCCAACATTATGAGACAATACATCAGAACAAATACAACGAATTCTGTGGCAAAATTCCTAAGAGAAAGTTAAGTAGCTGAAGTTATCATTCAGTAAGAGCGACAAATCTTTGCTTCGATCAATAAACCAATCGATGAGAGCACAGATGCTATGCTATCGACACAGCACAACTCGCAATGTTTATTCGAGGAGTTGATCATCACATAAACATTATGGGAGTTACTCGATTTGATACCACTAGAGCATGACTACAGGTAGAGATATATTTAGTAAGTTTGAAGATTTTATTGAAAGGGCTGAATCACCCTGAAATAAACTAGTGTCCTTGGCTACTGATGGAGCCCTTGCAATGTGCTCAGAAATGGTTGGGGCGGTGGGTCTTCTAAATGCAAAATTTAATAGCGACACTCAGACTGGCCTCATCCCAGCAGTACAGCCAGAGATTGATGTCCTGGCCAAGGTAAAAGCTGCCAGACTCATGGCAAAACCAAACATTTGTAAATACAAGCTTTTCTTAAAGACTTAAATGAAAAGATTTGATTTCCTGTTACAAGATGAATTGTTTTTTCTTCCTCATTCTCAGTTTAGTTTATGTGATTTTTTACATTTCATTATCTGGCGTGTTTCAGTTCTAGTCTGGACCTCAGGTCCATATGAGTTTGAGACCCCTGATCTAAACCTTGACCTGTCTAACCTTTCCATCGTATTTTCTGTCAATGATTCCAATTCCATTGCATCGATAACCAACAAAACCTGTAGGAACCTACAGACAACAAAAAAATATCAAACCTATATTAATCTGTAATACAGACAAAAATTTAATTAGTATGGCAAATAAACAAATGTGTCACAGCCGTGTCAGATTCCCCTCGATTCACAACACTCGCAGCAGCCAGTCCAGACGATGACGATACGGAGCACCCCTGGAAGGGCGGCGACATCTGGCGACCACAATGCTAATGGACAGCTTTCGTCACGCACATGACGAACCTTCCAACGATGCGGTGGCCATCTGGTGGTCACCTGCAGACCGACACGAACGGTGCTTGAAGCCCTAATGAACGATCGGCGCCCTATGAAGAGAATGTTAATAGGGACATGTTATATGCCATAAAGTCATTAACGTGTGCAGACTGTGAGGAGGAACTATATATAAGGACTGGGTAGAATGATTCTGGAGGTTGCACTTAGATCGGCTGTTGCTGTTTTTATTAAAATCTCAAAAACTTCCCTTTCGGCTCGAGTTAGATCAGTGTCACTATTCTGGACGCCAAGCTAGAGCGAACAGAGTACGTGACAAAATGGTAAAAAACAAAATATAACAGATACATGAATGAACTAAAATGAGTATCTTATAAACCTCACTAAATGAGTGAATAAAGCATGAAAGGGATGAATGAATGCTTGGATATTCCAAAATCATACAAAACCAATAATTTTACAGCTAAAACAATAACAGCTAACGTACTTGTTTCACAGCTAAAAATGAAAATTAAATTTACCCAATTCTTGCAAGCAGAAGCTCAGTTGTCTCATCCATGAGACGCTTATTACTCTGCCAACGACCAAAGCCCTGTTTCTGTACAAATAAAAAATTCAAGTGAGACGCACATTAAAATGTAATCTGTTATCAACAATTTGCAAGCAAAATAATGAATGAGTGTCTCCAGTAAGTTCATACATAGTATTCAGTGTAACAGCGGATTTACATAATGAAATTACATGTGCACTGACAAATGACATTGTAAAGCACCCCAAAGTAGCTTGCTACTTATAATGCCGTATAAACTATCATCACTGCATTATACTATATCCAACTGTTTCCTGCTTCTGCTCAATGACAAGTTCACACTGGACTGACCTGATAGAACAAACTCCCACTGAAACTAAATCAACCACAAGGACAGGCATTTCTGACCAACACAACATGCCATCATAAAATTTTCTAACAGCACTATTTTCATTACTATACATACATGAACTTTATAGCTAAATTTAATTGTTCAACTTATAACCAAGACTTGAACAAGAAAACCTACAAGGCAACGATACAGACCACACAAAGACTAGGCATAAAACTTCAAACCATCTCCACAACTTCAACAGAGAAATAGACAACAGGATAAACAAAATGCTGTTCAGATAACCTTACTTTGAAGTGTTGTAGAAGACGCACAAGGTCCACCAGCTTATGTTCAGCCCTCTTGTAGTAGATCAGCAACAACTCCAGTAGTTCACACTATTTTAGAACAATAAAACAAAAGGTTTAAAACTCATCTTAGGTTTGCAGTTCTGCAACATGGCAACAGCTGTCTTGCAACAAGTGTGCTGATTCGAACATCCTTCAGATGGACAGCACATGTGAAGGATCTAGAGCAGGTCCTTCATATGCAACTCTTTAGCATCATCAATTAATGTCTTGTCTTCAATTAGAGGTAGATGTATGGAAAAAAATATCATTATATAAAACAAAAATCCATTCTATATTAAAGTGCAAAACTTCCCAAAAGTTGAAAATTTATTATGACAATCACATAAAACTCACTATTGTAGACTGCCATAAAGACATATAATTTTGTTAATGTGAAAGTTTTCTGGGTCGTTCTGGTAGAACCGTTCTCTCAGATGGTTTATGTTGAGGCTTATATCTGACTTTATCATAACAATGATGTTGGACACGTGACGCTGTTTGCTCCCCTGGATATAAGCACAGCATTTGATACCATAATATCTTGCTGACCCAACTCAGCACATGCTATGGGTTTGTTGGTCAACCCTTGCAATAGTTTCATTTGTTCTTGGATGGCCAACTGTATTGCTGGCAATCGGCTCCAACAATTCAGTATGGGCACCAGTTCCATTCGGCATCCCAAATTTAAAAGATTTTGAAAAAAGGCATCACAAATCACAGTAACTCTACCTGCTCCTGAAGGTTGCTCACTAGCCATGCCCCACCCTGCTTCTCAGCCTTCAAAAACAAAACAAAATTAAAGTGCTCAGGATTTAATAGTGACTCTCTTTTGACTGGTGTCACTGGCATTTTGTTTGTTAGTATGTCTGCTGTATTCTGCAAATCTGGTTTGCCATATCCAGTTTTCATAAGAATCCTAAAGTAAACCCATGTTTACTTTCAACAGTAACACATGATCAACAAAAAAATTTAATATTACAAAATATCTGTCATGAACACGTGGTGATTAGCTTTGCAAAGTCGTGTCACTGCAAAGAATACACTTGAGAAATGCAGACAAGTACTGAATTTATATAGAGCAAAATTATTTTTTTGAAGTTGTTCCTTCACGCAACACATATTTATTTGCAAAAGAATCCTATAGTAAACCCAAAACTTCACATAATCCACATTTATTTTCATAAGAATCCTAAAGTTATCCCTAAACTTCATGAAACCCATATTTATTTTCAAAAGAATACTATAGTAATCCCAGAACTGCACATAATCTTAAAATAAACAATCATACTGCAGCACTGCCCTTTTGAAAAAATTTCACACTGAAAATCCAAACTGTCAAGTTTTCTAAATCAAACCACTTAAAACCATATGAGGTTGCAATAACCACTTCACTTCAGCTTTTTTAATCAGCTTCAAGCTCAAAAAATTTAGTTCAACACCACATTTCAACAACTCACAATCAGTGAAGTTTCTGTTAACGACAGTGATAACGTATCGTTAACGACAAGAAAAAACTTCAACAACTCTAACTAAAAAAACTAAAACTGAGAATATAATAGCTAAATGTCAAAGGTTCCAGTTGTTATTAACTATAACTAAAACTAAAACTCAAGAAATAACAATAGAAATAAACTTGAGATATAAAGATAATTAATTATAGCTAGAACTCATGATTTAAAAAATATATAACTATAAATTAAACTTAATGGATAACTAACACATCAGTAATCAGAATGCACAATTAATTAATTAATTAACGCAAACTATGATTCACAATTCTGCACAGTCTTACAACTACCAACCATGTTGACAGCACCAGATGAGTTCCAAGTTGGCAGGTTCTGCTCCGAGATATCAACATACTGCTTAACCAGCTATGAAAAAACAAAACCATAACAAAACATTATATTAACCAGACATTATCCCAATCCCAACACATCCACAGGCCCCAGTAAACAAGATTGTTGCACCACAAGTGGCGGTAACCAGATGTTCTTGTATTAACACAACATCCAAAGCAACGGAAAAGTAATGACACAATCAGAGTAAGTAGTTGCCGAAATAGTAAGCCATTGTGGTGAGTTTGTAGCATAGGTGGCAGCACCAGTAGCAACAGTTATACTAGGATCAGTTGCATCATTTGCAGTAGTTATCGGTAATTACATACTAATTTCATCTGGTTAATGCTATTAGTGACACTAATTAGGCTCAAAACCAATATATCAACAGTACTAGTAGTATTTGTTACAATCATCTGCAAAATGAATGCCAAAAGTGCTGTAAATTCAAAACCTGAAAGTCATACCATAAGAACGTAGTCATCAGTTTCATAAAGAGGTCGAACAAACTCACTGAAGACATCCTGTAAAATTGAACATTCTTAACCTTAAAAAAATAAGTTGTAGGATACAACATTGCTAAAATTTTGCAAAAAAGCCACTATCAGAAAACAAAGCTGTCACAAGAACCATTTCAATCTTCAATAATACAACAGTGTTGTAAGTTTAATTTAGTACTGACCACTGCTGTACCTATTAACCTAAAGTAGACACTGGAAATATATGTACCCTGTACTAGCAATGTAAGGCCAGATAAGAGGGACATTTGTTAATTAATTCTATCATAAAACTCAAATCCACTGTTTAAACAAAATATTATTATTTTGCATTTATTATGTGCACAAAGTCGGTAAATCTGAATCTGAGGTACAAAGCAATTTTGAGTGAAGTACATGCTCAAGCTCCCTACACAGAAACCATCTAAGGGGAGGCTCGAACCTGTACTCTCCTTGTTACAAGCCGAGCGCTCTATACAAGAGCTAAATATTAAAGAGGCTGAATATTATATTACACATCAATTTTAAAGTACTGGTAGTAATAAAAATATATTTTAATAATAAGAGTTACAATAATTCAAAAAGCTATTTATCAGCATTATTTATAAGAATTTCCAAAGAAAAGTTATACCATTAGCATAATATTATAACAATAGCACATTTAAAAAAACAAGATTGCTGCATATGCTAGATATGAGGCAAAGTATTTTCAAAACTTACACAGTAGATGTGGTCATAGGCTGGATCAGAGAAACTGAACATATAGCTAAGACATCGCAGAAGATAGACACGTTCACTGTAATAGAAATCCCGGAGTTTAACCAACAAGAGCTGACGATGTCTTTCTGAATTCAGCACATCCTAGAAATGTCAAATGCAAAGGCCAGTGTAAAAAGTGTACATGCATGTAATTGATTGTTAATGTTAGCAAGCAGTATACAGGATGTTTTGGTGAATGTTTTTCTTACTGCTGTCATTTGACAGCCATAAGAAAAACATTCACCAAAACATCCTGCACACTAGTTATTAACAATAACAATCTATACATCAATTACATGCATTTAAACTTTGAGAAACTTAGAAACAAGCATACATGGTGAAGTCAGACAATCACAAACTGGAAACTATCAACAACCATAATCATACTGAACTACTATTAACACAATTCTGTACTTCTTTTGTACCACTATCATCTTCCATGACCAACAGCACAGTCCTAGGACCTCTGTGACTCAATTGCAAAAAGTCAATGCAGCAAAATAGACTGAGGTTTAAATCGCACCTCAGCCACTTATTCACTTTAAGACTCTAAGGCAAGCGAACAGGAAGGCAAGCAGACCAGCCAAAATATACCGGAAACATGCTAAGCTAGCAAAATGCTTTCCTTACAACTAGTTCTTTTGTAGAACCTCTGTAATCTCGAACAAGATACAGACGATAAAGATCGTAACACTGCAATTCATCCAGATCCTACAAAATCAATTTTGACACATTTAGAAACTTATCAACATGTCACATGACCATTAAATTAAACAACTTATATAAAATGCAGTTTAAATAATCAAAGTTAACCTAGCTGTAAGCTATGTCGTTTCACTCAAAACCAAGTAAGGGGGCAATTCAGCAAACCAGTATAAAGATCGCAAGATAAGCCGGTACCAAAATCACAAGACTATGTCTGGAACTTGGTGCTAGCCAAGATCGTGAACAAAGTTTAACAGCAAAATGTTACTGGTAAATATAAAATGGCAAAATAAAATAACATTGACAAAATGACATCTTGTAAGATAATAGGCAGCAAGTGTTGCATTGCATTTGTTACTGATAATTAATTTCTACCGTTAGATTCATAATAGAATACATTTCCTACCAGAAAATTTGAGAGTTGTTCAATGAAGTTTAACTGAAGTTTTGGCAATTTCTTCTCCTTGCTCAACTGAGTTCTAGATGTTGTGCTGAAACATGGCAGATTTTAAAACAGAAATTAAAAACAGAGGAAAAGACAGAGATGAAAAAAATTGAAAAATTCAGAACCATAAGACCTGCAAAAAAGAATATGAGAAACTCAATGAAGTTTGATATGGTATATCAATCTTTGCATAATAACAACACATCTTAAAAGAAGTTTTAGTGTACCTTGGTTTCTTGTAGAACCCTAGACCCTGGGTCAATCTTGGCTCACTTCGATTCAGCTGAACCCTAATTAAATCCTGCAGAAACACATAAAACATTGAACAGCTGATACCACATCTCATACAAATGTTTAAGAGAAGAAAATGTTGTGCAGACAATGGTTTGGGCAGAATGCCACTTAAGTTTGGCATTTTACACACAATTCAAGACTCTTAAATTATCAACTGGACTTCACAAAAAACAATTAAAGCAACATTTTCTATGAAAGTTCTTTCTCACACTAGTATAATTTACAATATTAAAAAATAAGTAATCAACACTTCCAAATATATAAAATTTCATACAGAATGCCTTTACAAAAAGCAAACTACATATTTCAGAATGAGTTAGCATTTTTATTTCAAAATAATGCCCGGAAAAATTACAAATTCAGGAAATTTAGAATACTTGGTGTACACGAATATATTCATGTCAGGACGCCATATCAAGTACCACTCTTACTTATAAGCAAATAAAAATAAATGCTAAGCAAGATTCTGCTAGTCAAATACAAATACCTTAGGCCATGGTATAGCTGTATTTGAGATCAGCTGCCACAAGTCTCGGTTTGAGCTGAACACAAGAAAAGCAGCAGGTTTTGCAGATAAAACAATCAAGGTATCAGAATTGTCACAACAAGATACCAAAACCATGATGTCTTAAAATAGTGAAAACAAATATTGCAATGGCTGTTAACCCAGATTTGGCTATTGAGCTTATTAAGAATGACCATTGACTGAATACAGCCCAAAATCCTATAAAACACCTAAGTCCTCCCAACCTTCCTTTCTTCATCAATCCAACCACTCCTCTCAACCCACTCCTCTTCAGCCCTCACACTTCTCCACCCTTTTGTTACCTTATCCTTAAAATGCTGAAATTGTTCCACAGCGATATCTGCTCCATCTCTCTTGAATAAACTGCTACCTGAACTGACAGTTATATGCCTCATCCTATGAACTCACCAACACTGCACCTCTTGCAATCTCATCATAGGTCTTTCACTCAAAACTGAAAACATTCCTCTTCCACAAATCTTATCCTGATTGCCATGCTTCCCTTTACCTTTCTCGCCACTCCAATTCTAACCACCATTCACCGAAGCCGTCTCATTTCCTGTTAATAAGATAGTTCTCTGAACTTGTCTTCTGATGTTGGAGCGGTGGCACAAACTAATACAGGTCTGACCTTTTCAAGATATCCCACCCTGATCTATTGAATTCGTTGCCTTCCTCTTTCTCTCAGTTTAAACACAACCCACCCTAACATATCCTTTCCCCCTTCTCTCTCGTTTTCTGGCATCCGGATTTGGTTCTTTGGACAATCCCACTGACTTGACGCAGCGCTCGTGAATAAGCTGGAGCCCTGCGCTTACCTTTTAAGTAGCGCTTTAGAAACCTGGAGTTTACAATTACGATTACGAGGTGTGAGCGATAATTCAAGATATTTCAGTAATAACAGTCAAGCCGACACAGACAGAAAACTGAAACTGTTTGATAAAACGAGATTTGCATACGTAAAAGTAGCATACGTAGCACATTTACTAAAAAGTTGGCAACTTAAATGAATTTAAACAAAACAAACATACTCAGCAAAACCCGCCATGTTTGTCTCTAAGCCCGAGCAGAAGCACCGCGATTTGTAAAACCGCGGACTAATTATTTTCATAGATGCATAACGCTTGATGACATAGAAATCAGCTAAAAAGAGTCTAATCGTAATCGTAAAAACGAGATTTTTATACGGCTACGGCTTTTGATAATCTAGTCTAAAGAGTGACGTCAATCACCAGAATTTCTCAGAGCTACACAAACTTTGCATCAGGTAGATTACCGTATTACCACAGCATAATATTACTAGGGTTTTAAATGTTTAAGAAGACATATAATTTGTCTTAGAACCACTGCAAATTAACTGGGAATGTTTAATATTGCAACTCAATCTTGGCAGGCCTGCCAAAGTTCCGACTACGTCAGCTTCAGTCCGTCCTAAATTGCGCTGCCCGACTACTGGCCAATTTGCCGAAATTCTTCCATATATCTGACTATGTCAACACACTTCATTGGCTCCCACTCGAGGAACGAATTAGCTGAGACGAGCTTCCTTGGTTGGCTTCTTCCCCATCATACATCAGAGAGCTGTGTTGCGGTCTCGGATCAACTGGCGATATGCTGGTGCTGCGTTTCCGCACCTCAACTCGGTCCCGTTGTTCCTTCTCTGGTGTCGGCCCTTCCTTTTGGAGCAGTCCAGTTGCACACACGTACTGTTGCTTCGGCTTCCTTATAGCAAACATTTTCAATCTGTCTTAAAACGCATTTGTTTAGATCTGTTAGATAATCAGGTGTGCAGCGCCTTTGTGAGTTAAATAAAGGGCGCTATATCAAGTGTTCTAATGCATACATACAGACAATACCCAATCCTTCCCAGCTTCTTCTTAAAGGCTGTAACAGTGTCCACTATCTTTCAATTGACTGTTGTTCTTTTCATCATACCTAAGATTGAATTAGCCGTCTTGCTGCTTAGGCACATTGCCTTGAAGGTGTTGCACTCATATGCAGAACCACTCCCTAATCCCTTTCTTCCTCACTCACTTGCAATACCTTAACCTACCCCATTTCAATTGAAAATCTCTCTTTCTCTTCCCCATATGCATCACCGAGCACTTTTCTAAATTAAATACTGCAGCATTTTCCAGTCCTGTGAACATATTTACTATATTCCTGATTCTCTCGCGGAATCTCTGTTTCTTCTTCATCCAACACTGCTCTGCATACTTTCATATCATCCGTAAACTTAGAAATTTTATTTTAACTTGTGAGAGAAGCCCAGCCTCAGAACGTTGCCCATCCGGCGACCGCGGAAGAGGCAGAGTCGGATCCCGAGACAGAGTTTCTACAGTGTTGCCTCGCTGAAGAAAGCAGCCAATCCAGAACCTTCTTTTGAGAGAATGGGCATTTATGAGCAGAGATGAACCGCCATTCTGTATCGACAGTATGAGGGGCAGTGATGCGGGTGGCTTTGGGCGTGAAACTGGGCTGGAGTCACTCCCTCCTGCGAAGTTATGCACACACCGCTAGCACCAGATAGAGAGGAGGCGAAGACGTGCAAAGGACCCCCTTCCTCTATATGCAGTTTCCTCATCCATCCGTCCGTCCGTCCGTCCGTCCGTCCGTTGGGCATTCGGTCTGGCTGCTGTATTTGACGAGGGCTGGTCATCTGCGGCCGAACGAGGCAACTGCATTACGAGGGCACTTCGTCTGATCGAATTTCAGATGCTGCTGCTGCTGCTCTCTATAACATCATCAATCGCCAACAATGTCGCACTAACGAAGGCACCGATTACATGATCGCCAGCCAGGCGTCCTCTAATGCACGTCGGACCCAAACCGATTAACTGCCTGCCTGCCTGCCTGCCTGCCTGCCTGCCTGCCTGCCTGCCTGCCTGCCTGCCCTGCCTGCCTGCCTGCCTGCCTGCCTGCCTGCCTGCCTGCCTGCCTGCCTGCCTGCCTGCCTGCATGCATGCATGCATGCATGCATGCATGCCTGCATCTGTCTCGGGCTTTTTCTCGTCCGTCAGTCCGTCAGGCAGACTGCCTGTCTGTTTGTCTGTCTGTGTGTCTGTTTGTCTGTCTGTGTGTCTGTCTGTCTGTCTGTCTGTCTGTCTTACCTTTGTCCGTTGATTGATCACTCTCCATTGGTTCGTTCGAAGTGCACATGCTGTGCTGTTCCTTGTCTGCTTTTAGCCAAAGATATGATGCAAAAGATCATTACACCCCAGTAGTTGTCTGTAACTGTGCGTAACAGATCGGTCTTGCACGTAGGTGAAGACGCAAGAAGTCACTTGACCTTCACATGACCTTCTACTAACCTTCGGACCGCGATACATTGCCGACGCTTATTATAGCAGTGGTCAATGGCAGTAAGGTCGTTATTTAAGCAATCGACCCTACAGCAGGGCCCCCTCTGTAGGCCTACCGTGTGTGAGTTCTCGTACTCAGACTGTGTATTGGCAGTTCACGACCAGAACAGATAACGAATTCTGCTTCGAAAGATACTGGTTTCGTTTCTGTGGAACTCTGGCAGTGAAGGTCCTCTCTCTATAACCTTCGCTGTTTAACAACGACCTTTGCCCGACTTGCACACGAGGGAACCCGACCTCGTACTTCAGTCAGTTCTGCGAGCTGTGTGTTGTGACAAGCACGTATGGATAGAGTCAGTATCAATCATGCCGACTCCCTCGAATCTTCCTGGGAAACCCGATCCGGACTTTGACGCATCGGTTATTCTCTTTGTCTGATTTAATCTCTTTGCCAGACCACGTTTAGGTGTGGACTCTCTTACTTAGTCTTCACCTAGGAACACTGATCTGCCTTGTTTTCCAGTTATCTCTTCCCGTCGTCCGAATTTCGACAAGGAGTAATGCAAGCGTGTCCTTCCCGAGTTTCACATAACCTCTTATCCTCTAGTTATCTGGAATCAGACGGTGTCGCGACTTCGAAACAAGGTGTGGTCGTACTGTACCTTCGATGCCTTTTGAAGCGATATCTGGTCCAGAAAGTGGATATTTCGGCTATAACTTACTCAGGAGCGCACTGACCAGTTTCTCAAACGGCACCGGCGGTGTAAGATTCCGTAAAGTTACCCCTTTAGTTCAAACAGACTTGTGTAGCGCGTCTTTCCCTTAGTTTTGCAGCATCTATAGTTATCCTCTCGCTTCAGGGATGCAGATAGGATCAATGCCGGTCTTTGAGTCATGGGAGGAGAGTACTGAAATGTGATTTACCCGAAAGCTCACTGACCAGGTTCTCGAACGGCAAAGGCGAAGTAAGCTTCCGTGGCGTTACCCCTCTTTTAACACAGACCTGTTATATATGACCTGTTATGTATTTATTTGTCACGAACGAGACTTATCCCAGTTCTGGACAACCTCTGAACCTCCCATTCGGGACTTATACTGTCTTGCAATATTACAACAATATGGGCCCGTACCTTGTCGGATCAGCGGAGCTTCGGAACCAAACAGCGACTGCTTCGTCTGTGATTTGGGAACACACTGATTAGCCTTTTACCTGGATGTCATCTCCAACGTATATAGTTTATAACTTGCTCCGAGTACCGGCTTTGACTTGCTAGGTCACCCAGCAAACGAATACACTGCTAACCAAACGGTGCCAAATTGACTTTGACTTAATTGCTATCATACGAAAGACTGCTTCCCATAGGCTTTCTTGCGTAGGGAAATCATTTATGGAATTGCTCTAAGGGCGTCCTAAATTTAGGGTACTGGCCTAAAATGACGGCCAGCGCGGCTTTGATGGAACGTCGGCAATTATTGGACAGCGAGGAGGGGTTGAAAATAAATATGGACTTAATTATTAAATCGACTTACTAAGACAAATCAGTAAAATATTCGAAGCAAGCTGAAGCTTACGAAACAACATAAATATAAGACAATTACACAATTTGGGTAGAGCTTAAAGAAAATTATTATTATTTATAAATCCTAGCTAAGACAAGCCTTGTGGCCGGTCCGCCGCACATATAAATCGGCCTCTACTCGCCCACCGACAGGCCGACCGAGTATGGACTGCGGTGAATGCATGCACGCATGCGTGCATGCATGCGTGCTTACAAGCCAGAGACGGAGTCAGTTGGAGCGAAGGGCGAGCGAGCGAGCGAAAACCCCCTCGGTGGTCGTCTATATATCGAACGGTCAAGTGCTCTTAATCAACGATTAGCTGTGTTTAGTAAACTGTGAATGTTTATTAAAAATAAGCGAATGGAAAATTATTTCGTACATGTCAGCGTGACTAGCTTTTGTTCTGTCGGTCGCCGTGTGTGTATATATTTCAAGCGTTTATACAGCGAACTCTAACGAGACTGGGTCATGTATCAGAGGCATTCACGACCCTAGACAACGCACGTAAGTTGCTTCGAGTGGATTTATAAGACAGCATTTACAAGAGACAAGCTTTAATACTGTCTAACAGAGGCGCTGTGTATAAAATCCTCTCGACAGAACACCCAAGTAAGCCTCGAGGTTGTGCGATCAGCCCTTGGCTCCTCTTCACCTATATCAACAAAATAAATCCTGCTTCAAAAAATTTCTTAAGGGTCAACCTCGGCTGTTCATTTTGGCACATTGTATTTTGTCTTAGAATCAACTGTACAGCGCTATATAAATCGACGACTGCATGAGTCGAATATAACAGCGGAAGATTCCGAGAAGAGGCGTTGTCGCAGTCGACCGTTAACGGAAGTATTCTTCGGTTGACTGAACGCAGCTCATGGCAACGAGTCATCACCAGAGAGCATCCGCAGTAACCAACAACGCATGGATGGCACCGACGGCTTCTTTCATCGGTGCCTCCAGCATCTGCAGCGTGGAAAACATGGCCGCTAGTCACGCGGAACTCGTAACCGGAAGTCAGAGAAAACCTGGATTCACGTGCAACAACCTTAACGGAAACTCGGTGGACGCTGTGGGGGGATGTGGTGCTGGGGGAGGGGCAGGCAGAGGAGGAGGAGGGGGTCAGCAGCAGCAGCAGCAGCAGCAGCATCACGTGAAACAGTGCGCTGCCTGTGGACAGAACATATTCGACCGCTACCTGTTGCATACGATGGACCGATTCTGGCACATGCGCTGTCTCAAGTGCACCTGCTGCCAGGTCGCCCTCGCCGAAATCGGAACCTCTTGCTTCAGTCGCGCTGGTATGACGCTCTGCAAGGCCGATTACATCAGGTACTACGATCGCCAGGTCATACTTTCTATAAAATATATCACACGCTGGGCCAAACAGCTAAG
This sequence comes from Norana najaformis, assembly GCA_964023275.1. Taxonomy (NCBI): domain Eukaryota; kingdom Metazoa; phylum Annelida; class Clitellata; order Crassiclitellata; family Hormogastridae; genus Norana; species Norana najaformis. Next base: position 14,397,947 of record OZ029913.1, read on the forward strand.
TCTCGCTGCATATTAGATTGTGTGTGTGTGTGTGTCTGTCTGTCTGCTTGTTAGTTAGCTTCTTAGTCATTAATTAATTAATTAAATCATTCATTCATTCATCCATTCATTCATTCAGATGGATAGGCAGGCAGGCAGGCAGGCTACCTGTGTGTTAGTCAGGCGACACGTATTCCTCGTCGCTGCCAACTGCGAACACCGTCCACAGCATGTCTTTCTACCTGCCTCATCCTTGGGTTTAAACTGAAAGGTCATGCGGGTAGACGAGCCCGCGGAACAGAGTATGACCCAACCTGTCTTGTGGCTTCGTTTTGCTCGAGCGAGTTGATTCGTAGCCCTTTAACGTTGTATGGAGGGGGAAGACCAGTGTTTCCATATAATAAATTTGAAAACGAATATCCCAGAGCAGGGAATAGGAATGGTCTAAGTAAGTAAGTAAGTAATGCATTCGTTAACACGCCATGTGTCCATCGGCTGAGCGAGGAATCGTAGACGTGGAAGGGTCACTGGGGTCATAGCAAGACAGTCTGAAACAGCGAGATCCACAGATGTTTAAGCTCTAATCTAATTGCAGAATTTTTTATTCGGAGCTAATCTAATGACTTCTATAATGATGCACGAGTCATTAAAGGCATTAATCGATGGCGTCCAAATGCTTATCTAATGCAATGCAATGTTAATGTAATGCTAATGCAATGCAATGCTAATGTTTATCTAATGCTATTGCATTAGATAAACGGACAGACTGAGCTTCGCCCTGTAGAATGAAGAGATATCCCATTTGCTGAGCTTACGCAGGCACCGAATCTTAAACGGGGCCTGATTTGGTCTCTACCCAAATTTCACCGGTTATTCCCATTGAGCACCAAAGCAAACAGCCTCAATGGGGAGGGGACAATATTATGACTAGAGATAGACATCACCATATAACGGCCAACTTTAACCTTTGAAATTACAGGTTTTCTGAGACGTCCTCTCATCTACCCCGTGATAGGCTGTCTGTGCAGAAGAGTTACCCGTGATGTGGCTCTTCATATGCATGCGCTCGTAATAGGAGATATTTATTGCAGACTTGATGTGTTGTCGAATAACGACGAGGCACAAAGGTGCGGTCAAACGCGTCCTGCGACGACGCGCAGGAGGCCGACTGACTGTCTGCAGGGTCGTCTGTGGCCGATTGAACGAAGCAACAATTGTGCTGTGATGACGCCTCCCTCCGGGGTCACGAAGCCCAACTAATCCGACGGGAATTGGAACAGATAACCACTGGCCCCCTTAATGCTCGGCGCTGAGGTAGGACAGAAAGAGCGAGAGTGAGTGAGTGAGTGAGTGAGTGAGAGAGAGAGAGAGAAAAAAAGAGAGAGAAAGAGAGAGAAAGACACACAGACAGAAGGGCGCACACAGACAGACATAGTGTGACAGAAAGAGACAGAGAGAGACAGAGAGACAGAGAGAGACAGAGAGGCAAAGAGGAGAGAGAAAGAGAGATACAGACAGAAATAGAACGACAGAGAGTGAGAAAGAGAGAGAGGCATAGGGAGGCATAGAGACAGACAAAGAGGACAAAGCGAGTGAGAGAGAGGCATGGGTCTTCGAGAGTTGAAGGGATGTGGGAGCCATAATAGGACAGCTGGCAAACAGAGGGCCGCGGTGGGTGGGTGGGTGGGTGGATGGGTAGGCAGTCGTCACCATCGACGGCGCTGCGTCGTTCAATCAATTCACTTATCACGTCCATATCAAAGGCTCAATTATTGTCCCGGACGAGCCCCCAGCGGAGGAGCGCAGGCAACAGCTGTCTCATTAAATTTCCAATTAGGTTTAATCGGATGTTTTGCCAGTTGTTCATTCGAGACATTGATATTACAACCATATATATTAGTCTTGCGAGGACGATTAAAATGAAAATTATGACACTCCCTGATCAGTTCATCTTTCTCGTGCTCATCTGTTAAGTCATCCACTCGCCCAATCTTTACCCGATACATATGAGAAGGCAATAGACGGATATATGATGCATAAGCAATCTGAGAACGTGGATGCTGGGTAGCGTTTCAAATAACAAAGAAATCTGATAGAAATTGTCCGATAGGGTTGTTGTCATGGACTCGATACGAGCAGAGAAGAGTTTTTAAGGGGCCGGGGTCGTGAGTATTTTATCCGGGGTCGTGAGTATTTTATCCGGCTATTTTTGTCGTTTCTTTAGGATCCACTACAAAATTTAATAAGAAACACAGGCGAAATTCGTGTCATATCAGCGTTTAAGGTCATAAAAACCGTCGATGTTTAGAAATCTAAGCTGGATTGTTTGCTTCTAAGCAATGCAACAGCCGCTCAAAGTGGTAGTCGGCCAGATATTTCTGACATGGTAGATACAGGCAGGAGATATTATGGAGAGACAACCGTTGTGGTCATAGGCCTAATAACTATCTGGCCACAGTTGGCTTACTTAGCGCCAGACAAAATGTGTACTAAGTACAGGATATTGACCTTATGCAGTGTTTACAACAGTGTTTTCTCAACCTATATTAGACCACAAAGAAGCTACCATTCAACTGTTCTAGTTATAAGGGGCAAGAAAATTCCTCTCCCTATAAACTTGACAGGATCTGTGCACAGCTACGAGCGACCTACTGAAAGACACTGTTTGTGACCAGCTTCAGCTATATATATGATCCACTGTTATATCAATTTAGCTATATATAGAATCCACTGTTATATTAATTAAGCTATATATAGGATACACTATTTTACTGTTTTGTTCCTGAATGAACTTTTGCCTGCTTTATTGTCTGTTTGTCTGTTGTCAGCAGACATATTTGACAAGATTTAGTCTGCAGAAATATATATACATATATATATATGCATATAGGTATATAATTTTATTTCAAGCACATTGGGAGGAACGCCAGTAGATTTAAATCTACGGAGAGCCAATGAATATCCGGAGCTTTTAGCAATATATCCTGCCATGGTCGTGGTCATGGGAGTAGTTAGTTGGCAGAGTATTACGACTAGACTTAGACTTAGACTATTACGTCTAATCAAGCCTCAAAGGTTATACCTCTAAGGTAAAAGTGAAGATATTCAAAGCCTCAACTCTAATGCACTGCAGTATAGGCGGAGACATGCACTGGTAAAATAATGGTACTGGTAAATTCAGGCAGTTCATCGTATAGAGAAAAATGCATGTCACAGGTGTATGTGATTGACCGGCCCTGGATAGCTACATTGGTTAAGCGCACGTCATAGCCCCTCGGGGCGTGAGGATGCCGGTTCGCATTGTGGCTTATTTCAGAGATCATATTGTCTATTTCTAAGAGGAGAGGCATATAGCAGAATAAACTTTCTATCCGCATCACTTGCACGTATTACATTTATATAACACTGCATTATTAGTTTCAAAGTCAGCAAAACACTATTTTGCACGTCCGACTATTAAGTCGTTTCGTATTATAACTGACGATGTAGCAACTATATTCAGTTAAACTTAGTCATTCATTGTTCAGAATAAACCAGTATATACTGGCATGTCTATTTTCTATATTTTCAAAATTACAAGTGTACAGCTTTCGTTACGAACATCTACTGAATGTGAATGGCGAAAGAGAAAATTATTGTTTACTGATGCATACAGTTTGTGATATAAATTCCTCGTGAAAGGTATCTATTCTGAGATGAGAATAATGATAACAGCTATTATAATATGTCCGAATATTATCGATCCAATCATATTTTTTAGAGTCGCGATAACGCTAAAGTTAATTTAAAGACAAGACCAATGCTGTATCTCCTTTAGCGTTTGTAGGTTTGCCTTCACAAAATGTATAGCCATTTTCTTCCTGTAAATAATGACAACAGCTAAAGGTGCTAAGAAATCGTTTGTGAAGGAAAATATTCGACACAAACATTATAAAAATTGCCTAGTCGATAACAATCTGCAACATCAAAATATTTTGCTATTCATAGTCATAAACATGAGTTAGGCCTACATATTATTGACATCCGTAAACATTGCTTTGCCACTGGATGGCAAACGTTATCAGATTAATAATAGTAAATCTTTAGCATATGGACAAGTGAACATACCTGTTGACAATGTGTAGTCTTTAGTATTAATGTTTATTTGTAAATAAATGGCCGTCATTTGTAATGTAATTTGACATTTATAAAGCGGCACTTCAAGAATTGACTGTACAGGGGGGCTCCCGACCCGAAGCAGTGAGACCATTGACATACAATACAGACTTCTTATGCTTGCGAAACTGCGGAAGGGCCAAACTGAGGAGCTCGAGCCGCAGCTCTCGGGAAAGGCGATTCCAACTGGTAGGTCCAACATAGGCAAAGTTTCTGGACTGTGCTGTAGCAGTGCGCATACGGGGGACAGTCAGGAGTCCAAGGGCAGCCTACCGGAGAGTGCTACGACCCAGAACCAAGGAGATCGAAATGCAGAAGTTACGACTGCCATCATTAAATTTGTTGACATAAATGTAATGGATGAAGGTTTTTTACAATTATGTTGTTAATAAAGTATCATTTTCAATATGTTCTGGTTGACGATTTTAATTTTGAATATGTAGGCTGTATATCTAACGACTTCATTAGCCAACTTTTTAACATTCTTTACGATGAATCATACCTGGCAACGCTTTTGAGGATTGACCATCCACCCTCGTATGTCTGTGCAAAGAAGATGAAGTTGTTAACACTTCATATCCATGTTTGCTTATATAGGGTTAGTTTTAGAAACTGCTCTTCCATTACCTGCGATTGGGCTAAAAGCGGTACTTAAGGCTTGCTAGCAGTGGCAGTTAGGAGTGTTTTGTAAATATACTTACTTGTGATTTAAAAAATGACATTAGAGACCAACAGTACTTATGCGTGTGGTCTGATATAAGCCTTATCTTTAGGGCTGATCTGAAGCCAACCCAACCTTTATGGCAGATCTGAAATCAACCCTATATACATTTAGGGGTGTTCTAAAACCATCCCTACATTTTTGGGGTGTTTAGGAACCAATCTACCTTTAGGGGTATTCCAAAAGCCAACCCTACATTTAGGGGTGTTCTAGGACTATTCCTACATTCATGGGGTTTTCCAGAATCAACCTTTCTTCTACTGCTTACGAGGTTATGTGTTTACTACAGAAAAACGGATACATTTACAGTTACATTTAAGAATGGCTTGTGTTGTATGTGTGTTTCTAGACTGTTCGGATCTACTGGTACGTGTTGCGCCTGTCGGATGACGATCCCCGCCAATGAATTCGTCATGAAAGCTCAAGGAAGCGTCTATCACGTGACGTGCTTCGCATGCACCACGTGTCACAACAGACTTGTTCCCGGCGACCGATACGGAATGGTTAACGGAAGCATTGTCTGCGAGAACGACTATTGTAAGATGATTAAGGCCCAATCGTCCACTGCGGCCGCCCTCTCCTCTGTCCGATCGAATCCCAAGGTTTGCGATTAGCCGCAGAGTAATCATAATCGACCAACCGCTGATAAACACACACAGCATATACGCCAAATCATTTTTGAATCTGCATTTAAGTACAGGCGAGGATTGTATGAAGAGGCCTACTATAGGCCTAAGCACGATTTAAAATTGACGAGGTCTACCATCTCAATTGTCTGCTAAACAACAGGATCAAAGACTATAAAATCGCAAGACAATATTATTTCTATAGACTAAACTAAGAACTGGCCTTATCTGCAGGATTACAAGTGAGCGTGGGCCTTTGATACGGCCTTAAGTAGGCCTACACGTAATTGTATAAAGGCTTAATATAGCATGTAGAAAATCAACAAACGACTACATAGTCATATGAGTTGATATTTAAGTACTAAGCTACTGATTCTGTTTTAACACCTATACTCCTGCCAAGATGGCGTCCAAGTGTTTTGTACTTACTGGACATTTTGACGAATATAATTGCAACAAAGACGAATTCGTAAGTGACGAATAGGAGTGGCGTCGCTTACCGAAGATAACACTGGTCTGCCATCTATTGATACGCACTTGGTTGTACGTCCATCGTCTTCGTTGCTCAAAACAAAGCAACTCGAGCATTGTCTGTCTTCTATTAGTGATTAATCAACCCAGGCCGCTTGGCAACCGATGCGCCAACCGATGCATCGACCTCCTATGTTTCTACGTCTCTACGACAGTAATACACTTCGCCTGTCGACTCACGGATTTACACTGAGAAACAACGTGTCTGGAACATACATAGGCCTACATACATACATACATACATGCACACATCCACACGTACATACATACATACATACATCCACACATACATCCATACATACATGCATGCACACATACATACATACATACATCCATTCATCCATCCATTCATACATACATACTTGCATAAATAAATACATGCATCCACGCATACTCACATACAGTATATACATAGTTACATACATGTGTATGTACGTAGTATACACTATGATCACTATAATTACAGTTATGCATCGATAAACATTGTAGGTCTATATATAACGTATATAATTTATATATTATATACATTATATAAGCACGCGTACACACTGACATAGAAGAAGGACGAGAGGGAAAGAAAGTAGCCTAGAGAAAATGCTCACTCAGTGGTGTTTTTAAAGACTGCACGTGCAGGTAGTTTTTATTTCATAATATTCGTGTACTTCCTTTTCGCGGTCATCTTAAATTCTATCTATCTTCCTTTCTTACATTCATTCATTCGTGATATTTGTCTTTCTTTATCGTTTTTCTTTCATCATCAGCAGCAGCAGCAGAACAGCATCACCATCATCATCGTCGTCATCGTCGCATATTCGACTCTATTGATCATGGCATTCTCTTACGTAGATCGCCTTGAAAGGTCGTTCGGTGTGGTGGGTGACGCTCTGTCGTGGTTGCGTTCATTCCTCTTTGGGCGACTCAGGCAGTGATTTTTAGTTTTGATGGTCTTACTGGTCAATGGTCTCACTTGGTCGTCCTCTTGGTTCCATTTTTTTGGTGCCTGGATATCGTTCAACCCCCTCCGGCTGAATCCTGGGAAAACCCAATTTATCTGCTTGCAACCTGGAACATCAGCATTTTGACTTTTCTTTGCCTCCTTTTTTTAAAAGTACTTGAAAACTATTCTAGTTGATTGTGGTTTCTGTGTTGTTAGGTCGGGAGCGCCTCTTATGAATTTCTGTTAAAGGGGCGCTATATATATATATATATATATATATATATATATATATATATATATATATATATATATATATATATATATATATATATATATATATATATATATATATATATATATATATATATATATATATATATATATATATATATATATATATATATATATATATGCATGCGATTAATAATGCATATTCGGAAATATAGGAAACCCTACACAAGGAAATGTAGCTAGAGACGTGTGATAGTGTGAAGTTACCCTGTCCTATATACATGTGCCTCGGGCGGAAGATGCAGAGGCTGGTCACAAAACTTCCCTGTCCCAGGAAATAATAGAACGACCGGTACCTCAGACTGATCGCGATAGTTCCAGAGTTACAAGATGTAGAATGGTGGTAAAGAGAAAGCCCGAAGGAAAAAGGCACACAAAAAGAAAATAACATTGCCGGTAAAGGAACAAATCCTGTTCGGAGAAAAGGTCTTCCTAAGGACGTTGCCGAGCCGACGACTGCGGAAGAGGCAGAATTGGTTCCCGACAAGGAGCTTTACAGTGTTGCCTCTTTTCAGGAATTGGCCAATCCCGAATCCTCCTCGGAGAGAACGGACGCCATGGGAGAAATGGTACGGAACGGCCATTTATATATATATCGAGAGTAGAGGGGGCAGTGAGGCTGGTGACTCAGAGAGTGAAACTGAGTTGGAGTCACTCCCGCCTTAAGAATATATGTCTAGATAGCTACCATCACACTCCTTATTCTTATCCTTCCTCTGTAACTATTTCCCCTTCTTTCTATTTTGTCCTTGGTCTTTCTTCTCTACGTCTGTTGTTTGATCTCTTACTGTTTCCTTCTGCTATAATTTTTGTGTCCTCTGTTTTATTTCTCTTCTTTTCTTTTGTCCTTCCTTTCCTTTTTGTACATCCATTCCTTAGGACCTCTCGTTTTCCACCTATTCTTCCTGTTTTCGTCTTGTATTTTTGCTTTCTTTTCCTCTTTCTTTCGCTCTCATCTGTTTTCCACCTGTTTTCATTGTCCTCAATTTTTCCTCATCATCTTCTATTACTCCTTTTTCGTCTTCACCAATTTTCCTTCTCTTCTTCTTTTCCCCTCTCATCCTTTTCTTCTATTCATCCTTCTCCTACTTCTTCTCTTCCTCCTTCTCCTCAACGTCGTCGTCATCGTCTCCTTTTTCTTCTTCTTTCTTCTACTTTCTTCTTTTTCTTCTTCTTTTTTCTTTTTCTTTCTTCTTCTTCTTCTTCTTCTTTCTTCTCCTTCTTTCTTCTCCTCCTCCTCCTCCTCCTTCTTCTTCTTCCTTCTTCTTCTTCTTCTTTCTTCTTCTTCTTCTTCTTCTTTCTTCTTCTTCTTCTTCTTCTTCTTCTTCTTCTTCTTCTTCTTTTTCTTTATCATTGCCAGCGGCGTCTGACGAATGAAGGCGATCGATTAGCGTTATTGCCGAAGAATAGAAGATTCAATTTTCTCTTTCGATATGACGCGGTAGGGTCTATAAAGTATTTGATGAAATAGACGAGGGCCGCCTCCCCCTCCGCCTATCATGCGGCGCTGATCAGCGCTTCCCGAATTAGATCTGAGCCCCGCATTGTCATTCCACGGATATACCGCTGATACCACACACGCGTGCAAGGAGGAAACGTCTTAGCAAATTCCTCTCTTCCATCTTCTCCCTTCCCTTCCAACCTCCTTCCTTCCCTCCTTTTGTTCCGCCGTCTAGATTTGATATAATTTCTGATAAGACAGCGCTCGCAGTTCAATTACTGAAAGATTGTTTCCGAGATTGCGTAATTAATTAATATCTGTGTTTGCTAAGGTCGCTGTATCTGAAGGAATTGGTATTTGGTTCGTTGCGAAGAGATTCTATGTCTGAGTTAGTTTCAACTGTAAGAATTATTGGTCAACGAAGGATTCTAGTGAATATATACGGTTAAGTTGGATAGCTTTTCAATTCAGTAAGTGACTATATCATTCGCCTACAGAAGGAATGCAGCTTGTAATACATAACATGCAGACCATGTGCATTGGAGTTAAGGAGACTCAAATGATCGAAGATGATTGCCCCCGAGGTTAGGTACAGTTCGACAATGCGATTTAAACCGCTTTCACATGGCGGCATGGACGCCTGCACTTACCTGTATAGACAAGATGGGGAACTTGCCCCTCCTAGAATTCACATTTTAAGACTTTTGGCCGACATCCATGGACCAGCTTTTTATGCTCATATAATAAAATGAAGTAACTGGTAACTGGTGATGTGGATTCGTGGTGAATTTCGTCGTACAATTAATTCTAACATGGAAGTGGCTGAAGATCTAGAAGAAGGCAGACTTTTCGTGGATGAAAAAGAAGGTCAGTGTCCGGCGTTTGTATTTGTTGAAGTTCCTTAAAACGACCACCGTAGAGAGAACGAGCTGCGTAATGAAGACGACGAGAAGAAGGCTTCAGCGTCTGATCATCGGTGCCTGAGTGTTTTCACAGTGTATACTACTGGTCAAGAAATTAACTATTACAGGCCCACGGTAGACTTGTAGGCTGACTTCACTAAGTAGATATATATTCTCATACAGTACAGATAAACATATGCCGTCTGTCTGTGTGTCTGTGCCTGTGTGTCTGTGCCTGTGTGTCTGTGCCTGTGTGTCTGTGCCTGTGTGTCTGTGCCTGTGTGTCTGTGCCTGTGTCTGTGCCTGTGCCTGTGTCTGTGTGTATGTTGGTCTGTGTGTGTCTGTCTATCTGTAGCTTGTCTGTCTGTTTCATTATTCCCTCTTCTGTCACTTACTTTCTGAATGGATGTAGGTTTTGTAGCTACAGTGCTCTAGTGTTTGGAGATTCAACTTCAGCTACTTTGTAATCCCTCTGGCTTCTGATTTTGTAGGCACCAAGGTGTCGACAGATAGTACGTATATCCCTTATAAATCCCTCAACTCTATGTTCAGCTATCCTTCATAAGTTGCACTACAGTAGGCCTATATCATGGTTGGGGGGCAGAGAATTTTATTGCAAAAGTTGTAGACCTGTGAATCTTCCATTCTTCTGCAATAACACTAATCGATCGCCTTCATTCGTCCATTTCTGTTATAGGCCTACCTGTTCTTTTGAACACGTATGTAGCGTAAATGACATTAGAAAGATCACAAGTGTGATGTTGGGAATTATTGAGGAGATGACAAGAATAGGAAGACCTTGCAAACAGCGGCTTGACGATATTGGAATATATAGTATACCGGAGCCAAAAAAGCGACTATGCCGGCGCAAGATAAATAAATGTGGAAGGAAATGGTTAAATGTGCAATGAACGCCAATGGGCTTTCAGTCAGTGGACAGTGCATAATGATGATGACGACGACGATAATGATGAGGAGGAGCAGGAGGAGCAGGAGTATGACTGTTTTACTTCCATACAGTTTCACATGAGCTGAGAAAACAACATAAGTCTAATTTCTTCCTGAATTACAAAATTCTATAAAGTTAGCTTCTTGCTGCCAGCAATGATGGAGGCACTCGCATGCATGAGAAGGGTTAACGGTGCTGCTGTGTAGTTGAAAGCAGATTACTTCAACATGGAAATCTTTCGTTGTCCGTCAAGAATGCTGCAGAAATATAGTCTACTGTATGTCCGCAAAAATCAATTCATCAGCCAAGTGCAACAGCAACAGATACTGGCATTTGCAATGCTCATACTAAACATTCAAAAGCATTTGACTTTAGGTCTTTTTGTCCTTTGACCCTTGTTAAAGCATACTTGCAGTCGGTACGTTAAAAAGACAAGCCAGCACTGCATGTGTTGCATGCATTCACCCTTTACTGCTTACACGCAGATCAAACTAGGCTGATAAAGAGCGAGCCATGTATCAGGGTCTAACTGCAAAACTGCTGCTCGGTTTTCGTTTCCGTCAAGGTTGAAAGACGATTAAGGAAAATTCAGACACTGCCTCGTTACTAATGTTAAAGAGGTGTCATAAATCAAGGCTTTCACAGATAGACTATCGTCTCTGAAAGTGAACAATGGCAAAGCCTTCAGAAACCTATGGGTACTGATCATGACATAAAATAACACGACACTGGGCTTCGCCCTCAGAACCAACCAACCTCCCATGTACTAGGCCCATGTGCTTGCGCTTGCCATAGTAATTCGACAGAGGTGAACGCACCAGACGTCAAAACTTAAATCAAAGACAAATAGTTCAGACACCCTAAAGCTCCCTGGTGAAACCCTTGACTATGTTTGGGTGCTCGCACACATGGGCAAGATAGGGGCGCTTGTCCCTCCTGAAATTTACAGCTGAACACTTTTGGCTGACATTACTGATATTATCCTGGCACGACGGGTCCCATTTTCATGTTTTCTCCTGCATATATTTCTACAGGCAACCATGACACTGACAATGAAGGTGAGGTGCTGAGTGATGTTGTGTCGATGGAAAATAGGAACGCATTAGTTTTTCAGGTTCGTGGACCTTTTGAGATCCGCCACATAAATCCCGCTGTCCCACCTATGTACTACTGGGACCCACGTTGTAATATCGTGTTATACTCTGCCAGTCGTCTAGTTGTTCTGCGGTGCGACGCCACGCAGTTCTGTCCTTATTCTCCGAGCTATTCAACGATGAAAGATCCTTCTCGAATACCGTATGAACCACATGGTTTTCGACCTATAACGAGGTCTTCTCCACTCACTTGAGGGATTCTTCATAATCGCCCACAAGGCTCTCCGATAAATCCTCTTTGCAGCTCTTGCGACATGTCCAAAGAAAAGCATCCTGCATTACAGAAAATGTGGCACAGAGCTGTTTTCCTAATATCCTGGTTGCTCACCCGGTCGAGATACGAGTCTGACGTGGAGAGAAAACTGGACCAACTCCATATTTTGGTCCTGGTTGTTTGGACTGCATGCTCAGTAAACAAAGCAGAGGCCTTTATACTGCATGTAAACACATAAGGACCAATGAAGGGTGAGATCTTGGCCTGCTTAACGGTCTTTCTTGTGGCCCTGCCACTCTTGCGTAATCTTGACATCCGGAATTTCTTTAGCGCCAAAACAGAGCTAAGTCGCAGCAACCAAGTTCTATCCCGAGGCGCTTCTATCACAGGCGCTCGGTGGAAACAACTTAATGAGGACGGAGTTTGCAGTCTGTGTTTCGTTTGCGGCTTACTTACTTTCATGATAGGCCTATGAGTCATTTGCGCGTAACCACGAGAGGTCCACGCCACCGGGGTATATACAAAACATGGTTCGATCTTATAAGCAATATTACTCTGTCTCATTTCTTCATATAGCGCCTTTTCTTAAAAACCTGCAGCGACGTTTCAAGGCCGCATGTGCGGAGCATAATCTCTCATATCTTAGTCAGGACCCGAGGGTAAACTAATCTTACAAGAACCTGATTAAGGCTGGAACCCAACAGGGAAATCTGCGTGTGTCGAAAACTTCCACTCCCCGCCATCTCCCGCCAACCAGTCAACAAGCCAGTCAGTCAGTCAGCCAGCCAGCAGCGCAGATTACACACACAGTTCCACATGAAACATAATTATAGCCGCACTTCCAATGCAAACATGCGTCTGTCAGACGCACCACCATCACCATCACCACCACCTCCGCCTTTGTAGCATCACCACCAGCAGCAGCAGCAGCTGCAGGGACGGCGGCAACCACGGCATCAGTTGGGACGACATACATCGTTAGTCCATCGAGCTCCTGCCGTAATGTCATACATATTAATAGTCAATTATCGCAACGAACTGTCACGTTATTGCGGACCTGACGGCGTCCGAACGGTCCCACTCATTATTTCCTTAATTGCATCGCAGAATCTGCGCCGGTCGTTTCTCGTTAGCGATATTGTCCGTCTGGAAGAAAGCCCGAATGGATGATTATAGGTATCATCGCCAGGCGTTGACTGCTGCAGCAGGCTGTCAGCCTGCTGCCATTCGCTGGGCACCATAATCCGCATCGGGCGAATGAGAAAACGCCGATGATTCCTGTCCAACCACACACAAAATATACCTAACTTATACGTTTAAGCCTATGCGCTGCGTTTAAATGGGTTGTATCACATATACATATATATATATATACATATATATATATATATATATATATAATATATATATATATATATAATATATATATATATATATATATATATGGTTCTGCTGATGAAAGTGTTACTCTGCTAATTGACTAGTACAGTAGGTTGGCGCGCAAAGTTATCCTGTTAATGCACCGTAAGCGACGGATGGACGGACGGACGAAGGGAGGGAGGAAGGGAGGGAGGGAGACAGCAGTGGCGTTTTCCATTTAGCTAAGAGGGTCTGCAGACGGAGGGATAGACTGAGGGCCGGGGGAGGCTTTCGTTGTCGTCTAATGGGCGACTGTCTGCTAGTGCTGCGCTATTTTGTGCGGAGGACGAGGAGGAGGACGAGGACAAGAAGGAAGAGGAGGAGGAGGAGGAGGAATAGAAGGAGGAGGAGAGGACAGGTCAATCCATTTGCAAATCAAACAGATATAGGCCGCGTGCGGACGGATCGACGCAAAGCTTGAACACAATCAGGATTATGATACGTAATATATATATATGTATATTTATATATAGACATACACATATACGTGTGTATACAAGTATATATAATCTATCGTTCGTCTTTTGTGTCGACTTATAATGCACTTCCATTTCATCTTGGCTGCATACTAGAGTGAGGTGTGTACATATTCACGAGCGCCTCTCTGCGTTTGCAGCTCACTGGCCCATACATCCTTCCACTAAATGTAATTCGGCGGACTATATATATATATATATATATATATATATATATATATATATATATATATATATATATATATACACACACATAGATATAGGCTACATTAGTCTGGGAGTCAGTGTACTAAAAGTTATTTAAACTTATGCTTGTAGACGGATTTTGGACTGAGCGCAAAACCAAGCGATAAAGCTTACAACAATAAAGGCACCCTAGGTAACCGATGCCTAATGACTGTATGTATGTGCGTAAGTACTTACATATGCATGTAAGTATATATATGTGTATGTATGTATGTATGCAGCAAGACACTTATTATAGTGCCTTTTTGAGTACCTGGAACCGAACCCTTTTGCCTATCGATTTCTTTTTGACCGAGCGCCTGTGAATAAGCTGGTTCCCGCGACTTAGCTTTCGTTGGGCGCTGTAGAAATCTCGAGATTATGATTACGATATCTAACAAAAATCGCTGCATGCATGGCTGTCTAAATGATATAAAAAGTGGCTTTTTAAGACAGTCTGAAAATGTATGCCGCTGAGATCAAATGCAACAGCAGGCTATACGTAATTGTAACAGAAGACTCTTCCAAGAGGACGGTTCACACATATACACGCACACACTCACACACACGCACACACACGCAAAACATACAAATATAACATAGGCCCCTATGCACAAATGTAGTCAATTGTAGTTAATTCGCTGCCAAGTTTTCTATTCGTTCTGTCAATTCTTTGGTGTCATTCAGTTCTAAACTCAAAACTCATGTTTCAACTTGCTTACCAACCGTATACCCTAGCTTCTGGTTTCTCTGACCTATCGGAATTCGCCCCGGCTTCTCCAACGGATTATAATTTTGGATTGCGATTTTGACTTGAAGCGACCATCGATTGATGCCTAAGGCATTATGATAACGGCGCTACAGAAGTAATTAGATTAGATTAGATTAGATAAACTAATCAGAGAAGTTTCAAAGCGCCAGTATTCAAATGATGAGCGGTAACCTGCTCAAACAGTAAAGGCTAGCGCAGGAAAACGGACTGTTGCGATGAAATACTGGTAATGTGATAGTAATGCTTTACTGCGGCAAAGATGGAATAGACAGTGTGCACACCAGTGTGGAGGAAAGTGTTTGGGAAAACTCCACACTATATACGAGAGTGTATTGCATCCACATCGAAAAGGAAACCGAAGCAATGAGATAGACATATAATATAAAGTAATCTGAAATTTACATAACAATAACATTTTTCAAATGTCAAAGATTAGAGTCGAACGCAACGTGAAGATGCATTACAATTGTATCACATATGCATGACATATGTATGACGTATGCATGACGAAGGAGGTATGCCGACATGAATCCGAAGGGATTATGCAGCTAGAAGAAAGACTAGGATATAAATGCAATGGGGTGTCAGAGGGAGATGGATTTACAGGCAAACAGACAAAGATATGGATATGATGAGAAATAGAGAAATAGATAAACAAATTGGGAGATAACAAGAAGAGGAAAATGACAAGAAAAGAAGGTTGGTAAATGAGAGCAAAAGGAGAAGGAGACATAGAAAAAATGAGACGGGGAGAGAGAAAGACACATAAAGAAAGAGGAAACCACAAAGGTTGACGTTGAGATGATACGTGTCAGAGAAATAGGCAGCCGGACAAAGAGTGAGACAGACAGGCAGAGTCAGAGAAAGACAAGGCGAACTGACCATTAGCGAAGTAATAAATCGTGCTTTCATCTGTTGGTCTGCGGCTGGTGCTGGAGCTGCTGCCACTGCTGCTGCTGCTGCTGTTGAGGCGCTGGTAATTGGGAGGCGGGCAATTGCAAAGCAAGCCGTGGAAGCCATTAAGCTTAATGAGATTGCGTGCTTCACCAGTAAACAATGCGACGAAAGAGCCACTACGCCATCTAGCGAGAGAAAGACGAACCAGCGGCGCGTGAGGAGGCTGAAATTTCAGCGACGACGAAGACGACCTGGCACTGCCACTGATGCAGTCGGCTGCTGCAGCTGATGATGGTGCATCTTCGAGATGTCGGGCTCTTACACGAAGCTCTCCTGCAGCACCGTATTTACTCTCAGTAATGATGGCCAAAAACAAAATGTAGTCTTGTATGCTGTGCGTCATGCACGTTTTTCACGTAGGCGACTCAGCCTACACGCTGCACATGTAGGCTACTCGACGATGTCTTGTATAAAATATGCTGTTTGCTAATTATCTAAGTGCTTACGTACGACCAAGATTACATTAAGGTTATAATGAGTTACATCACATCGCATTTCGGTACATTTAATCAGTTTCTAATGTGGGGCACGGTAGCCCATTGGATAGAGCGCTCAGTCGGTAACGCCGAGAATGCGGATTCGAGCCTCTCCTGAAACTGTGTAGGGACTTTGAGCAAGTCCTTCATTCACAACTGCTCAGCTTGATGCTAAGTCATTAGATAGTGGCACTTAATAAATATAAAACTAATAACTACATCTTAATGAAACCTTCATTAAATCGTCACCAGTTGAAGATCGTCTTATTACTATGTAAATTTCAAATTGCGTTGTATTATTGGCCTAACTCATTGTATTTGAAATACAGATATGGCTCTTTTGTAAGTTTGTACTCAAGAGACTAACTGCTTCGGTTTACGGTTATGGATATGAATGCAGTAGTACATGCTTCGTTCACGTTCATCTTGAAGATAAGCAGTTTTGTGCTTGTGTTTAGTGTTCAAGTCTAGTATCAAACGATGATAAATTGGTAGAGTAACCTCAATCCTTCAATACTGCATCCTACATTATTTTTATCGAGCAGCGAGGGTTCTTGAACTCGCTTCGCCTACAGACCAGGTACCGAGATCAGATGTCTGCGTATAGCGGCTCATAAGAAGCGTGCAGATGTGCTTAGATGTGTTCCTGCAGGTACACTTCTCCATAGATTTTCACGAACAGCGGCTCATGAGAAGCATGCAAATGTGGAAACCATAGACGTGTCCAGGCATCTGCACAGATTTTCGCAAACAGTAGCAAATTGGTAGCATCCAGATGTACATAGCTTTTACCAATCGCCTTCGCAAGATTTTTCACGCACTGTGTTCAAACGAGGACCACAGCTGTGCTTCGGGAAGAGCTATAGGTCCACATTTTCAGAGTTTTTCAAACGTTTTTGAAAGATGCAAAATAAAGAAAACGAAAATGTGGTTAGCAATAAATCGGAGCACAAATTTTAAGCAATCACATTTAGCTCAAATAAAATTAATGCCATGTGAACTTGGCTCTTAAATAGAGATATAAAATTTACCTCTTACCTTTTGCTGTTGCCTTTTGCTGTTGTACAGTGAATCACGGCATGTATGTATGCAGGCATGCAGGTATGTATGCGCGTACATATGTATGTATAATCATAATGTATGTATGTATGTATGTGTGGAAGCAGGCATGTATGTGCGTGCTTGCGTACGTAAGTACGTACACTACGTTCGTACATACGTATGTATGTACTCTGTAAGAAAAAGTGTAGACCACTTTGTCTACATCTAATGTTGAGCGGATTTTGCAACACTAATGTGGATGTTTGTGCAACAAAGTGTGGACAATTTTTGTGCAACACTAAGTGTAGCAAAAATATGCAACACTCAATGTGGATTTTTAATGCAACACCAATGTGGACTAATATTTCTTCTTTAAAGAAGGCATAAATTTGTTGCTAGAAAATGAATCTTTTAGTATGTTAATATAAGGCAAACACAAACATGTCACAAAATATGCAGTTTATATAGTTAAACTGTTACTGCCATTCAGAGACACCCAAAGTGACCCCGAATTTGACGTAAGTACAATGTCCGATTTCAGAAATATCCTAGACGACAGTATGTGGCTCGAGATTTTTGGAGTCAGGTTGACAGTCCAAATCTATAGGTTTACGGATTAAGCACATGGAAAATACTGGTCGCTCGATGGAGTGAATTTCGTATACGCATGAATGAAATCATCGAAACCAGTGAAGCACACGATTTCGGTTGACTCAGTAAAGTCAGCAGAAGCGGACTCGAACGGAAAATGTCTCTTAAATTATAATATCTGACTGAACAAACGGTTTAAATCCCGGCTGAAATAAACATTTTTTAGCATTAGATTTTGTGGTAATCGTAAACGCTTATATGAGCCGCCAGCGAGATGCATGCCGACCCGATAGCACCATTCACCAATTGTATAGCCAGTTTCATGACTTCATGTCCTATGCGCAACGAGCTTAATTTTTCGGACTTCTGAACAATGGTGCTCTTTCATGTGTCAGTTAATTTTTGTTTTCTATGATTTTGGTGTTTTCCTGCGTTAAGTAAAGATGTTCACTTTTGGATCTTGACCTGGAACCGGAGCCTTTTTGCCTATCGATTTTGTTTTGACTGAGCGCCTGTGAATAAGCTGGTCTCCGCGGCACGGTTTTCGTTGGGCACTGTAGAAATCTCGGAATTACGATTACGATTACGATACATGATGCATATTCATTTTACAGTAGAATAATATGACGTCATGCAGACGGGCGTATCTGCCGCAATCTGTCGTTTTCGTTTTAGCCACGCGTGGTCTGGCGCGAAGTTTCGTTCTTTTGTGTTTGGTGCTCGCCGGATTGAAAGCAAAACTATTTAACCGTAATTCTTATTCTGTTTTTCTTCAGATTTATGTTATTGTTTTTTTAAAATGTTTGTTACATATGTGACATTTGCGAGCCATCTTACCCGCTTTTCAGAGCCCGTTTGCAAAGACAATAATGTTGGCGAGCTGCGAATCCATGTGCGTTGTAGGCCGTGCAAAGTTCTTTCCGAAAACTATTCAATCTGTTTCTTCACATTGTAAGGTCTCATATAAAACCCACGGTGCATATAGTTTCCAGATCTCCAGTAGGCGTTAGAATGGAATGTGAAGGTAGTTCAGGGACTGTTGACCCAAATCATTCCAGTATGGCTGAAATTAATCCCAAACCTGATGTGTGATTTGCGTGATAAGGGTATTGTGAAATAGAGACCACTAAAACCTTTCTTTCAGTATCATGTAGCTTTGCCTCAAATACCGGCATACTTATAGTATCGGGGACCGCTCTGTTTTGGCCGTTACTTTTCGGCGCCCGCTCGCCGAAAGCCTCGTCCCAAATTAGAGCGGTCCCCGATACTATAAGTATGCCCAAAAACCTTGTCTTTATTTTGTTTAGGCATGATATTACAATTAATGACGTGATTTTGAAATACAAATTTTGTTACCGTTGTATCTAGACAAGACCGGCCATGTAAAGAGGAGAAGATTGCAATGGCTAGATCCATTACAGACTCATTTCCAGTTTTCCGTGATGTAAGTACTATTTAGGACTGTTTTTACCTTGCTGCTCTTTGATTTAATTTTTGTTTTCTACTTTATGCTAGAAGGTTATGGCTTACTCATCTTAATCTGTCAATTTCAAGTTTTTCAAAACACTGAAGAGGTTGCTCATTTAATTTTTTAATGTGGCAAGTGCTTGGTGAGGCATATGGGGCATAGAATACAATGGGAGATAATACTTATGGTATTGAAAGCGATTGAAGAGGAGAGGAAGTTGGGAGTGAATATGTCCAAGACTGCAAAACCTTAACTTTGACAATACTTCCATGAACACATTACTTTTTTGCACGTTACAGAAATTTCTTCTGTACTGTTTCACAGGAGAGGTTCTGTGATCCAGTGTCGCATACAAGTCATCTTGAAGCATCCATTCGATCCAGGCGGTCAAGAAATGCCTTAATAAAAACGCTGTGGACTCATCCACATAAAGCTGGGTTAGTTGTTTTCCTTTTAAAAATAAAATTAGGGGTGCATATTACATGCACTGCCATTCAAGTAATTACTTCTTTAAAATTTAGGGATGCATATAACCTGAACTGCTGCTGGAAGACTCTGTGTAGTGCTTCGTGAAGTTTCAGTAGAGTGGTGCTAAATGTCTTCTCAACTACTGACTTGTGTAGTTTTTAAAATCTCAATTGCAGTTGTATGTGTAAGGTGAGATGGTAAAAAGAAAGGGTAAGATATGGTAAAGTGAAAAGGACATTTTTATAGCAGCCTTTAACAGTAATAGTTGATGACAGACTTTTTTTAACAGGCTGGGAGTCTTGCTTTTCTTTCAGTTACATCCATCACTTGAATTTCAGCAGATGAAGGAAAGGATACTAACTTTAGCTGCTTTTCTTTCAGTTACACAGAGCATGTTTTTAAAATGCCAGAGGCCAGTTGCACTGACTAGTCAGTTGCTGCAAATGGCAATTAGGCAATTTGTGATGCTTATTTCTCAAGCATGACTGTGCTGTTTTAGATTGGAGAGGAATTTTGGCTGTAACCTCTGCTGAAAAGTCGTTGACAGTTGAATTTCAGCAGATGAAGGAAAGGATTCTAAATTTAGCCGCTTCATCGACTTTAACTCAGGACCTTCTTAACAACATTACTAAAGACTATGATGAAGGTATGTTGATGTGTCAGTTCCTTTTAAAGTTAATAAATGTTGCCATTTGCAATGTAGCATGCTTTTTAGTCTCTTTTGGTCTATCCTAAGTTAGTTGGCATGTTACTGTGTTTTAAGACATACTTGTCATTTCTGCGCTGATCCAGTTCACAATGCATTGGCCATTCTTTGGATGAGTATTCTTTTACATGCTACCTGTTTCTTGGTTGTAATGCTCTGTTTTATTCATTGAAGCTGAAATTAGCATTTTATTGGTTCTTGTAAGTTACAAACTCATCGTGCCTTGATTTACATAAAAGGGGCTATTTATTTCTGGAGTTTTACCTACCACACTGCATCCAATTGAGACTGAAGAAAATATTTAACAAAGTGAATCTTTCAATTTTTTAAAATTAATACAGTATAAGATGTTACTTTATAAATAATCTGATATTTTACGTTATAAATAATTGACCCTGGCTGAGCACCAAATTCCATGTGTTGCTTCAATGTGCTGTATATGTGGCAAGTGTGGACCTGGTTTCTAGTTGGCCAGACTACTGATATTCACTTTTCAAAGGTATCACGATGAAAGATCTAAAATAACTTAATTGATTTCCAAATTCCATGACAAGGGCCATGACAAATACTGCTTACCAACACAATATCTCTGCATTACAGTCACTGCACTGGCTCTGAACAACTACTTAAAATATGATTTTGTAATTTTGCTCTTGTCTCTGTAGGACGAAACAGTGGATGGTGCACTTGAGAGAATGGCCGATGAAGGGAAACCTCGGCCAGCTCTATTTCGAATACAGAATACTTGTTATGTGAAGATGGATATCGCGGCAGCTACACTGGCTGCCTGTCAGCTCCAGAATCGCTTACAAGATAGCTCTCCTCACACGCAAGACTCTCGACCAATCAACCAGCTTACCTGTCATCATCCTTACATCGCTACCTACCATCCAGGTCTCTGCGATCAGCTACACAAAACCTTCTGTCTTTCCCTGACATCCGAGACTTTCGGTCTGATTTCTCACGACGCGGATTCAGCAACTCAGCACCAGCCATTTGGAACAGCCTTCCTGTTTACATTACTCACGACAGTATCTCACTAGACACATTCGTAAAGCGGCTAAAGACCTATCTGTATCGTCTTGCTTTTGTTGTCTGACATGTAACCCACCCACGCCTACGATTCCTCGCTCAGTCGATAGACATATGGCGTGTTAACAAATGCATTACTTACTTACTTACTTACTTTGCAGTGATCTCCAATAAGCATCATACTATATAATAGTACGGGCTCTCGGCCCACGGATCATGATGATGATGATGATATAATAGTGACATTCATTTTACTACCCCAAATGGACCAACTTCTGTTCAGTGATTGATGATTTGTTTTTAAGCTTTATGTGAACTGTGATAACCCTTAATTTGTGATTAAAAGTTGTCATTTAACCTAATAAATTGTATTTAATGATTTGCTTATTATGTAATGAGTTAGTACGTCCATGTAGTAATAATTAAACATTGCTGGCTATAGGTAGATACAACAGTAAATCAATGCAGAAAACGTATAACATAACTATATGCAGCTCCACAAATGTGGCAAATTCCAATCTATAAATTTAGCTCCTAAACCACTAAAACGCATTTGCAGCACCACATAAATGTGGACACGACCCACTACGTAAATGTAGAGATCCCACAACACAAATGTAGACATTACTAGTACATAAATGTAGAGATGCCGCAACACAAATGTAGACATTACTAGTACATAAATGTAGAGATGCCGCAACACAAATGTAGACATTATTAGTACATAAATGTAGATTCCGCACTACACTAAATGTAGACATTATTAGTACATAAATGTAGATTCCGCACTACATAAATGTAGATTCCGCACTACATTAATGTAGACATTCTTGCTACATAAATGTAGCCAAAATGCAACACCGATGTAGACCTCGTACGTAAGTACGTACACTACGTACGTACATACATATGTATGTAAGTATATATGTATCTGGCTATTTATATAGCGCCTGGTAGGAACCTCACAGTCAGGGTAGCTGACTGGTTGAGCGGTCGGTTTGTAGTCGGAAGTATGTGAGTTCGACGCTTTTTTCATGACTAGTCTTGTTGTGTCTTCTTTTTGCTAATGTCTGTCTGTCCAGCGTTGCCATGATTTTCCATTGTTTCTCTTGCCTCGAATCTTGCATGCAGTGCCTTAAGTGGAAATCTTTGTCTACTGGTATTTCGACGTGAATTACAATCACATTAAATAAAAAGATAAAAAGAAATTTCATTCCTGTGTTGCTGCTCTTGACACCTACATAACTGCGTTTTTCCGTTTTACGTAGAATTTTTAGCGCATGAAAAGACCCTGCGCATCTTATAAAGAGCATTAATACTTGACACATCCGTAGCATCAGATTCAGCATAATCAACATCAACCATCTTCAGCAGCGACTGTATCAGCATCAGTTGAATCAGAAGCATCTGCGAAAGCGTCAGCACAGAAAGAATGGCACAAGTAGGTTTACAGCACGACCTCTTGACATTCAATCATCTTTAACAAGATAATTTGAATAATCATAAAGCAATAGACATCCATGCGTGTGATATAGTCTCAACGACTCCCGTGGCACGGCCGTCTCCTTGGCAACTGCTGATGGCGTGGCCACGAATGCTGGAGCTGCTGATGGTCCGTTGCAAAGGTTGCATAGTTGATGCTTCAGTTGCAAACTATGCCTTCGGTGACACCAGTTCACAGGAGAGTCTCTGAGGGGTTTCTGCGGAAGAGGTGCTGTGCATATTCATGATTACGATTACAGGAACATGAAGGGATGCACGCTCTCGTCTGCCACTCCCAAAAGTACGTCACCGCGAGCATAATGAGGTTCTGTCTGACTGAGAACGCAGTGGGAGACAGCACATCGATGCAGTCAGTGAAGACTTCTCGACCGCTGTTAGCCACAGATGACCATCCTCCGTGTACGTAGAGGGTCGTGGATTATCATCATGGTTCGCAAGGAAAGGCGACCAAGCATGCAGGCCACGGATGAATGAATGTACAGGGAGACATAACCGGGGACGAAGAATAGAATGAGGAAAGAAGGAAGAGAAGGTGGAGAGCAAGTGATACGAGATTGGTGAATGGACCGACGAGTCAGTGAACCAATGCACATCCTCTGCCTTCTTCCTTTCTTCTTATTCCCTCTTTCTGTTCCTCCTCTCTTCACTCTATCTATCTTCTCATTCTCTCAATCTTCTCCTTATCTCCTCCTGTTTTACCAAATAGTTCTCTTCTTCTTCTTCTTCTTCTTCCTCCTTCTCCTCATCCTCTTCACAATTACTTTCTTCCACTTCCTCTTCTTCTTCTTTCTTTTCACCCTAATTCTCTTCCTCATATCATTCTTCCTCTTTATTCCTCTCTTCTTGCTCTTCTTCCCCTTCATCCTCCTAGTTACCTTCTTCCTCTTCTCCCTCCTCCTCCTCCTTCTTATCCTCTTAATTCTCTTCTTCCTCTTTTTCTTCCTCCTCCTGCTAATTCTCTTCTTTCTCTTCCTCTTCCATCTCCTCCTCTTATGCTCTTCTTCCTCTCCTCATCCTAATTCTCTTCTTCCCCTTCTGTCTGCCCCTCTTCTCAGCTCGAAATATGATCCGAGATATAGGATATTCCTGAGAAAGTATAGGCCTACAACGGCGGAATTAATTGGATTTATCCTCGTCGATTTGCGAACGGTGTTTGCGAAATTGCCAATCTCCATTTGCGCATTCCGACGCAGTTGGAACCCATCGCATAAATGGTTCCGGCGGGACACGCGCCCCGCTCCGGCTGCTGCTGCTGCTGCTGCTGTGACTGCTTCATCTGCAGTTGCATCAAGAAGGCGGTATCCCGCTTCGAAGGCCGCACTCCATCCGGACCCGCATAGCAGCAGCATTCACACTTCAAGAGGCGATGATGAATACATGCATTGTATCGGATTGACTCGGCGAGAAGACTGAGCCGATATGATTTACTGAGAGCGGCAGGAATAACCTCAGAGCCTCAGAAGAAGCGATGCGTGCGCTCGCTGCATGTTTGCGAGGTTTATCGGACTTTAATTCCAGATTCCCCGTCTCTCTTCATTTCTGCAACTCCTCCACGCACGATGGCAAACTGAAGGACAGATTCGACGTTCTTTACAGTTCTGTTAGGTCTATTTACGAACACTGTTAAAAATTGACCAAAAACCAAAACTTTTGTGTACAGATGTAAATGCGTGCATATACGTATATATACTGAGAGAGAGAGAGAGGCAGACAGACAGACAGACAGAGAGAGAGAGACAGACAGACAGACAGACAGACAGACAGACAGACAGACAGACAGACAGACAGACCCGTATATATTGGCTCGCGCTAAGCGCTCGTCTTGTGTCCGTCTGTGCTGAAATCCTTGATCCATCCTTGAATAAGAATGCAGTTATTAAACAGTTAACAATACAGCTGTGAAGCTGGAGGCTTTCAGGCAGCTTAAACAGCCTAATATAGGCCTAATTTAGAAAAACACGTTGAATTCTTGAAGATCTTGATTCATCTAAGTCTTCTGACAGACCACATGCGTGAGCCCTGCCCACACAATAGGAAAGCCAGTGAAGGCCACGTCCTGGTAAACGTCGCTAGCTAGCCCCAGTAAAACGTTGCGATGATTAATTAAATTAAGTATTGCAACGTTTAATTTAAATATTTAATTTAATTATTATTATGTTAATTTAGTGTTATGCTATACTATACTCAGTATTTGCTATATATGGTTAGGCCCTAACTGAGAAAAGTAATTCGGTCTCTGTGAATATGTTTTTTATTTTGTGGAACTTCCACTAAGCTTAAGCCTGAAGACACCTTCCGCCGTGGGACGCCTCTTCAGGCTGAAGTATATAACTCCTTGATTACGAGAACGAAAGTCCGTTAACTTAGGATATTGTCAAAACAATAATTATAATAACACTTAATAATAATTAAAGTTCGCTTCTGCATTCAGCGGACCTACGCTTGTGGGTCTATATTCCCATGCGGTGGCCGACGCGCGTGCAATATTTAACCCTAATAAATATCATGTTATTTTACAATGTTGCTAGTTAATTCAGTCACTTCTGCAATTGGCCTTCCACTCAATTTCTGCATTGACCTTCCACTCAAAACTGAAAACATTCCTGTTTCACAGATCCTATCATGACTCCCCTTCCGCTTATCCCTCTTTCCGCTTCAATCCCAAACATCACCCACAGTAGTTGCCACGCTGTCTCTGTGCCTGACTCTTGGATTTTGACCTGGAAAAGAACACTTTTGCCTATCGATTTTGTTTTGACTGAGCGCCTGTGAATAAGCTGGTCCCCGTGACGTGCCTTTCGTTGGGCGGTGTAGAAATCTCGTGATTACGATTAATTCAGAAAAGTAATTCGGTCTATAGGAATATGATTTATGTTGTGGAATTTCCACCACGCTTAATGCTGAAGACTCCTTGCGCCATGGAACGCGTTTTCGCCTTAAGCGGTCAAGCCGACTCCTGCTATATAATCTCCTTGGTTGTGAGAACAAGTCCGTTAGCTTACTGTCAAAAACAACAATTATAATAAATATTACAGATTTGATTCTGCAATCAGTAAGCTTTTGGTTTCTATACTCTCATGAAGTGACCGAGGCGCGTACAAGACAATCAAGAGAACAACGTGCAAAATTCCTATCCGGTCAGTTTGGACTTTTATGAAGGAGTTTATCTTGCGAATTTGACCAGTTGTGGATACCGAATTCATTTGATCTTAGCCCAAAACAATTTTGCAAACTGTATTTTGTGACTAAACTAATCAGCTCATGGATAAACGTACGTGACTTCTTCTTTGCTGACGATCGAATTATTATGATATAAAGGAGTTTTTTTACTGAACTTTAAAGTATTTTATTCGAATTTTTCGGTATGCTCGTCGCAATAACGGTCGTTGTTATAGAACGTACTCTTAGCGTTTCTTTTGGCCGAAGAGTTTGTTTAATTGTATGATACCTCGTTTGGCCACAAAGGTCCAAAACCGTTATATGTAAGATGTCGATGTCCAAACGAAAGATTAAAGATTCTTTGGTGCAGATGATGCTTACGTAGTGTCAGATTAGTGGCTTTAGCCGTCTTATTCATATTGCGACGAAAGTGATTATACATTGTTTTATTAAGGCGCGTTATAAATATAAGTTGTAATGTATTGTATTCAGATGATTTTAAGCGAAACCGAGACATATCTCGGAATGCCGAGTTTGCCAGTAAGGCCCGATAAAAGCTTAGTTAAATCAATTTTTTCTTGGCGTATCGCGGAGACATCTACGTCCGGTCACCTTGCGGTAAAAATAGATGCACGATATTCCCGGTATTTATCTGTTATCGCTGAAGAATATGACATGTCAGTACGCTGCAGGATAGAAGAAATTTTTTTTATTCATTTGCTTCAAACTATACTATATAAATTTTATAGAAAAAGCTCGCCATTTGGTGTTAGTATTTTGAAATGCGTTATAAAATTTCATTAGCGATTGTTTATCCGTTTCTAAGAATGGCTGATTGTGCACTTTCAGTTTCTGAATTCTTAAACAGTTTCGCCTGTTAAATGCAACAAAATTACAAAACAAATGAAATATATACAATTTGCATTTGATGCATTTGCCCAATATCTGCTGTGCATTTCTGTCGGCAAATAATAAATTACGCTAAATCACGATAGATGAAGATCGAATTATTATCATGGAAAATGCCAACTTTTCAGTGCTAGTTCGTAATCGTAATTCCGAGATTTCTACAGCACCCAACGAAAACTGCGCCGCGG
The DNA here is from genome assembly GCA_964023275.1 of Norana najaformis. Lineage (NCBI taxonomy): Eukaryota > Metazoa > Annelida > Clitellata > Crassiclitellata > Hormogastridae > Norana > Norana najaformis. Next base: position 14,425,237 of record OZ029913.1, read on the forward strand.
GGACCAGCTTATTCACAGGCGCTCAGTCAAAACAAAATCGATAGGCAAAAAGGGTCCGGTTCCAGGTCAAGATCCAAAAGTTAAAAGTTAAGCGCAGAGCACCAACTTATTCAGAAATGCGAGGTCAAGTCATAGGGTTTGTTCAGAATTCAGTAGTAAGTACGAGCTAAAGTAAGGCTCCAGTGGCCCATATGTGACGTGGTACCAGTAAGTAAGTAAGTAGAAGGTCCCGTTGTTAATGTGTGATTTGACCAGAGTTTTTACTAATTCCGTGTTACATTTCATTATATTATATTTTGTAGATTTCCTTGTGTTGGATTTGATGCTGTCACCTATGACGAAGCTAGAAAACATCTTGTTCCTTGTGTTGCATGGTATAGAGCTGTAATAATAAGTAAGGACTTCTAAAGGTTTGAATTGTTGCTAAGATGGCAACGAGCAGTACTGTTTGCGATGGTTTCAGTCCATCATTGGTCACAGAATTACATCAGTTAACCAAAAATCTCCAAGAGGCCATTAGGTCTGGCGATGAGGAGTCAGCAAAAGCTTTAGTTCAGAAGTTAACACTAATGAAGGCACCAGTGGTTATAAATCTTGGTGAAGAAGTGACGTCTCCAACTAAAATACGGTTTGTGCATCTTGATCAGCATCATGGTAATAAACATGCTAACTAAACCTGTGTGTTTGTCTGTGCCAGTGAAACTGTCTGCTCACTGTTATGAATACCCGAAGAAGTTTACTATCATAAGATGTTTCTATGGCTAGTCTTACGATCTAAGTGTTCCACACTTCTCATGGCTTCACTCAGATTTGTTAGCCATGAAAACTCATATTTTCCTGCTTTCTCATCTGCCTGTCTTCTTGTCTTCATATTCGCTGTATTCATAACTTCTGTGCAGTACTGTTGTCACCTCAGGTCAGACGTGCACTTTACTCACCTTCTAACCACCATCTTTTATGAGATTCGTAGCGCCTTTGTGAGGTTCTTTAAAGGTGCTGTATGAATAGCCAGGTGCTATTTAAATAGTCAGGTGCTATATAAATAACCAGATACATACATCCAGTTTTCATCAAAATCAATGTTCAGCAAACTCCTAGTCCCCAACCTGCATTATGATTTTCAGTTAAATAAAATTTTCTGACCATGATGGCCTCAAACTTAATTTTTTATCTTCTGATCTTCTATAACCTCCAGTTGTTTCTGCAGGCCTGCTCTCTGCATATATTTGCACCCTATCAGATCTGCGTAATAAGTTGTATTCTCCAGCTTGCACCAACACTGAAAGCTAAGCTAAAACCCTTGGTTACAGTTCAGTTTTACAACTCTCTAACATCTCTTTGATGCTGACTGGAATTAGAATACAAACATTCTTGTGACTTTAGTAACCTGAAGAAACTCAGATTTGTTATTAATAGATCTCACACCAACTTCTGTCAGCCAAAAAGTTATGCTTTTCTTGTCTTATTGACTCTGATTCATCAAACTCTTGAAGTCTTTGAAAAACTGTAAGCAGTCTTCTTCAGCAAGGTTTTTTATAATTCTTTTGTACCTCCATTAATGGAAGAATCCTTTGCATCCTTCTTCATTGAGAAAGTTTCATCTCTGTCTGTGTCTAGAATCTCAATTATGTAACTCAAATTCCACACATCTGACATTTACATGACATAAAATCACTTTACACTGACAAGACAGTCCTTCTATCTGTTTGAATCTGAGCCTGCTTCTGCAGCTGAAATGGCCTCTGTTGTTAAATTTTCTCAGAATAAACTGTTTGAACACGACCCAGTTTCAGCCTCAATACTCAAAACTGTTCTACCTTTCTTATTCGTACTTTAGGGACTTTCCAAACATTCTTTTATTTAAAAAATGTTGTAGGTTAAGAGTCCAGTTTGAGGACAGATGTTTGTCTGGTCCATCAATAGATCTTCATGTTAGTCCCCAGACGACCATTGGAACAGTGAAGTGCTTGGTTAGTGTTATTCAAACTGCCGTTAAAAGCAATGTTTTATCTATACTACATTTACGAGATATCTGTTTATACTTTCATACATATAAATATTATACTATAACATAAGCGTTCATACTCATTGGAATAATTGATTGTAATGGGTATTTTCTACTTTTTGGGGTCAATATGTTATGTTAAAATCACGTTATTAAAGCTGCAAAGATGCAGTGTATTAGAGTACCTATTTACTGTAAGAAAATGTTGATAAATTCTATGAAGATGAATCAGTGTTACATCAAGTTTGCATTAACTGTGCTATATTAGAAGAGTAAACCCTTTTTACTGCTTAAAAAACAGAATTTCTATCCGTAGTTCAAACAGCTACCAGTAAAGAGTTATTTCCACCTAGTAATATAAACTGCTATCATTCTCTGATCCTGTTTGATTAATAGATATATGAGAAGCTCAAGTTTCCTCCAGAAGTGCAACGTTGCATCGTGGGCAAGCGTATGCGACATAATAAGGAGACATTGGCAAGCTGCGGCTTAACATATGATGGATGTGTCATATTTGTGTACATTTTGTCTGCTGAAACAGTGGGTCTAAATATGGCTGATGAGGCACAAGACAATGAGATATGTCTACAAGGTAATTGGTTCCTTAGCATAATGTGACAGTCCATTGCATTTTAGGAAAACAATGAGCTCTGTCTGGTTTTAGTTATTTAATTATGCATTCCAAATCTTATTGGTCATTTGTCAAATAAGAATTCTCTACCTCCTCATATTTGGATCCTCTGACAATTCAGTCTACTGCTTGGGGAGAGAGCATACAGTGTGCCCATGTTTGTTACACAATGTCCATTCTGCAGGCTTGTGACCATAACTGAGAATGTTTTCACCTATTGCCACCAAATGGCCGGTGTCAGGAAGTGATGATGATAATGGTGGTGATGAATTTTGCATTTATATCAGAGATGATGGGTATCACCTCCAAAAGCTGACAACTTTGTTGTATTCTTGAATCATTGTCACTGATAACACTGCTAAATAGTCTTATTCTAACCAGACTTGAGAACTGAAATTCTATGCATTAGGGCCCTCCCTGGCTCTTCACTGCTTCAACTATGAAGAGTCATTAGTTCTGAAAACTGTATCATGCACCTGTCTTCCTTTCTTTGCACTGGTTGTCTGTGGATTGGCAGTCCTCATCTGTAAAGCTATCCTGCCTAACTTCCTTCATTGTGCCTTAGCTGTGTTAAAGGGGTGTTCTGTTTCCAGTCAGCATCTGTAAGATCCATTAAATGTATAAGTATCTTGTCCTTGGTGAGGGTTTATCCATAGTAACTGGTCGCACCATCATGAATTTTCTACCTCATAAACTGACAACTTACCTCTTCCTCTCTGTCATAATATAATATTAATAATTTATCCTAATAATATATCATAATGTATATCATAATATATCCTGTTGCCTGACTTCAGAATGCCCCTCTGAGCTACTTTAATGGTTTAAATTGTGTGCATTGGTTGATTTGACTTGGTCTTCAGAAGTTGTGATGTATACTGATCTATTGTCTATCAATATGTCTTTCCTGGAGTCATCTTTCATAAAATCAATTCATTCAGTTTTATCTGACCTCCTGGATGTTAATTGTTCGGTTGTCAGTGACGACCTGCAAATACAAGGATTATTATGATGTGGATTTCAGAAAAGGCAAAATGAATTATTTTATCCCCACATTAGCCTTTAATTTAGGAGAAAGTGAGGAGGGGAAAGTGAGTGGATGGGTACAGTTGGTTTAGACGTGTTTGTGTTATATAACAGTGTGGCTAAAGTTCTACATATCTCGTTCATTAATATACTTTACTGTATTATTTGGCAGCGTTTTAAAAAAAATTTAAGCATGCCAGCCTTTTTCAACACTTCGTTTAGAATTATTTGTGTCGAATAAGTTCACTCGTTGACCATAAAACATTCACTTACATATTTCTGACCCTAGGAGTCCTACCAAACACATTCGACTGCGTGGAGACAAAAGGAATTGTATGCATAAAACATGCTCAGGTTTGTTTTACAGTGTCCATTCAGCTTGTTCGTGACCTTTAGATGACAAGACAAGCATGCTACCAATTTGGGCAGCATGTCTTGGTTGGCTGCCTTAGTGTTACAGTGTATGGATTGTTGAAACTTACCTTCATAACCATATAATCTTGTGGACCTGGTTTTATAGAACATAATGTAGTAGTTTGGTTGTGTTGTGTGAGAATGATTGACCTTCTGAGATTTAGTGATGTATTTATATGGTTTTCTTATGGTTGCCATTTAGCTTCCCAGAATGGTCGTCCTCTTAACCATTCGATGTCCTTGGTTGACAACCTTGAACAGATATACAATCTTGGAGCTGGAACATCCCAGGACACTACAATGCAACCTGTAATTCCTCAAAATCCATTTTCACCTGCTGCTGCTTCTCCACAGTTTCAGTCTTCATCAGATGATGTGATTTATCTTCATACTGTCAGTGCTCCTGTAGCATCAGTTGCAGTACCTGTTGCAGATGCAAGTAATGTTCAACGCAGAGATTCATCAGATTCTGTGAGGTCTGTTAGCCATTCAGGTGATGATGCTGATGTCAGTGCTGCTGTTGCAACTGCTGCTTCTGCTGCTGAAACTACACCAGTTGAAGAGGTAAGGGGGGTGTTAATGTGTTGGTTATCTTTAAGTCTATGGAGGTATTTAGTCAGTTTGTGGCTGAACTTCCTTTTTGTGAGTCCCACTGTTTTCTATGCTTTATCTAACATTCAGAAGGAGCAAGGCCTTCTTTTTAATGCAGAGGTCATTATGGTGATTTTGATTACGATAATAATGAAGAAGGTAGAGTTAGTTTTTAAAAATTATGTTTTATTGCAATAATTATGACAGTGAGGTTGTTTTCATGGCTCTAGCAATATCAGTTTTATTTCTGAATTCATACTGCTTTTTAATTGAAATAGAAATTTTTAGACAAATGTGGTCATTAGAATTAGGTAAACAAGATCCATTTTGATGGCACAGTTCACTGACAAACTGTATTAACTCATTTGCCCAACTTCTCCCATTTAGCCTCACCTCTAAATCATGCAATCACATGGATCTTTAAAAGACTAAAGCAGGTGCAGTATAAATGTTCAGCTACATAATAAGAGGAAATATGTATATGCAACTCCAGTTAACGCATTGTCCAATGAACCTCGACTCCTTTTTAATCGTAATTGTAAGCTTGAGATTTCCACAGCATCCAACGAAAGCTAAGTCGCAGGAACCAGCTTATTCACAGGCTCTCAATCAAAACAAAATTGATAGGCAGGAAATGTTTGGTTCCAGGTCAAGATCCAAGAGTGAGGCAAGCAGCCAATCAGACGACTGTGATGGATGGTGCTTGGAATTGAACCGGAAAGTGAGATAAGGGGAAGAGGAAGAATCAGGATAGAATTTCTGGAAGAGGAGTATTTTGAGTGAAAGACCTGTGCAGGGATTGCAAGAGGTGACGTTTTGCAAGTTGTTTTATACTCTTGCCAGATTTATTTCATTTTGGTCTAACTTATCTAGTCATTTGTATTTGTTATACTTCCTAGGTACCTTGGTCTTGTGTCCTGTGCACATACCTTAATCATGGCTGCATGACTCTCTGTGAACTGTGTTCCAATCCACGTCCTGGAGTGGCAGTTGATGGAACAGAAGACATTACAGATGGTGCATGGCCTGATGCGTTGGAAGGTCCACAGCAAGTCAGTGACAAAGTCTTCATTCAGAAATAGCACACTAGCAGTTGTAAAATATAGAACTACAAATCAATTCTCTTTTTTATTTGGACTAAACAGAAATCAATCAGTGCACAGAACGTTTTTCAGGCAGTAGTGTTGTAGGACTGCCACTATAACACCTTTTAATATAAGTAGGAGTGACCACTATAGCACATTTTAATATAGTAGAAGTGACCATTATGACACCTTTAACATACATGTATAGTAGGAGTGACCAATACAGCTAGTTCTGCAGCATGTGCGGAAGAAAGTTGCACGTAGCATCTGTGGCCTAAATGTGATGCACATCTTACGATAAAGGCCTTTCAAGTAGCCAACCATTGAAAAAGGTCATGACAATACATTGTTGAGGTACATGAAAAGGGGACAGTTGGGTATCCCGGCTATTATGATATCATTTGGCCACTTCAGTTGCTTTAACTTCCAGTAGAACTATTTATCTTCCTGTTAATATTGCCAAAATTCTTACAGAAACAATAGTAAATACAGCTAATTGATGTAGTAAAACAACAAATGTTAATATAAAAAGCTTGGCAGTTTAAGAATAAGTGTTATCTGCCAGAACTTTTTCAACGGTACTGTTGATGCACGTTGCTAACAAAAGGGTTCAAGAGCATTGGTGACATTGGTTTTGATAATGTCATGATTGAAGTTCAAGACATACAAGGCTTTGGAATTGAAGCTCTATTTGCAATGTTGCTTGAAGAACAGGCTCATTAACTTTATTAAAAAATACTTAATATGTTTTGTTTCTAATTTTGATAATGCATCACTCTGCTGACAGGGAATGCATTGATAGGATTAAGAAGGGGCTTGTGAACTTTGTTCAATGTATTAACAGTCCACATACTGCGCTATGTTGCACTGCATGATGCACATACGAAACCAAGTCATGTGAGCAAACAGCATTTAAATCATTTTAAAGGCTATTTGGTAATCCTGACTAGTCCACTGGTTTTACAGTTAGCAAAACCTGATTGATATTTGTTGAATCTCTTGTTTATAAAATTATTTATTTGTGAATAACCCTTCTGACCAGATCACAGTCTCAGTAGATACTGAAGTAATGTTGAATTTATGTTTAATTTCATTTGCATTTACCGGTACCCCCATAGGACGGTTTACTGTAACTTCATAATCAGTTTCTAATAGTCAATTTCTGAATCTGTGGCCTTAAATTTGTTTGTACTGCAGATGATCATAAATGACACTGAATTTGATGGACCTGGGTTGATCAACGGCCCTCTTCGCTTGGAAGACGCCCGTGGTATGGCAACCAGTTATAGCGATCTAATGGAGTTGGAGAGTTGCCATGTTGTGACAAACACTGAGTCATTTGATTGCCCAATTTGTCTGGATACCTGTCAGCCAGGACATGGAGTGGTGTTAAGGGAGTGTCTTCATATGTTCTGCAGGTGAGATATGTTTCATTCAATCATGTATTCAGTCAGTCAGTCACTCAGTCAGTCAGTAAGTTAGTCAATCAGTCAGTCAGTTAGTCAGAGCACTTGTGTCTAATCTAATCTGAACTGAGAACTTCTGGAGCACCACTGTAATAAGTTAATATGGTTTAAGCCAATTTTAGAGTTTGTCCTAGCCAATTTAGTTATTTTTCCACAATATCTTGCTTGCTTGCTTGCATACATACATACATACATATGCATTTACACACACATACACACAAACATATATGCGTACATCCTGATACTTACATACATAGGCTACATACATACACTTAATAAGGTGCCCTGCCCAGGCACCTTTCTGTCACGAGTTGATGACCATTTTATTTGGTGAGTTAGCTTTGTTGAGTTTGTAATGTTATTCAGTAGTTTTCCCAGTCTATACAAGTGCCAAAATTGTGTTTGTATTTTTGTTTCTGTTTTTCAACAGTCACTGTCTTGAAGAACATGTTCGACTTGCAGAATGTGCCATGGTCAAGTGTCCCTTCAACAATGGTGATTACGCTTGTAGCAGCGTAATACTCGACAGAGAAATTAAAGCAGTCAGTTTTCATATCTGGTCATAAGATTACAGTAATGTTACTATAACGTGGCGCTTTATGGGCCAGTTATTTTATGGTGTCCACTAGTTTTTCCCAAAAAATCTTTTATTTTCTGGTAATGTCACAGAGGAATGCCAGAATACATACCTACACATATATACATACGCAAACATACCGCTGTTTTACTGAAAAGACATTGGTTTATTTACTGAAGCATGATTTGTAAACGCATTTGGTTTTTGAATGCAATAATTTGTAAAATGTCTTTGCATTTGGATGTATGACATACAGTGGGAGCCTACACACATTTAAAAAGATTACTCAACCCTTCTTTATTTCACAGATAATCCTATTCTCCTCTTATCCTTCAACGACTTTTCCTTATTGTTGCTTTGATTCATGTTCTTCATCTTTTCTGCTGTTATGTCTCCTCTTCATTCTGCAGTTGTGTGAATTGATGAGTATATATTTTGAAATGATGACTGCCGATTTGAACTTCTTTTAAAGAGAGTTCTATGTTATGATTTTATTTGCAATTGGATTGTGTTGTTACTTCCTGTGTCTTGGACTGATCCAATTGTTCTTGCTGCTACATACTGATTGGGCACAGTGACTCCTTCTTAAGTAATTGTAATTGTAATCAGAAACTTGTAAAGCACGGATTCAAGGTAGCCTCATCAGAGGTGCTCCCAGCCTGACTTCCCAGAACTGGGGAATAATATGGTCTTCAAGTGTTTGCGGAAGAGGGAGCAGGAGAAGGAGAGAAGCTTCCGTTGAAGGTTGGCAGGTAAGTCATTCCAGGAAGCAATGCCAGCAGTAGCAAAGCTATGTCGCTGAGCGGTGGCAGTGTGAGCTAGTGGTTCATCATCACAGAATGACATTCTTCTCTGTGAAATTTGCTCTGTTCTGCTCCCTGAAGGTTAAACTTCATTCTTGAGACTCTGTGGTTCACTTGGAACTGAGAGTTTCTTAAGAGGGAAACTGTTGCATAAATACATTATAAACAGGCTTTGTTACTTGTTTGGTTAGAATTTTAAAGTCTTGAATGTTTTTGTGTGCCTTAGTTGGTTAGTCCAGACACTTATCAGAAGTATCTTCAGCGCAGTCTACAGGAGGCAGAATGCCGGACTCCAAACAGCTACCACTGCGCCACTCCCAACTGTACTGGCTGGTGTACTTTTGAGGATGAGGTCAACTCGTTCTTCTGTTACGCCTGCAGTCATGACAACTGCCTCACGTGTCGTGCGATTCACGAGGATATGGACTGTGCCGATTATCAGCGACAGATGAAGGCGAGATTCCAGACAGACCATGCAGCTCGAATGGCACAGGCGTCGCTAGAGGTAGCCATAAATTGCTTCTCTGGTCTATGGAAAAGTTTAACTGGTTGTTTTTGTATGAGAATTTATATTTGGCGACAAATCAGGATCCACGGGATGGAGCGATGTAACCGTGTCAGTTTTTTATGGTTATAAATTGTATATATTTATAAATGTTCTTAACTGTTAACTTTTATATTTAACACAATCATTATTATCACAAAAACGCATTTGCAGTACAAATTTGAAAAGTTTATATGACTTCAATTTGCGTGGAGTTGGGTAAAGCGTGTATGCATATCCCACTTCTTTCAAAACTTGGATATATCGAACTGTTGTTGGTCCACTGAACTACGATCAACGAAGTTTTATTGTATGTATGGCAATAATTGAAGCATACCATCCTATAAATTTTTACGGATTCTGAGTAAAAATTGAGTAAAATTGGATATGTCATGTTTAATATTGTGTGATTTATCTTAAATTTTTTGTTCATTCTATCAACTAAAGAATGTGTTTTGAAAAATTTTACCTGAATTTATTACACTTCTGTTCTGTGCTTGTAGTTTTTACATTTGAATTTTTATTTGTGAAATTTTCTTTTCATCATCTGTTGAAGGAGCTGTTGAAATTTGGCGAGGCTTTGAATTGTCCAACATGTGGCATCGTAATAATGAAGAAAGATGGATGTGACTGGATCCAATGTACAATGTGCAAGACTGAAATCTGTTGGGTGACACGTCAACCACGTTGGGGTCCTAAGGTAATCGTGATCGTAATTCCGAGATTTCTACAGCGCCCTACGAAAGCCGCACCGCAGGGACCAGCTTATTCACAGGCGCTAAGTCAAAATAAAATCGATAGGCAAAAGGGTTCGGTTCCAGGTCAAGATCCAAAAGTCAGACGGAGAGACAGTTGTCAGGTAGTTGCCAGGCTCATTGGTTAACCATCATTTCCAGGTGTTCTGATAGTTTTACTCTGCTATTTAGATATTCAGGTAAAGCCATGAAACAACCCCTATGTTAAACACGTATCAAATTAACTAGTTTTTATCAACTGGAAAAGTTTTCTTGTATAACTGCCTTGGTAATTCTTCAGACATGTGACTTCTTACCTGGGCTAGGAATGAAAAGAACAAATTTGTGAAGAGGCTGTTTCAGTTGTAATAACTGTTAACTAGTGGAATTTGTTTTTGAAACGTAGGGAAGAGGTGATGTTTCCGGTGGCTGTAGATGCAGGATTAATGGAAGACCGTGTCATCCTGACTGCCAGAATTGCCACTAGCAATTTCCATCATACTTTGTTGTAAAGTTTTCATTGAATTTACTGAAGTGCCTTAATTGTACAGTTAAAGCTATCTCATGTTTTCAAGAAAAGCGCTTTTTAAGGAAATCTCTAGTTATTGATCTCTTGAGAGAACCGCTGATAGCGTTTGCATCCTCCGCACTTTGTAACATGGCAACATCTACTTCCTCTACTGTCTAACAATCGTTATTTTCGGCAGATCTTCACTTAAATGAAGATAAGAAGTTTCTCACCAGTTTATGTTTGCACTAAAAAATTGTACAAAATTATATTTCGTTAATTAATTCTTAGATACCGTACGTTGATTTTTTAATTTGACGTTGTATGAGAGCATGAACATCTATCTATTTATACTTTATGTACATATCTATAATAATTGTCAAAGATATAACTACTGAATAAATGATATTACTTCGAGACCTTCTGATGTAAATTCTCGTTTATCGGGTGATGGTACGTGTTGTACTGTAGTCTGTCACTTCCTATTCTTAGGTTATGAGCTGGTAAAGTAAAACCAGCCCTTGGCACACCTGCAACGTACTGCAAAATTAGGCCATTCAATAGCATAATTGCGCCACTTCCAAAGTATTCTACTTGGAAATCGTAATCTTAAACTCTAGATTCCTGCAGCGCCCAGCGAAAGCTAGGTCGCAGGAACCAGCTTATTCACAGGCTCTCGATCAAAACAAAATCTATAGGCAAGAAGGATTCCGTTCAAAGTCGAGACACAACAGGCAGGCACTCAAACGACTGCGGTAGGCCTACGTTGTGTTTGGAATTGGATCTGCGGGAGAGATAAGGGGAAGAAGATTCAGGGTAGATCTGCGGAAGAAGAGTGTTTTGAGTGGAAGATCTGCGCAGAGATTGCAAAGGGTGAAGTGATGGTGAGCTTGTATGATGACGTAATTCTGACAGGAGTTTGTTCCAGAGGTCTGGAAAAGTTTGGGCGCTTTGCATCCTTTAGCCTATTGTAATTTCATGCCTTAAATTTGGACCCCACTCAAAAATACATGTAGGCTATCCAGTTTATAGCGGCTTTAGTGATAAAATGCAAAAGCAAATTGTCAGTAAGCAAAAAGTTAAGAGACCATGTGTCCATTATAACCCTCTTGAACCCGCTGTAGAATGGATACGAGACCTTCGGGACCGAAACGAGACCGAGACGTTCGCCTACCTGTCGGAGAACGAGACCTTGGCTCTCCGAGAGCGAGACTTAGGGACTCCGAAATGAGGCAGAGGCATTTAACAACCGAAATGAGACCGACTATTTGATGTCACATGAAAATGTACTTTATTGTCGTATGCTTTGGACCTGTTTTATGTAGCCTATAGGTGAAGGTTGTAAACGTTGCGCTGTTGTACCGGGATCTTTTGTGTAACGGTCAAATGTAAAGTAATAAAGCACGGACTGGAAATTGGTCATTTTATTCCGTTAGGTCCTGTCGATCTCGAAGAGTCTGTGTGCGCTGGGATGCCGGTTCGCATACTGATCGTGGCTATATTTCAGAGATATGGTTTTTGACAGGGCCAGCCTTAGCCTCATTGACGCAACAGGCAAGTTATACATTTTGGCATCCCTCCCACCCCAAGGCTATGTAGACCAATACTGGCTGCAGTTGCCAAATGACAGGCATCTGTTAGTCCTAATTAGATGTTTTAATTAATATATGAAAGTATATGAATATAATATATGAAATTGGCAAATCAGTGTGAAATTTGGCCTATTAGAAAAATAAGGCAACAACGGAACCGAACATGATTTTATAACATTCTCTTTGTTCTTATAAAATGAATTAGGCAATAATCTTGGTGTACAGCTACTAGTAGCCTATTGTATTGTCTGTCTTCGCAATTAAAGATTTATGTCCACATGCAATCAACACTCATCAGTCTGATATGTCTAGACTATATAATAATTAGCTAGTTGATTGTTTCAGTAAGTAGGACTATACATTTATACTTCATTCAAGAGTCTATATATTTAAAAGTTCCTTTAAAACGTTAGGCCTAATATTAATCAATTAGTTGTATTAAAATTGATACAGTGTAACATATTGTTCGATTTAATTTGTTGTTGCTGCTCGGTGGCAGTCTTTCAACTCTTGCCTCCGTTTCCTGAGACTCTTCGCCTTTCGTCCCTCCGTTCTCCTTCTTCGAGTTTCCTCCGGATGAAAGATGACAAAAACGCCACAGAAAATCTGCGACTAGGGTTTACGGGGTTTTACTGAGACTCTTCGCCTTTCGTCCCTCCGTTCTCCTTCTTCGAGTTTCCCCCGGATGAAAGACGACAAAAACGCCACAGAAAATCTGCGACTAGGGTTTACGGGGTTTTACGCCGCGCCAATGACCCAACAGATCCCAGGAGCTTACGGGGTGTTAACGCCACGCCAGAGGCCCCATGGGTTCCAACGAGTAACACAAAATATACGACTTGGCTTACGGGGTTTTACGCCACGCTAGAGGCCTCAAATTCTACGACTAACACAAACACAAACATAGACAGACAGAGACGAAAAAAAGTATGCAGCGAGCTGAGCGAGGCACCACGGTATTCGCAACTCATCTCAGAAGATTCTTCGTCACCAAAGATGCGTATCTGCAGTAAGAAATTTAAGAAAGTTCGTATAATTATTTAGTAATTAGACTTGCACATATCAAGCTCACGACTAGGCTAAACTCTACTGCCAGTTGGAATTAGAGTTTCAAGTCGAATTTTTCACGTTGCTGATGATTCAAAACCAGGAAAATCAAAACGAGCTAGTAAATCTTACGTCTTTTTGTTGTCTGACCGTTGTGACCCTAGAGGTTAGAGTATATATCACTGGTTATGACTCACCAAAGCCTGCGATTCCTCGCTCAGTCGATGGACATATGGCGTGTTAACTAATGCATTACTTACTTACTTACTTACTTGTTGACTTTTTGACAGATTATAAGTAAAGGCTAATTAGTAATTAGGCTTCTTAAAGTCTCACGGGGTCTCCAAGATCTCGACTGGTTCCAATGGAAAGTGCTTTGGAATGTGAGGTTTTGCTTAATAGGCAATCGATTGATGCCTTGTGCATTATTTTTGCAGCGCTAGAAGAGTTTCCCGATTTGATTAGAGTTTTTAAGCTAGCGATCAATTAGTAGCCTATTTAAATTGTTGATCAACTGTGCCCTCAAGTTAAGCAGTTCTTACATTTACGGATCTTACGGATTCCTGTCTGATCAATTATCATCTATTCGAAATGACAAATTCGTTTCGATCATGTGATTCATGGCCGATTTGTGTCTAAGCCTGCCGCCTGCTTACGATAGCGCAGCCTTGGGCCAACTTTGGACCGGTGCTTTGGTACACATACTGACGCATCAATTTACCAGACGGACAGCCCGAGGCGGCAGAGCCGGGCTGCTCTGGCATCGGATTCATCTCTAGCAAATTCAGCCTTGACCAGGCATCTAACACCGGCACTGACCCAGTGCAACACCGGACACCTGTCCTTATTTGTCTCGCGATTTTGCGAGACATGCTTTACAAACGTGGTAGGCGGTAAATTTGTAGGGACGTTGAGCAAGTCCTTCACTCACAATTTTATTAGACAACGCCCAAACAGCGCAAAAATGTGATGCACTTGTAATTAGGACGCAGTCAAGCTGTCATTTCCGTGGGTATCAGAGAAACAGTCGTCTTTTTCAACGCGTCGCACTAATGATTCAACGTTTCAAAGCCGCTGCTTTCCGCAGATTTAAGCAGCATAATCCCCTCCGTCTTATCCATACCAGAACCCGCTGAGATGTATCCATTCCAGATGGAGCCGATATAATCTCTGGACAATTTTATCTCCTGTGAACCCGGTTACGCTGTAAGAACTAGACTACACATCACGGCACGTGCAGTTGTTTTCCAGCCAAGTACAATGACCCACATTGTTATACGTAATGTTTCTGCGTACGTCGTATACTTCGGTGCCACTCGGCAATTTAATGAAGCTGGCCTACAGTAGGTCTTTCAATTTTAAACAAGATGGCGATAATGTTGTTTACCGGATGCTCGAAAGACGGATTCTCCTCACTAATGACTTGTTTCTGCGGTTCCACTTGGCGATTGTAAGTCATGAGCTCCATGTCGGTGGTGGTGGTGGTGGTGATGGTGGTGGTGGTGGTAGTGATGATGATGATGATAATGATGATGATGATGATGATGTTCTCGATGCAAGCAGTGCTGTTGATAGCATGGTGTAGTTTTTCGATCCATGGATGCAAATCTCGATCGATACGAGATCCTTGTAGAATCTATTTCAGAACCTATTTTACAAGACCGATCGTCAACTTGGGAAGCAGAATGCTCCGTCTGTCTTGGACAGAACGACTCCACTTTGGGGGTTCAGAGAACATAATCTTTTACTATTTATCTAGCGCTATGTGGAAGTGGGACAAGCACTATAAACGCATCTGCAACAAAGCAAACTCCAGGCATATCAGCTGTAGACGCACAATATGCCGTAAACACATATGCATGAGACCTGTACTATATGTATGTATATATATATAACGTTCCTTTCCTTAATGCGTTTATTTTTTATTAGAACTTCATTATTCCCATTCTCTTATTCCCTTTCTTTCAGTTGCTGCTATTTTCTCTGTTGTTTAAGAACTGTTTTCATTCTTATCGACGCCTCGACGCCTTTCTATTCTAATTGCTCACGTTCTTACTGAATCATCATTATTGATACTAATTTGTGGCTACTTAAGAACTGATTATTAGAAGTGTTGTCGTTGTATAAGAAGCACCAATCGATGATGCTGCAAATGGAAAAAGTTTCGACGAATTGACGATGTTTTATTTTTGCAAACGCTGAGCTTCACCTCCCAGAGAACTGGATAAGGTGACTGGAGTCATCGTATTCAGCGGCGAAGGCTGACTGTATCTCTCAGGACTATAAATGATGTGACTTGGATTGTCGCCGCTGCCTATTCGGTCGGTCGGCAGAGTGAGTCTGTTTATCGCTAGGGGGCCAAGGGTAACAAGTTTATGGGTCGTCGCAGTCGTGCGTTTGAATTCCAATTCATCGCCAATGTAAGTACAGCAGACGCAGAAGACATAGACGCTCGTCTGGACTCTAGTGAAAAAGATTACTTCTTACATTTCTTCTCTTCCTTTCCTCTTTCTTTTTCTCTCTCTCTTCCTCTTGCTCACTCTCTTTCTCTCCCCTCTCTATCCTTTTCTGTCTATTTCCTGGTCTCTCTATTTCTCCGTATCTCTGTATGTCTCTCTCTCTGTCTCTGTCTCTCTGTCAGCTATCTATCTATCTATTTATCTGTTTCTCTCTCCCCGTCTATTTCCTCGTGTCTCTTTTTGTCTTTCTCCATCTCGCTCTCTTTTCCGGTCTCTCTTTCTCGGTCTCTCTTTCTCAGTCTCTCTTTCTCGGTCTCTCTTTCTCGGTCTCTCTTTCTCGGTCTCTCTTTCTCGGTCTCTCTTTCTCGGTCTCTCTTTCTCTGTCTCTTTTTCTCAGTCTCTCTTTCTTCGTCTTTCTATCTCTGTCTGTCTCCGTTATGTGGCTTCGTCCTATTATCCGTTATATGTCTTCACCTATATGTGACTGACTTCTTTGTCTGGGCGTCTGCTGTAAACATAGCGCCATTAAGCTTACCTGTACCATCATCAAAAATACCTCGTAATAACAGAAACACCTTTTCGACATTAAAGTGTATAATTTTATTCTGATTATAGCCGACATATCTGGCAATATTCATTTCATTCTGGCGATTTTGCAGTTTTAGCTTTGGGAGGCCATGCGAACTTTAACTCGATATTCTACATCAGTGAATGCAGACCTACAAACCCATAGCAAATTTCTTCCTCAAAAAGGTTAATGTCTATATACAGCTGACCCATGTATACTCTTCTGAAATAAGTGGTGAGCAATCAAAACCTAGGCTGTTATTCGACACAATAGGATGTATTTATCCATCAAGACACTTGATATAGCGCATTTGAGTACATCTAAAAAGGGATGATTATGTATACTTTGAAAAGGAAAAATCGTCGCAAGGAACATTGCTTGGGTGAGCTTAATCGCTTTACACAACAATGATCGGTTAACATGTGGCCGTTTGCATGTAGACCGTATTTGCTATTGAAGGTTCTGATTGAAGCCGATATTAATTTCTTAATCATGGAGACTGATCAAATCGTGATTAAGAGGCAAACTTTTGCGTCGCCCATGCACTAAGATTTGATCATTGGCTGCATCGTGGATCATGATTTAAGGTGCTGACGTTTCCCTTTATTCCACCCTTATTCTCTACATTCGACATTCCTTCACTAATTCCCGTTCAGCTTCATTGCAATCGCTCCTTCTCTCCCTGCTACTATCTTTTCAGTTGTCTAATCAAGCATATACTTCCTTGCTACACTGTCTTATCTGCTATCTATCGTCATTCACAGTCTTTCCATTTCCTTTCGTTTTCCTCGTCGCCATTTGCTTCTGGACTGTCCTGTTTTTCTTAGCTTCTTCACATCCACGCCGCCTGCTTATACACTTCGTTTATAGACTGTCCCTTCTTTCCGTAGCTTGCTTCCACGTGTTTTCCACCTCTCCTCTTCTTCCTCTGCTTCATCTCCGTCATCTTCCTTCCTTTCCTCACATCAGTCGCTATAATCGGCACACAGCCTCGAGCGTGTCTGTTAAGACGCTGGGCTAGGCCAAGTGGCCCAAAGTCTAGGCCGGTCTGTGGCCCTATCTGCCCTTCTGTTCATCGGTCCATCGGAGGACATCTTCCTGTGCAGACTGGATGCGACTGATTCTGTAAAAAGCAGCAGTTGGCGAGGCATCCTCTCGAGCGTCTAATCAACGGTAAATCTATTTACTATGAGAAAGAATTCTTGTCCGAAAAAAGAACGACAGATTGAAAGAAGAAAGGACAGGAAGACCAGCGAACGTTACGTGCATGAGAAGGACATTTCGATGCGGATGGGCGAGCAAAGTGCTGGCTCAACAGCAGCAGCAGCAGCTCAGCGACGCCGAGTCTACAAGAAAATCGGCTTTCGGAGCTACAGATCTGAGCTCGGATGCAGACTCAGCGCCGCAACTGTACAGAGTGCGATCACAGCGCCATCTGTCGGTCTCCAGTTATAAATAGACGTCGTCTGGCAATGGACACCGCCTATTGGTCGACGGCAGAGACTGGTGTGACGTCGTCTGTCGGATTCCAAGTGGATCTGTGGTCAGCGCTAATAAATGCCATCAACAGATGGACGCTGCCAAGTCACAGTCGATTCCACTCGCAAATAACTGCAATTTTCGTCGGCTGATTGCGCCAGGAAAACATCCCGATAGCCACAAATCTCTCCGACACACGCTCACAGATGGCACTTGAGGTATATCAGCTTTCTCCGGTATGTCTGTCTGTCGTCTGCTTCATTATTGAACAGGCCGAACAAATAAACATTCCGGAGAGTAGAATGAAGCTGCAAAGCCTACTTAGCTTCGACTAGATGGCACATCTCGACTGCTGGGGTTCGTTTCCAAATCTGTGCATCTGAATTTTGAAGAAAGAACCTTATCCGAAAGAAATCTTTATAAGCCAAAGCCGAAGAAAGAGTTTGCTGCTGAGTTTTCGGTGGTGGCCGCAAGAGGTCCTCGGAAGAAAGCATCGTGGGCTTAAGCGGAAGTGACGAAAGGCGCATGGCTCGTTTAGCACGCCTCTTGTTGGATCGGTGTTGTGTGATGGCGTTTGCCCTTTGGTGCCTGATGCTAATGGACGAGCGCCGAGCGACAGGTGCGTTGAATTATGACGACGACGAAGACGAAGATCGCTCTCAAGGTTAGTGGCGCTACATCATGAAACGCTTTTTCTGCGAATACCTGCTTTGACATCAATAGTACGTAAATGTAGATGGAAAACCACATAAATGTAGACATTCTTGCTATATAAATGTAGCCAAAGTGCAACACCGATGTAGACCTCGTTGTCTACAAGTGTTGCAATTTGTGTCTACACTAGTGTAGACTGCCGGCTCGTTTACAAAAAGTGTTGCATAGAGGTCCACACATTGCCGATGAGCCAGACCTCAACATTAAGTGTTGCATAGAAGTCTACACTTGTAGATCGATTCTCTACACTATTTTTAAGAGAGTAGGATATTACATTTCACAGGGGCTTAAAAAGACGCAAAATCACTGGACAACTGCATGCGCCTATGTCTAGGGGATCGTAGCACGAATACGTAGCAAAAGCGTCACCAGTAGTAGCTAAGTATTCAGTCTTTTTTATACAAATGGAGGATAGCAACCACGCATACTATTAGCCAGATGAAGCCTGTATGACATTGACGTAAACATACTTATATACATATATACATTCCTGACAGTGAGACGAATGCCACATCCCTGGACACATTCAAGTCACGGCTCAAGACATCTTTAAAAGATCTTATGACTGTTGTTGATTTTTGAACTCATGTACAGCGTCTCGGTCGTGCTACGGCGCTATATAAATTGTCTATTATTATGCATGCACAGTGCTATCTACACGTTTGTGTCATAATATGTGCAATTATATCTTTCATGTATAATGACACATACGGGTAGGCATCGAGAGGGCAATCCGGTCATGTTCCATGTGACAATTTCTGTGAAACACGCCACTGAGTTGCCCCAAACTAAACTTTTGTGAAAACTGCCAGTTTAACTAATAAAGTAAATGAAGCATGATGAAACCGATAAGTGATAAAATTCTGTCTTTGAAACTGGACATTCCAGAAACTTTCATAAAAATCTGGGAACTCAAACAGTTGGTAAAACTCTGGGAGACTGAAAGAACGAAATGTTCTTGCTGAACGTTAATCTCGGCAAAGGCAAAGTACGACCACGTTTACTTGGTCTCTTGTGTAATTTTCTACATCTGGGGTGATATAGGCCAAATAAAAACACGCGTATGTAATCTACAGACCTTCATGTGCCTAACTGTTTGGGTGTGCACTCGTGGCCATCTCCTGCGGGGACATGGATACTTTGTAGGTCAGTGTAAACCAGCTTAAGCCACTATCACACATTAACAAATAACCTTGAAAAAGCCATCGATGAGCACGTAATTATTGTTAACAGAGATCGCCGGCTGCCTCTCCTCTTCCGAAGTCATGAACTAAGGGTAGGACTTAAATCAGTTAGAACTACTCAGTGTTCCCTTCTACTGGTGAAAAGCTGATTGCACTTTCTGATAGGGGAGGCCCAAGGAGGAGGCTCTGCAACTGTGTACTTTTCATAAAAGCAGACACTCGGGCTAAAGTTAAACTGAGAAGAAGAGGTATAAGAGTAGAGGGATAGCAATGAGAATACCCGGGGTGTAAACCTTAACCTCAGCAAGAGTATAGTACGTGCATGATCGTCGATGTAGGTCGATACTCGATATTGATTGAACTTCGACCGGTTGGAGGCTGCACCAAATGGAAACTTTCAAGTTCTTTTTTACACAAAAAGAATGAATAATTAAAATAAAGGACAAATATGAACAATGAATCTATTGATTGAAATTCCATTAAGACTGCATGTTGTCATATTCAGGGGCTTAGATTTAATTTTCTTTTATAATGTCGTCAATGACTCCTTCATACCGGAGCCGCACCTGGACCAACGCTTCACAGAAGGTGCATCGACAGGTTGGTCGGGGACATGGATTCTGAAGAAGGGACGTGTGTCACCCCTGGAATTATTTTTCTTCAAACTTGCTGCGTATTTGTATTTTAGCTACGAAATATTTGAAACATCAGTCGAATCAGTCGTTAAACGTTGACCTGATTAAGAGAGCGAGTTAAGGCATAAATCTCTGTGATATATATATATTATATATATATATATATCCAAACAGTTAAAAGGTTTAACGATGTTTAATGACGCAAAAATAAATTTGCCAAAGTATGACACAGAAAGAAACAGTGGCGGTTCCAGGATTGCTTGCGTGGAGGGGCAAGGGCGTTTCTAGAGGGTCGCCACATTCTGGCAGTCCACCAAGCATGTTCTGCATATAACCAAGAGGGGCGCGGGGCGACCAGCCCCCCACATCTATATCTAAATCAGCCGGTGCACAGAAATAAAACAGATAGGCGCAATGATGTTAAAGAATGCCGAACGCGATTAGTACCCTTGAATAACTGATCTTACATGGATAATCGTAATCGTAATCGTAATTCCGATATTTCTAAAGCGCCCAACAAAAGCCGCGCCGCGGAGACCAGCTTATTCACAGGCGCTCAGTCAAAATCAAATCGATAGGCAAAATGGTTCGGTTCCAGGTCAAGATCCAAAAGTCGGACGGAGAGACAGCGTGGCAGCTATGGGGGTGGTGTTTGGGGTTGGAGAGGAGAGAGAGATAAGAGGAAGAAGGGGTATCAGGATACGATCTGTGAAAGAGGAATGTTTTGAGTTTTGAGTGAAAGGCCGAAGCAGAAATTGCAAGCGGTGGAGCATCGATGAGTTTGTATGATGGGTCAGAAAACTGTCGCAGTTCTGGGGGGAGTTTATTCCAGAGTGGTGGGGATAACCAAGCATTAAATCCTCTGTCCTTTCGGAGTCGGTAAATGAGCACCAATGCATCTGAGGAGGTTAAAATGTGTCTTTTCGTGGGATTGCTAAGGTCACGTATGTGCCTCAGCCGATTAATCTTTCAGAGCCTTCGGCGGAGTTTCTGAAGAGGCGTGTAAACAAGTGAGTCAACCATATCTTTTACCCTCTTAGTTGTGAGCGCGAAAAAAGGACAACATTCATATCTCATCAGGTTTTGAAAACACGGACACGCCAATGTCTGACGTTGAACCGACAGTATGCAAACCAAACATGCCCAATGTTGAGTAGACGATAACCCAATCAAACGTATCTCACGGTGAGCCAACAATGAGCCAACCAAACGGGCCTGACGTTGAGCCGATATATAATATGCCACCCAAGCGTGCTTAACGTTGAATCGACAATATGCCAACCAGTCGCGTTGAGCTGACAATACGCCAACCAATCGTACTTGACGTTGAGCTGACAATACGCCAACCAATCGTGCTTGACGTTGGGCTGACAATACGTCAACGAAATGTGCCTAACGTTGAGTCTACAATAAGCCAACCAAACGAGCCTGACATAGAGCCGATATATAAAATGTCACCCAAGCATACTCAACGTTGACCCGTCAATGAGCCAACCAAACGGGCCTGACAAAGAGGCGATATATAATGCACCACCAGTCGTGCTTGACGTTGAGCTGACAAAACTTGTCTAACGTTGGTCTACAACAAGCCAACCAAAAGCGCCAGACTATGAGCCGACTATGGGCCGCCAGCCAAAGGCGCTGAAAAGGGAGCGCACGACAGCAGACAGCGATGATTCCAGTTAGACCATTCAGCAGGAGGAGATATAGCAGAGACAACCGCAGTTCATGTAGACGCCGACCAATATTGCCTAATAAAATAGCAGAACGCCAATATCAGACGAACATGAATCATACATGCCTCGTTTTGTGGTGTTCTATTACGACATGAATATTACTGTCGTGTCGTCAGGTCGTGTCGTGTCCTGTCGTTTTTCGTTGTTTGCACAGAATGCTGTAGAAGGTTCTATTAATACTAAATTCATGTGCCGTTCACATTCTTTGAGCAAGTATTAGACTGTGATTATTTCTCTGGTTTTCCTTCGACCTTGGGCGAAAGCGGGTCACGTGGATTCTGTGTAAAACTGAACGGAAGCTGTGATTAAATTTGGGTCAATTGCTCGTTTTTCTTTTGCTGAGCGTCGAGGCCGCAGCATTTTGACAGGAAGAGTCAGCAGCAGAATGAAAAAGAAGAGATCACAAAGAGAGACTCGTAGAAACTGCCTCAGCTACATACGATGACTCAATCTGTTTGGGAAAATTAGCCTTTCTATATGAAGACCCAGACGTCAATGAATGAGCGACTGAGTGACTGAGTGAGTGAACAAGTAAGTAAATGAGAAGATAAGCAGATGAGCGACTCACTTGCTAAGTCAGTCGCTCGCTCATAAACGTAGGCTGGTAGAAAATGATAACAGAAAGACAGTGAGAACTTATTTATTTATTTATTTATTTATTTAACGCACTTGTAACGCGCACAATGTCAGTACACCTGAATCTGAGGAGCGGAACGAAAAACGAAAACTGGAAAGAAATAGAAGCAAGGATGCAGTATATACTTAGGATGATGTAAGAAGTGGGAGGGACGGAGGGACGGAGGGAGGACACGAAAAGTAGGCCTATGTAGGCGTAGACCGACCAACGCGACCGCACACGCACATGCACGCATACACACGAACGCACGCAGGCGAAGAATACGGGCGCTGTGTAGAACCAGGGCACCGGGTGTATTAATCTACTTTATCGTATTTGCTATCTGAAGCATCCTGGATGTCTCTTTCGTTAAGTCCCCGTCTCGCTCTAGATCGTTTTCTTTCATTTCCCAGACGTCCAATTGGAACGAACGCCGATAGCATCGCTTGCACATGAGTCGGGTCTGCGCAAGGCGGAAATGACGAAAGTAGAGGTTCTGGTGGCGCCTGGCCTTCACGCACCAAGCGTCCACGATGACGTATAACGCCAACCGGAAATGACAAATTGCGTCAGCCTTTTGAATATGAAACGAGGCGACAAATGAGTTCTGAAAAGAACACGAAAGGGGAATGTTCACTCTGAAACCAATGCTAGGCGAAGCATTCACATAAACAACCAAGTATACTTCAACATATATATATATACATACATACATATATTTATACATATATATATACTGACCCCTCCCCTAAGAGGGATTAATTCCAGCCAGATGGAAGAATATATTTTATGTATTATATATATATATATATATATATATATATATATATATATATATATATATATATATATATACATATATATATGAACCGTTAAACCAGTCAATTAATATTAATAACTCCGAGAGTCTAGCCAATGGAAGCAACCGGTTCCTCGTATCTGTATACAATTTGGATTATTCCAGTGTGGTTTTGTGCTGCACTAGGACAGTGCCATGGCTGATCAGTTAACGGTTTGCGATCATAATCGTGATCGTAATCGCCATCGTAAACTCGAAATTTCTAAGCGCTACTTAAAAGCTAAGCGCAGGGCACCAGCTTATTTACAAGCGCTGCGTCAAGTCCGTGGGATTGTCATATCAAGAACCTTGAAATTTATCAAATAATTTGTTCTCTTCTATTGTTCTCCGCTGGATGGATTGAAGGGTGGATGGATCGAAGGGTGGATGGATGGATGGATCGAAGGGTGGATGGATCGAAGGGTGGATGGATTGAAGGGTGGATGGATCGAAGGGTGGATGGATGGATGGATCGAAGGGTGGATGGATCGAAGGGTGGATGGATTGAAGGGTGGATGGATCGAAGGGTGGATGGATGGATGGATCGAAGGGTGGATGGATCGAAGGGTGGATGGATGGATGGATCGTAGGGTGGATGGATGGATAGATGGATCGTAGGGTAGATGGATGGATGGATGGATCGTAGGGTGGATGGATGGATTGATCGAAGGGTGGATGGATGGATAGATCTGATAGGATTGAATAAACTAGATGCACTGCTCACGCATCGGAAGAAAATGCACTGTTGTGTGTATTGTTTCATCTGTGGCTGCGGTAACAACGAAAGCAGATGCGGCCAATTCCTC